>JAKTZE010000012.1:0-490542 GCA_030578775.1 Sugiyamaella chiloensis
CACGACCAGATCAGCCTCAGGAGGCGCGTCGATCGGTACAGACGCGTCATCATCAGTGCTTTCAAAGGTCACAGTGGTTTCCTGTTCTTCTAGTGAAGAATCATAATCCGAATCCTCCTCGAGGGGGGGATCCTTGCTTGCACTCCTAGTCCTAGCAACCATCAGATCCGATTAAGCTGATTTGATCAACTGGTTTGACCTAACCCTGCAATGACCTCAAATTGATATACTTAGCCCTACTTTAACACAAACGGTTCGATGGTCTAGTTGGTTATGGCATCTGCTTAACACGCAGAACGTCCCCAGTTCGATCCTGGGTCGAATCAATTTTTTAAAGATTCTTTCCTTTTTGCTCCGCGGGTTGTTGCAATTCAGTATTACGTAAAACGTCGCAATGCAGCATTACGGTAAACGAAGGATCTCAACTTATAATAAAACTATATACTGTACTATGGTTAATCATTAGCCAAACTTAGAAACATCAAAAAAAAACTTTGTAAACTCTAATATTAATGGTCAACAGAACGATTAGCTGCCGAGTGAGTTGAGGCGAGAGCATGAGAATGAGTGGGAATAATATCCACAGCCATTGCAGTATCGGCATCAATAGTTTGTTTAGGACCTTCAAACCAATGACGAGCAAAAATGTAATAATACAATAAAGCTCCTCCCCACACAAAACCATTAATCAGTGACGTATAGTTCATGGTGTCTGGAGCAGGATCAGGACCTCCGGCTGGCATCATACTGACAACAAAAACAATTAAGCACAGATAAACAGTAGCAAAAAGACCATTTGCTCGAGAAAGGGTATGTCCCAAATAAAATGGACCAGGCTTGAATGCATCTTTTTCAAAGAAGATGTGTCTGCATGCAATTGGCAACAACCAGGCAAGCCCGTTAGAAGCAGGACCAAGAGAAAACAATGCTTGAGCAGCAGCAGCATCAACCAATACCAAAAGTCCAATGAAAATTGCTAGGCATCCGTCGAAAATAACAGCTCGGATTGGTACACCAAGCTTGTAATTAACCACACGGATATACTTTGATAAAGGAAGGGCACCATCTCGACTGAAAGCCCAAGTCTGTCGAGAAGCTGCTACAAGAATTGAAAGTCCCATGAACCACTGAACGATGAAAAGAAGAATCATCAGACCCACAGTCCATTTTTTCCCTAAAGTATCAAGATAAATTTGGGCCATGGGCTGCCCAGTGGTAGTCGCAAGAACAGAGCTTATATCAGCGACAGAAGCAGCCAAAACAGCCAAAATGACGAATCCTAAAATTCCACACATGGAGATTGAAAGGATGATTCCAAAAGGAACAGCAGTAGCAGCATTACTGGCCTCTTCAGACATATGGACACAAGAATCAAACGCCCCAATGGTCCAAATGGCAGACATCCATGCCATTACAAAATTCCAACCATATGGCCAATCAGTCAAATTGAGCTTATTTGTGAACACATAACTTCCTGAATGGAGACCTCCATTTCGATGCGCACCAATAGGCACAGCAATCAAAGTGATAACAATAATAAGCATATTGATAACGATACAGAATGTTTGCAGCTTGGACATGATCTTAGTTGCAATACTACCAATGGCAATGTGAGTGATAACACAGGCTACGAACACTCCGTAAGTGTCGTATTTGGTTGGAGTAAATGTAGGATCGAGAATTGCTGGAATTGATAAAACCATCGCAGCAAATCCATAATCAATGGATACTAAACCTCCCACCAAGCCCAGAGTGTTGGCATAACCTGCCAAAAAGCAAAACGGTCGTTTGAGAGTTTCGGGAGCAAATTTGTATGTCCACCAATAGAGACCTCCGGATGTTGGCAGAGCCGATCCCATTTCCGCCATAGCAACTCCCACTGACAGAATGAAACAAGAGGGCAATATCCAGCCCCAAGTCATACCTACTGGGCCTGCTGCCATATTGATAGCCAAAACCGATGCAATAGATGGCAGCAAACTCATAATACTAAATGCAATTCCGAACACCTGAATCACCGAGAAATGTCTTCTCAATTCAGGTTGGTATCCCAACTGCATCAGCAGATGGTCATCGGCCGACAGCGTCTTTTCATTGTATTCACTGTGACGGTCAGCGGCCTCCACAATAGTGATGTTTTCCGACTTCATAATGGCCACACGTTGCTTTCAGAATAGGCAATGCACCAGAACGGTAGTTGTCAGCTTTAGATGTATATATATATATATATATATATACATGTGTGTCTATCTGATGGCTTGCTTGTTTAAGGTTGTCTGCGGTTATCTGTGCATTAGCCCAATGCACCTCGTCTCTGTTTTCCATATCGGGTAGCCTTAGGCCTGCTGATAGTGGAGCTGCATTAGTACTGGTCAGATAAGGAGTTTGGGCCAGAACTCGGGACGTGAGGTAAAATAGAAAATGCTATGAAATGCGATCAGACAGCAAGCTCGCAATATATTGCCTCTTTTAACAGGTTCGAGGAGTGTATGCCGCTAATGACAGATCGATATAGAGTGTTACTATAGACCGAGATTATTCTTGTTAACTCGATAGCAAGGATGGCGGCATGGCATGGCATTGGAGGACTCTCTGAGCAACCTCTAGACTACCGTGTTGGGCGTGCATCCCTCGCTGCCTATTCGTTGAAAAACTAAGCCATAAGGGAAGCGGGTCGGCACAAGTTCCGCTGGCAAGGATTGACGAAAGTACTGCTAGCTAAGACGTGCACGACTGCTGAATTGGCTCGATTGAGACAAAAATAGTTGCTGAAAATTTTTTCAAACGTGCGAGAAAAAATCCAACGGTTCCTTGCATCAGCTCATCAAATGAAAATTTGCCCACAGCGGGGCACCACAATCAGATTAGCTTATATGGTTGCGTGTCTTCAATTAATCCGGCCATTATTCTCCGCTATCACTAGATGACGGGCGGTAATCTACTGATAACCAATGCAGGCGCGCCAAAGTGCAAATACATCCTAAACCGGATGCCTACGAATGGTAAGTCCACCCGCATGGATGGTGACAGCAGCGAAGAGATTCTTCTGTACGACGAAACTTAGCAACCAAATGCGGTAGGCAATCATATCATATATCGTTCTTGGCAACATCATAATTGACCCTTATTATGCAATCTCCTACCAGGCTATATATAATATACCACACGGGCACAATATGATAAAAATCATTTGCTTCAGATGGAGTCAATGAGGTCAATGAGATAACGTCTCAACGAAAATAACGTTATGGTACCGAAATCAAACCGAAAAACAAATCAAAAAAAAATCACCAACATCTAATTACTTCTAGATTGGCATACCAAAGCCTCTGAAATCACGTAATCATACATTTTTGAGTCTTTCGTTTAATTTCTTTCCCCTTTCCTAGGGGAGGCCGTCTCTTTCCCTGATCATAAATATCATACCAGGTTTATTGGCCAGTTAAATTCGACTGAACCATAAGTGGTGGTTGGGCAAGGCTGGTGTGGTGCAAAAGGGTTTCATCTCTGGTATCCTGCTTCCACCATGAAGAGGGGTATTGAATGTTGAAAATGTTATTCAGGATACACCCACAGCCAATAAAAATAACCGCAGTGACTAATTGAACTAAAACATAATACCAACCCAATTCTTGAATACTGTTGTCAATGGCTGGCAAAACTGCATCAGACCCTGCTGGAGGGTTGACACATCCTGTCAAAGTCATTAAAGTAGAGCTGAGTGCAGCTGATAACGGAGCTGCAAGCCACAATTGATCTCTGCTTTTCGCACTCAAAAGAAATAGTTTAACTATACCCACACCTACAGTGGATGACAATAAGCATCCTACTGCAACATGTCTGGGTTGAGCATATGGTGACTTTGGGGTCGCACTAATCAGTAGTGCTTCTGCTCCCTGCGTTAATGTTTAGTCCCTGTGTATTTAAAATCAAAATCTTACCCAGCTTGGTACAAGGGCTGGAACTTTATGCTTTTGAAAAACTGGCGAATATTTAAATACCACTGAAGACACTGCTATTGTAACAAAAATATTGAACATGCTGATAAGCTGGAATTTTAAATCTTCAAGCTGCTCCTGTGAGAAGCGGTTTTCTCTGTAGCCTAATAACGTATTCCATGGCTTGGAAAGCCTGTGTAATTGAGAGTCCGGAACTCTTTCATTCAGAACCGTATCTATTGTCCACATCTTACGGCCAACACATTTGACGATTGTAACATATATCTATAAGCTCGGTAGATAAGTTTGTGCCGAACTGCACAAGCCCCAATGATGATGTGCATGCATATTATCCCTAATAGGATATCTAGTTTGAGCCTATCTACCGAGCTGTACATGAAAAGTTCTTGAACGTTTAATGGGTATATCTTTAACTTAATTTGAATCATTTAAACTTAGTGTCAAAATGAATGGATTGAAGTATATCTTCATTATAAAGTTTTGAGTTGACAATTCAAGTTTCCAAAAAGAAAATGTAATGCCACGGGAAATGTCGGCGTTGCTAATATCCGACATGTTATTGAATATATTTTACTAGGAAAAGTAGATTTTCGGTTCTACACATTCCCTGATATGAATATAATATAATTGAATATTTAGTTGTTACGTACATGTATGTTGAACACATGACAATTTGTTGAATTGAGCGGGCTGACTGGCTTGACGAAGATTCTATGCAAGAACCAGTCGTCTACATCCACCTCGAGCAGCACAGTCAAGTTGGTGTTCTTGCATCAATTTCTGAGCTTTTGTAGGATCATTGACTTCTGCGGAAAGCTCCCAGCTGAGGAACTCATTGGTGTAATTAGGTACAAAACCTGGCTGTAAGACACCAAGCCTTTTTCCGTAGTTGGTCACTTTAGTCCAGTCACGATCCACATTCTGTAAAGATTCCGAGAAATAAGCAAAAGATCGCTCAAAAATCTTTTTGTCAACAACGGTGTTCAAATGAGGCATGATTGCAAGGTACTCTTCAAAAGCCTGTTCCGGCTTACTGATAACAAAATCCGTTGCTTTCTTACAGGCAGACATGAACTTTCGAACCTTTTCGGGGTTCTCCTGGATATATTTCTCATTACCAATATATAGAATCGAACAGAAACAGCAGCAGCCCAATTCTGCTAGTTCGTCGATTCGTAGCATCTGAACATCGTCTCTGGGTCGCCCCTGACTAGCGAGCCATTCTGCTAGCTCAACCATCTGAACGTTTTCCAGACCAATACCAGCATCAATTTCTCCATTTATTATAGCCTTCGAGACGTTCATTCCACAACGGACCGCAGTGTAATCATCTGGAGTCATACCATAATATTTGGTCAGCTCATCAATTTGGATTTTTCCAAATTCACCAACGTAGCCAATTCGCTTGCCTTTAAGAGATTGAAAATCAGTCGAAATTCCAGAATTCTTCAAATAGACAACTCCTGTGAATGGCTCGTCCAAAAGGGATCCAATTGACTTGATTGGGTAGCCACGAGCTTTACCTGCCAAGGTATGGATCATGGCTTTAAAACCCAAATCAATTTTGCCAGATCCAATGATTTCTGTGACATCAGATGGATCATTGGGCTGCATGATAGCAACTTTCAATCCATTCTCGGCAAAATATCCCTTGGAATGGGCCAAGTAAACAGGGGCATGGTAAGGTGTAGCCTTCCAGTTGAGCAAAAAGGTGATCTTATCGGTCATATCGAGCTCCTTCTAAAGTTAGTGCATAGTGACACCAAGAGGTGATGAATTGTATATCCTTGCGCTAGCATTATCTAGTTCAAGTTCAGAACGGTATAATCTCAGATCCAACCCCACAAATGGAGATCAGAACACCCGTTACACAACTTTCTCACTTGAGCAAATAAAAACCAATGTAAAAAATATCTACCTGAACTCCATATTTATATGTTAATAGTTGGATATACAAACAACAAGAAATTTGACATTTTGTCCTTGTATCTCATCACCAGATCGTCATGGTGTCATACTCGTGTACTACTATTAGCACATAGCACATTTTTGATGTTCGTATGCTATCATCTTACTACGTTCTAGTTAGACAAGTAATATTAACTCAGAATCGTACTAAATCAAAATCAATTAACAATTGATAAAGTGGAAAGAAAGTGAGGTAAATCGAGAGCTATTTATATTATGTTGGTTGCTATGGTTCGGATTACCCAGATTCACTCGGGTGGTTCAGGTCCGAGATTGACCCAAAGTGAAATGACAGTATAAAGCTTTGAATTGACAAAGTTCTGATATCAACTGATCGGTCAATTAAAAAAAATGCCTGTGAAATTATATGAAATCATTTTGGGTTTGCTTCTATGACTCAATGACTGCAAATGTCAAGTCATGCCATTGGCTCATCATCAGATCCCCACATAGTTGTACCCTAGGTTTGAACATCCTGTCAAATCAGGATTGTCTAGTTAAATGTGGTAATCCGGACCACGAGTCAGCGAGTTCATTTTTTGAATGAGTAATAGAACATGGAGCTCTCATTTATCGCGATTATATCTCTTACAGGTTGTATATAGTGTTCCTGGTGTTGACCTACTGGCCATGGTATTTTGCTACCATTCCAAGTCATCGTGTGCATGCACTCTGTTAAAGTTACGACAGCAGTAACTCAAGCACAGTTCTAATAAGGCGGGGAAATTAGTCTAAATTTGACGGAGAAATGTAGGCAATTGTTATTACTACGACAATTGCATATATCAAGCAGTTTATGTGTCATTTGTAGTCATGGACACCAGCCCCCACTCATTGCCGAGCGTGGACTCGGCCTACCCGAAATCCTGCCAGCAAGCCGTGCTAGTCGAACAAGTCCCGCGCGCCGTAATCGGCACATTTACTAAAGCCCCCCAAATCTTGCGTTATCGCCAGTACTTTAACCCGTAAGCGGTAACCGTCCAATCTTGGCTTCTTACACTCAACAGGTTTTAACAAACTCAATTGAAGATTGTTTTCATCCCGGATATTTTCTGAAAGTATATGATCTTTGGATCAATTATTAAGAGAACTATTCAAAGACGATTATTTGACATTGCCCCGGTTGCATCAGGAATTCGAAATATGTCTGCCTACGGTTCTGCTGCTGCTTCTCGCTTGGCGGGAAAGACCATTCTCCTCACCGGAGCAAGTGCTGGTATTGGTCAGGCTACAGCCATTGAATTGGCTGCTGCTGCTAATGGTGCGATCCGAATTATATTGACTGCTCGACGATTGGAACGTCTTGTAGCACTTGAGAAGGAACTCAAGACCAAGTACTCCAACATTGAGGTGCTGCCATTGGAATTCGATGTTTCCAAGTACAAGGAGATTCCTGAATGGGTTGCCAAGCTTCCCAAGGAATGGTCGAAGGTCGACATTCTTATTAACAATGCTGGTATGGTGTTTGGAACTGAGAAGGTTGGTGAGATTGTTCAGGACGATATCGATACCATGTTCCACACCAATGTGCTTGGCCTTATTGCACTGACCCAGCAGTTTGTCCCCAAGTTCAGAGCTCAAGGCAATGGAGATATTGTCAACCTTGGATCCATTGCTGGTCGGGATGCCTACCCAGGTGGTGCTATCTACTGTGCTACCAAGGCTGCTCTGAGATCATTCTCTACTTCTCTGCGAAAGGAGTTGATTGATACTCGAGTGCGAGTCATTGAAGTCCAGCCTGGTGCTGTTGAGACAGAGTTTTCTGGTAAGTTCTCCATGAAAGAAAATGATTGTATGTTTCATGTTTTCTAACTTTAGTTGTACGAATGCGGGGCGATAAAGCTAAGGCTGACGCTGTCTACGCAGGAACCACTCCATTGATCGCTGAGGATATTGCTGAGCTCATCACTTTCACAAGTAAGTTGGTTCTGAAACCTTTTGAACGTTGTTTTGTTATTATTTTTCTGTTAGCTAACAAGTCACTCGACGAGAAAACACCGTTATTGCCGAGACTCTTGTGTTCCCAAATCATCAAGCCTCGCCTTACCATGTCCACCGACAATCATAGCCTTTTAAAAGGAAGATGTAAAATGCCAAAACTGAATAAACTAAATTAAAACTCGAAACTTTTTTTTCGTTGAATTACTAATCATTCATTGTTAAAAGATTGTTCAATAATATACAATTAAAAAAGTGAACATAATTTTAAAAAATGTTAAAAAATGGGCCGAGCTGGGAATTGAACCCAGGACCACTCGCATATTTAAGCCTTAATGAAAAGGCTACCCAAAGCGAGTATCATACTACTAGACCACACGGCCATGATTTATGTATATGAAATTTTAAAGAAGCAATATAAAGGTATGGTAGGGTTAGGTCGTTCAGCCGCACAAAAGCCGCATTCTGGCCGTGTATTGCCGGAACTGTATGATGGTGACACAGGTGGTTCCATCAATGCTATGAGCATATAGTATCAATCTGAGAATGGTTTTCGCCCAAAAAGGTATACAAAAGGTATACTAATTGATATCAAGATCAATTGAGGTTTTCCCATTCTCGAAACCGCGAATGCGGGGATGTGCAGGAAAGGTTATGAATAAGAATGGAATGCAAAATAAGAATCGAAATATAAAGGATAAATAATGTCTGTATGGTGTAAAAACTTCTCTGTGACAATAAAAGAGCGTCTAATCTAAAAATCTAATCTAAGCCGTGTATTGCTTCTAATTATGTCAATGGGGTACTGTCAGAAAATTTGTTCAGAACTGAAAAGCCTCTGTATGGTTATATCGCTCTCTATTAGTGATATGGGTCCTCATTCTCTCTTTTGTTTGCTTTTTTGAGTTGTTCTTTCGATTTTAGACTTCATGCAGCTCTTGCATACATCAGCGGGGATGCAGATGCCGGAACACTGTGCAGGTTGAAATAGTGACAATAAATCCTCTAAACAATATTTCATCAGTGTGATTATGAACGCTACATAATCGTAATAGAAATCGAAAAATATTAACTGATATAGAGCCAATATTTTGAAAAGATCATTGCATATGACAAATACACGCTCCAGCTATAAACCAAAGCATGCTCTCCCTGGGCATATGAGATAACAAGACAATTTGAATAAATATGATGTTCGATTGTGCCTCTGTATTGGCAATTGCCTCTCATCTGATTGGTAATGCCATAGTTGATAGTTGACCCAACTACAGTCTGTCCTAGCAGACCAATTTCGCTGTCAATTCCAATAGTACAAATGCAACCGTCCAGAATTTCTTTATTCGAGATCATCAGTTTTGGTCTTTCTGGGTTCAGGATTCAAATGATGTTACCTTGATATCCAACATTTGTAAGAATACTGATCACCATGGAGATGGCTTGGATTATGCGGGCGGTACAACAATGGTTTCGAATATCACCTTTACCAATTTGACAGTAGACAATGTCACGCAAGCAGTCTATAATAACAAATGCTGCCACAAGGTTGTTTCTCAAGCAAATTTCTGTGATATGTCGACCTTAGTATTCTAGAATCTTTTCTTCAATAATATCACAGAAACTGTGTGATCGTCGAACGCAATTGCTTTGAATTGGATGTTGGCTTCACTGGCGTGGAATTGTGGTTGGCTGGCTCTGGTGGCAGTGTTATTATAGCATGTGACAATGTTCTTAATGTAACAAGAGTAGACTGTACCCAAGGGTAATAATTTCGAGTATACACTCATCGGTCATAAGCTCGTCGGAGAACTTATCGCCGATAAGCTATCTCCCCGCCGCAACTTTCCACAGACTGCTCCATTGAGAAATCTCATAGCCCCAAAATAGTTAGTCTTAGACGGAGTTAAGGGGTTAAGCTTCATCCGACGATGATATCATAATTTTGAAAGTCGAAAAACAGGATCTAAGAAGTTTATAAATACTTTGGAAAATGATCTTAAAAGTCAACAGGATAAAAAGAACTCTATTTCACAATGTCTGTAGCTTCCATTTTGAGGTCACAAATGAAAGGTATCCCAGTACCAACCTATGATTTCAGTGGCAAAGTTTGTATAGTCACTGGCTCAAATACTGGTCTTGGTTTAGAAGCTGCCCGCCACCTCGTCAGACTCAATGCACAGAGGGTTATCCTAGCTGTCCGCAATGAAACCGCAGGAAATGAAGCGAAGAGTGACATTGAACAGTCTACTGGTAAATCTGGGGTGGTTGAAGTATGGAAATTGGATCTCGGCAATTTTGACTCTGTTAAGCAATTCTCAGAGCGTGCAAATAGTGAACTAACTAGCCTGTATTGTTTAATCAACAATGCAGGAGTGGCCCACCTAAAACATACTGAGATGGAAGGTTTTGAAACTACGCTAACGGTAAATGTTATCTCTACCACTTTGCTCACCTTGTTATTACTTCCAATTTTGCGTCGAACTCTAGAAAAGGGACAGACGCCAATCGTAAGTTTTGTATCATCTGCACTCCACGCATTTGCAACATTACCACAGGGGCCATCTATTATTCACAAGCTGAATGAGGATAAAAATAGTATGCTGGCAAGGTATAATGTCACCAAACTTCTGGAAGCTGTTATTGCTCGGGAGCTATCAGGCAGAGTACCGAAAGGGATGATTGTTAACTACCTTGATCCTGGATATTGTGTATCTGGTTTAAGACGTAACGGAAATATTGCAGTTAGATCTGTTGGTCGGTTTTTTGAGATATTGATGGCAAGGCCTACTGAAAAAGGAAGTCGAACGCTAGTTGATGCAGTCAAAGCTGATAAGAATACACACGGACAGTATCTATGTGACTGTGTGATAACCAAGTAAGATTCTGAAATGTATTGTATACAAGCTAACCTAAGACCCGGCAAATTTGTTCTCAGTAATGAAGGTAAAAAGGCACAAAAAGATGTGTGGTTCGAGCTTCTCGAGATCCTTGAAGGAATATCTCCAGGGATTTCAAAATTACTTCAATAGCGTTGGATTGAATAAATCTGTATTCTTTGTTCTGAGGATAGCTTCATACAGTATACAATGACTATTGTTGGTTCGAACGATCCTGGTCATGGTGAGATCTTCAAAACTACCTTTCCGAATGCTCTCTGACTTGTCAGTCTGTCCCATGCTGTTTCCCAGTCCTTCCAGTCATAAGTACTATCAATTGTAACTTTGACCTTTGATTCTAAAAGCTCTGGAGCGTAGTCCAGCCAAGGGCCGGGATGAGTTGTTCTGATGAAATAATTCAGTCCACCAAAGAAACTGGCAATTGTTCGATAGGCAATTTTAATTCCATGGTAAGCAACTCCAATAACAGATTCTCCAGCTAAGCTGGTATAATTAGAAACGTCATGATCACCTACTATGGCGGTGTAAGCTGTGCCTTCTGAAGGTGGTAACAGTATTTCTCCAGCACGGTACAACACGGATGTTCCGCCCACACAGTCGACAACAATATTGAAACGCTCCTCGCCGCTTTTACCAGCAGAGTCAACTATTTGTTGGACGTAGTTATCGGCATGGTAATCTATGAATTCATCAGCTCCTAGTGACTTCAATTGTGGGATTCTTGAGGGTGAGCATGTCACCACCACATCTTTGACTCCGTACTTTTGCTTAGCTATCTGGATCGCAAATAGTCCGACACTGGTAGATCCTCCTAGAACAAGAACTCGAGAATTGCTGTCCAGCTTGGCTCTTTCAATGCACATACATGCCGTACAAAAGGTCAATGGAAAGGCAGCAGCCTCTTCATCACTAAGATTCCTTGGGGGTCTGATAATACAATCAGTCTTGATATTAACCACAGTGTGTGTCGCTATTGTCCCACTTCCTCCAATATTTGTTTTCATACCACAAACACGGTCCCCAACTTTCCACGTGGATTTCGCTGCCGATCCTGCGCTTATAACCGTACCGCTGAAGTCACGGCCAATAGGTTTAACTCCGGGGACGAATCCCATAACCGTTGAGTTCAAAAGCTTACTATCTACAGGATTCAACGATGCAGCAGATATCTTAACCAGTAGCTCATTTGCTCCGACATTATAGGAGAATTTATGAGTTTCAAAGGTTGGTTTAACCCGAGGTCGATAATACGAAAGTACCACGGCGTCAACAGATTCAGCCATTGTTGGTTTCAATATACGAAAACTATATATTATTGTTTCTTTGAACTAAAATAACTGTCGAATTCTCGTCAGGTATATAGGTTGCTCAAATTATGTTAATGTTATAAAGGAGAGGACCGGGATAACATTTCTTTAATGTGTTAGCAGTCGGTCCATTTTAACTCCGCTGCACCTCGACATCAATCTCCTGATCCGGCAATTAGCATGTGAATTGTGAGGCTTCTGGGTTGTCGACGTCCATTACCAAACTTCGGTCAAATTGAGTCTGGCTCGTTCTGAACCAGTCTGGATTTATTAACATTCAATTTTCAGACGACGAACCTCCGGATGAATATTCACATTCTCATACATTTGCTTTATTAATACCGGTTCGAGGTACGCCAGTGATTGTTTTTGGTAACGTAACGTGCGTAATGCAGGCGGAATTTCAACTCGTATTATGAGGGAATTAGCCAATGGGATTTTAATGTATTTATATTTGTTCAACTTTAATATTAATAAATATCTTGTAAATATATAGCAGGCTGAATACCTCATATACCAGTCTGCCTGTCGTTTAATGTTTCACATCTCAACGCAGAGTAGTCGATATACCGTCCTCAACTGCATAACGACACTATTAGTTATCGATACCTAAACTATTTAATAGAAGATATCAATAGATATGTGCGATTCTTTATTATCAACGTTGTAATCGTTGTTATCTATAAACATCTGACTTTAATACGCAATTTCAGTTCTTTAGGCGGTCTTATCACGTGCTTTCGCTGCCTTATAAGGAAAGTTCAAAATGTTCTTTCAGCTACGGCCATATCTACAGGAAAATAAGACTTCCCGTCCGATCAGTCATATTCAAGCCTGTGAGAGCCTTACTCAGTAGTATAGTGGGAGACCATATTCGAACGGAAGGTGCTGTAGTTTTTTTTTAAACTGTGAATGCTTTTGAGCTTTTAATTTTTATATATTAATAAACCGTTGAGAGGTATGGGTTTAACATTTTTTGAAGAAAAATCATTTTGGAGCTGCTGTTGAGGATTGAAGCTATACATGTTGTTCTTTAAGCCAATTCATTAATTACCTAATTAGGTAATTACATAAATCCCCAATACGGTAATTATCTAATAAATACCTAATACAGTAATCCCTCATCTGCTTAGTCAAGATTACTGATTAAACAGATCATGTTACGATTTATCCACATTAGAGACAACAGACAGTATCTCCTGGCTACTTGTAAGTTATGAAAACTTTTCTGACATTATTATCCGAAATGTATTCTGAATGATATTATGTGGAGGAACCTCATGCAACTTGATATCGTTCTAACTGTATACACTATATAGAATGCACAATTAAGCCTCTTTGCAAGCGTCGAGGAATCCATGTTGGGACTTATTAATAGTAAGCTTCTATACTTGTAATACAGCGTATCATAGCGAATCAAATGTACAACCACAAGTAGTTCCAACTTTTTGGCATCGACTCTCAGTGATGATATAACCACAGGTTTCGTTACATTACCATTACCGGCAAGTACTAACAGGTATGTCAGCAACAGGAAATGCATCAATAAATTCATATATACATCGATAAATAGAGGCAAAATAAAAGACAGTATCCATGTGGTTGGTGATACCAATAAATAAAACAGCATATAGCCGTCAAGATGCATTTAAATTACTTTTGTGACAAAAACTGCTCGAGATCTTCAGGCTCAAAGATGACCTCAATAGTCAAACTACAGCTTGGACAGGTAGCAATATTGGTGTCTCCGTCGAGTAAATCATCTATAGCAACTTCGAACCGGTCTCCACATGGACACGGGTAATGAAACAGTGTTGTGACAGGATCATATGTCATGTCCTCGATTTCAATAGAGTCGTAAACACTCATTTTGTAGACGGATCAATGTCAAGCAGATGAGATGCGGCGGATGAAAAATGCTGATCTTAGGGAAAATTATTTCTACGACAGCGCCAGCCAGCACTATTAAAACAAATACTAATCATAGTGATATCTATCGGCTTGTTATTGGTTTAATTTTCTCGGAGTGGTTATCCAATCAGAGGCAGCTTAAACTGTCAATGCTCTACAGAACTTGATAATGAATAATGGTTCTAGTTTTTTTTTACATCCACTCAAGAGTGTATTATCATGACATTTATATATGTTACAACCACACCTTATTTCTTGGCAGTGATCTTTCGGAGGTAGAAAGCAAGCTCCTCACCCTCAAGAACGTAACCGTCAACTCGTCCACTCTGGCCGGGTCGAGAAGACACAACAGCGTAAAGTCGACCAGCACCGAACTGAGACTCAAGAGAGTGGGCAATCTTAGCACCACCCTGTAGGGCAGCAATCTTCTTGTTCTTCTTGCTCTCCTCGGTAGCAGTGATCTTGCCCTTCTTACCGACGGTAACACCGTAGTTAGACTCGAACCACTGTCGGAAAGGAGTGGCATCGATCTGGACAACAGCGGACTTGGTCAAAGTGTTGGTTCGGATAAGCTCGTTGTTGGAAGGGTGGAAAGCAACAGAGATAATTCTGGTCTTTCGGGTGGTTCCCTCAGAACCCCATGAGAAGTTACCAGACTCGATTCGGAGAGCTCTAAACTTCTTGTTACCACCTCGAGTTCGAACGGTGTGAATTCGCTTGGCTCCGATTTGAGTGTTGGCGGGCTGTCGGCCCAACTCAAACTTTCTCTTCTTTCGGTAGAAAGCTCTCTTGGCACCAGTGGCCGATCTTTTGTGTCGAGAATCACGAGAGATACCCATTCTAATGTTAGTTATTGCTCCATTGCTGTTTTATAAAATGTTGAATAGCCATATTTTTATCGCACCAAATCGCATTAGCTCATAGCAAAAAGTCCTTGAAGGAACCATCAAAAGACAATCAAACACAATCAATCTTTTGAAATCTATTTCGCAAACAACTTGAACAAGATACTGGGATACTATCACTCAACATAAGCCTATGTTTCTTGGTGCTTTCGACTATTTTTCCATCAATTATACATACTTAGATCTGTGGTTGTCGAACTACAGTAAGTGTCTAACTGTGAAAAACAGACTTTGAGTGTATTGTGGTTGACGTCCATTCTCATAGGTACTGAGGACGGTTTTGTGTGACTGTGTTTCCTAATGCGGCACTCAGTCAGACGACCGAACCCTCCTTTCTATCCGCTTCAATCAGGCAAGAGTCCCTAGCCCCACAAATTATCCGTACCCAGGTACACTACCGAAACCCTAATACAATAGCCCGATACGGACATCGCAATTTGGTGACGGGACTAAATCATTTCTCTAAATCACATAATTCATATAAATTACTTTCCAAAACACTTTTGAAATCGATTCATAACGTTATATACACAAAGTAGGAGTTCCGATAATATATTGTATGGCTATTATGAGCCAATAGATGTCAATAGATGTCAATATCAGCTATTTACCAACGATCTTAAGCAGTTCAGCGTTCCCAAGAATCTCCAAAGATTCAGCCTTTTCGGAGGCTGAAATAATAGCAGCCTTCGCCACATCTAAAGCATCAATTGAAGGTAAAGCCCTCTGCAAGAACGTTCCTCGCACCATCTTAGACAACCTCTGCGACACCGCTTCAGGGAACCCATGATACTCCTCTCGATCCCCTACCAGAACAGCCGGTCGCAGAATGATGGTTCTTGGGAATTTCAATGCAATCACATCTTCTTCAACTTTTCCTTTTAGTTTCAGATAAGGAAGCATGGAGCCTGTGGATGCTCCCATAGACGATACAAGAACAAAGGTATGTACACCCTTTGCATGAGCAGCCTTTGCCACATCCAAAGTCATATCATAGTCAACCTTGTACTGGGCAGCCACTGAGCCAGCCTTTCCTCGGGTAGTTCCCAAGCTGGATATAACAGCATCTGGAACAGTGTCCAAATCAGCGACTGACTTATTCCATTCTGAAGAATCAGCAACCAGCTGATTCAACTTTGATCCAGATCCTTCGAGTTTACGCCTTGTCAGCGTCCATATAGAGCTGACTCTAGGCGAAGACTCGGCCTCCTGAACAGAAAGTCGTCCTACTAAACCAGTGGCTCCAACTACAAGTAACTTGATTCCCGACATTGCTATTTGATCACTACAACTATATTGATTTCGAGGTGAACTGTGGCGGACTTTGAGGCAGCAGGGTTGCTTTATATAGAAGGATTCATGAACGGCAAACAAAAGACCCGACCCGATATATTTACGTAAGCTGGCCAAATAACAGCTGAAAAAAAACACAAAAGGATTTTGGGAACTTCCTGCCTGATTTCGTTGTGATTCTACCTGTAAACACCAAGTCCTTCATACATTTTGGTAACCTTGCGAGCAGCTCTCAGTGCATCATGAGAGCTGTCAATGAATCCTGCCGAGTTGGTCATCTGAGCTTAAACATGCACCTAAAATAACAAGCTTAGCATGCATAATTCCCATGAAAGATGTGACTGGTGGCTAATCAGATTCAATCGATAAGACCGTTTCTGATAGCCAGCTTAGAACTAGAAAAAAATAATTAGACAGTTGTTTCGGCCCGAGCGACCGATTGGATATGGCATAGTAGATCGTTATCTCCCCCACCTTGCAGGCACATAACCGTGGCTTGCCAACGGCCCAATTGTCTTCTGTGACTGCCATCAATTTCCAATATACATTCACGATAGTTTGATAGAGCCAATCAGTAGAAGCAACAGATCCATGGGTCAAACGATAGGTGAAACACTCACTGACGCTTACCGTACGATTTCTCAAAATGAATTGTATTCCTCTCGTTAATTCAATTCCCTATCGTGTAATGCGCGAAGTTCACTAGCCTTGGCATGGTGCCGTGCGCTTTCAAGCCTGGTGAGATTCACACTACAAATTTCCCATTACAGCTTAAACAATAACCCTCATGCAACATTGACACTTTAATAGGTTAATTGTCGGTGAATCTATGTTAAAAAGGCATCTAACCCTTGCTTATAGCGCATACAATGAATATCTTTAACCATAAATGGCAGGAGCCATGGGCATCTCCGACTGGTACTGATAAGCGATTTTTCAAGGCGATATTCTCTCTTATAAAGGCTGTCAACTTGCGTGGAGTAGTTTGAGACATTCTAACCTGACTTTTGAAGCTTCAACAGCTAAAACAATAACAAACCTACAGGCTTTAACGCTGTCACCACACAATGAGTGATATCGAGAAGGGAAAGTTTCCCAGTCCCGAAATCTCTCCC
Source organism: Sugiyamaella chiloensis (assembly GCA_030578775.1). NCBI lineage: Eukaryota > Fungi > Ascomycota > Dipodascomycetes > Dipodascales > Trichomonascaceae > Sugiyamaella > Sugiyamaella chiloensis. The sequence continues at coordinate 17,291 of JAKTZE010000012.1, forward strand.
GTCCTTTATGATGAAACAGATTCAGAAGAAGCCTTCTCGTTAGGGAGATCTCTGAACAAGTTTGCTGTGGAGTATTTGAAGGCCGAGGTTCGAGGTATTCAACAGGTTCCTGAAGAAGAGCGTACCGATACATCTTACTTAAATGCTGCATCTATGTGGATGGGAGGAAATATGGTCATTGCGACTTTCAGTACTGGAGTTTTGGGAATCACTATCTTTGGATTGGAGTTTTGGGATTCGGTCTTGACAATCATTTTTTTTTCAATTCTTGGTGTGCTTCCAGTGGCATTTTTTGCGACATTTGGACCCCGGTTCGGTCTTCGGCAAGTGACAATTGCAAGGTACTGGTGTGGATACTACGGTGTACGTATTATTGCTGCCTTCAACTTTTTTAGTACTATAGGATGGACTGCAATTAATATTATGGTTGCAGCACAGATGCTTCATGTTGTAGGCAATAAAGCCCTCCCTCCGTGGGCTGCATGCTTGATTTTGGCAGTTGGAAGTTTTGCTGTTAGTATTTTTGGCTATCATTTTGTTAAACGGTTCGAAAAGTACAGCTGGATCCCTAATTTCATTATTTTCATTATCATTGCTGTCAGATTGGCAAAGTCCCATGCATTCTCCGCAGGATCCATGGGATCCGGCCCTCAAGAAGCTGCCGATGTCTTATCTTTTGGTGGAACTGTTTTTGGATTCGCTGTAGGATGGCTTCCAGTGGCATCCGACTACACCTGTTACATGCCAGCCAATTCATCGCGAACAAAAGTATTTTGGTGGGTTTTTGGTGGACTTGCTTTCCCCTGTATTTTTGCTATGATTCTGGGTGCCGCTTGCGCTACCGGTATTAATACAAACGAGTCATTTAACGCACATTTTGTTTCTGATTCAATTGGTGGCCTTCTGTATGCTGTATTGGTTGAAAACTCTCTTCATGGCTTTGGATCGTTCTGCCAGGTCATTCTCGCATTGTCCACCATTTCAAACAACATCCCAAGTATGTACTCAATCGGATTCTCGGCACAGACTATGTGGAGCGGGTTCGGAAAGGTACCCCGATTATTCTGGTCTATTTTCTGTTGTGGTGCTGGGATTGCTTTATCCATCCCAGCATACTATCATTTCTCCGTGGTTATTCAGAACTTTATGACTATTATTGGATACTGGGTCGCGTTGTACACTGCCATGGCGTTGTCCGAACACTTTGTTTTTAAAAGGGGATTCAAAAATTATGACCCCACCATTTATGATGACCCCGAGAAACTTTCCATTGGGTTTGCTACTGCTTTTGGAACTTGCTGCGGTATTGCTGGTGCTGTGGTTGGAATGTCTCAGGTTTGGTGGGTTGGCCCTCTAGCCCGAAAGATTGGAGACCCAACCTTTGGAGCTGATATTGGCTTTGAACTTGTCTTTGCTTTTGCAGCTGTTGGTTTTATTGGTGCGAGAATCATTGAAATTAAACTGGTTGGGCGCTGATTGAAACCAGTGTATTATATATATATATATGTAGCTGCATTCATTAAACATTATTATTGTGAGGTTTCAATAGCTGTAAGTCTCAATATGGACGACGGTATCTTGATAGTTTGAGCTGAAGCTGAATGCTTTTCTTAAATTGACACTTGCGATAGCATTACCAGCGTCTGAAGTAAAATTTGCAGGCCCGCAGATGGAAATTCCTGTTAATCCCTGCGTCATCTGCATAGAGACGTCAGTGATGCTGGAGAGGCGAGGTCGATAGTAGTTAATATTAGGCTCTGGGCCTAAAAATTCTGTCTTAGGGACCTCAGAGCCGTGCTCTTCGTCAGTTTCCTGAGGAGTGGGAGCTACTTCTCGAGTGACATATACGGAAAATTCCAAACTCAAGTAGGTGCTCCTAAAACTAGAGAGTTCTTCCAACTGCTGCTCATATGGCTCTAAATCGCCCAATTTCTGAACCACACATACGAAGACGAGTTTGGAAGGCATAGCGCGGTCGAAGTTCTTAACAAAATCCAATGCTATTGGAATGTTGAACGACATACCACTACCACCGGAGATAAATATAGCACTCTGGTACTGTTTGAAGTTAGGAGGATTGCCGTATGGATAGCCGAAAGTAACAGGGACAGTTGCGCCTTCATAAGCACGATTATAAAGCGCTTTGGTAAATCCTTTGTTCTTGGCCACGTTAAAAATCAGTTTTCCATCAGAAGGAAGACTTTGAATTGTGAATGGGTGATATTGAGTTGCCGCAATCGTTGGAAAATTCAGGTAGAGATATTGACCAGGCCGCCATTTTGGCAGGCTAGATCCCACAATCCGAACTTGAGTGGTACTACACATGGCTTTCTCGCTAACTTTAATGGTAGCTTGATAATGTGATTTGACACCAAGAAAGGAAATTCGGCCTCTATTAGTCCAAACTGATAACGCGAAGTTTGCCAACATTGTTAGCAACAGAATTCCAATACCTGTCATCAAAGGAGGATAGGCTTCACCAGGAACGTGGATGGCGACCATGACCAAAAACAAAGATACAGTTACAGCATGTTGAGCAATGAAAAACTCATAGCTCAAGCTTCTCAAAGGCAAGAAACTTGATGCCACAATCCATATAAGTGTTATCCAGGCTGCAAATCCGAACTTTCCGTTGTCAAACTCATAGAGCTCCTTCAAGGTCAAGCCCGAACCGCGTTTGACAAATACAAAATGCACAGAGGAAGTGATTAGCATTGTTCGAGCGGTCCATCTGTGAAAAACATTCAGCTTTTCAGGTGATTGTGAAATCAACCATGAAAGGGCTCTCTGACCGGAAGACAATGCAATAACAATTGGGATCTGATACACCGTCAAATTAGATGCCCGTAAAGCACGCTGGAGTTGGTTTCCAAGATTATTGGGTTGGAGGTGGACCAGCATAAGTACCACAACGGTTGTCATGTACCCAGCAATAACAATACACTGCCTTATGTTGGGAGCCTTAAAAATTTCAAATCCTGAGATAACAATGGGACTGAAATTAAATTCAAGTATATTGTTGAGCGTAGAGTATTTCGCATGCAACCAACTTAATGTTCCCAGACTGTTTCCTCTTTGTAGCGCTCTGATTCGCAGCTTTTCTACCAGTCTTGAGTATAGTGTTCCAACAAACAAAACTATGATAGCTCCACCGATAACACACCACAACAACTTTCCGACAAAGTCTGGCTGGATCAAGCCTGATCCAATAACATTCTGGTAAATCTTTGTCATTTTGAACAACTATTAATATTAATCTGGTCTCGCTATGAAAATGCGATCGCAAGCTTCAGTTTCGAACCAAGCAAAATAATAATAATGCGACTCAAATTTATAAGCGGTCTCTACAAAAACCAACAATAATAATACACCTATAATTTGAAAAGAATATTACGAGAGAAATAGATAAGCTGATCTCATACATTATAAAAAGGGGGATCGATTTCATTAAAACAAAAATAAGCAAGGCGGAGCCTCTTTCTCGGAGCCACAACAGAACTGTCGTATATCAAAATACGAGTCGGGTTAATTTTACTCCAGATTTTAGATACGCGATAGGGTCAGTGTCAATGCCGCATTACCACCGCCCAATATATACGAGATGCATAAAACGCACTGTTCATGCACGTTATATGCAATGTTGTTCAAATATGCCCATGTTATGCCGATTTTTACCCAATGAGGCATGCGCCATTAACTGAATAGCGGAGTTTAAAACACGAAGGGTCATAGCTGATTAATCCTGCTACTATGCAATGCAGTGATTTGTTCGTTAACGCGGGTGTCGGGACACGATACTGTGGCTTAGCTACTCTTTTGAGGCGCCAGATAGCTATACGAGGTTGTAAACTCCGATGACATCGATTAGTCGGACAGCACTATATAAGGTATTAACTAAGCGCCATTATAGACTTATACCAATTGTAAACTAAAAGGTTAATAGTCGTTAAAAATGAAGCTTTTGGAGACTGTCTTGTTCGCTGCTTTGTCATCTACTGTCTTTGGCCAGTACGGTAACTCTGGAGCTGGTTCTGGGTCGGGTTCTGGCTCTGGATCTGGATCTGGATCTTCTTCTTCCTCGGCACCAGCAGCTGCTGCTTCATCTGGATCAAGTGCTTCTAATGTCCATGTGATTGAGGTTTCTGACGACTCATCTACTTTGGCGTTCACTCCTAACTCTGTGACTGCCGCCGTCGGTGACTTCGTTCAGTTTAACTTTAACCCTGCTAACCACTCTGTTGCCCAGGCTGCTTTTGATGCTCCTTGTGCACCATTGGATGGAGGTTTCTTCTCTGGATTCCACCCCGTAGCTGCCTCTGTTTCTACTGACCAGCGATCTACTTTCACCATCCAGGTCAACAGCACTGATCCCATCTGGTTCTACTGCTCTCAGACCACCTTTTCCCATTGCCAGAACGGTATGGTGGGTGCTATCAATCCTCCTTCATCGGGAAACACCCTTGATGCTTTCAAGTCCGCTGCTGCCGGTACGACTTCTTCTTCCAACCAGGCTTCCGTCCAGGGTGGTGTGATTTCCACCGAAGCTCAGGTTGACGCTGCTTCCAACTCTACTGCCAGTACTTCTGGTGCTGCTGCCAGTGCTTCCAGTGCCCCCTCAACCTCAGCTTCTTCGTCTTCCAGTGGAGCCGAACGACAGACTGTCGGTTTGCTTTCGGTTCTTGCTGCCATTGCTGGTGCCATTACTTTTGCCTAAATGTAATATTCTGAACAAAGAAAATTGTTCCCAAATAATAATATACAGATGTTTTGTTTTCAATCAATTAAACTGCGGCAATATTTTCGGCCATTAGGATGTGTGAATTGTTATGTATATTCAGTGCATAATATTGAAGATGTCTGGAAGTCCTAAAGCATTTTGCGAAGCTTAATCATAATCTGCTATATATTTAATTTACTTTTTCCTATATATTCCCAAATTCTGGAGAAGCGGTTTGTCTGAGAAATTGAACAGATATACCGATTCATCAGAAGCGTTAATATGCTGAAATTCAGCCCAGCTGGGGATACAGAAGGTATCACTGTCGGTCCACTCAATAGTCTCAGATATTCCATTATAGGTAATAACGGTTCGACCAGTTCCTGAGTACACATGGTATACGAAAGAAGCAGTTTCCTGACGCTTAGGACCGTCGCTATTTCCGCTAATTCGCTCTGCTTGAGCGCCTATAATTGTAGATAGATGATGGTCCCCCTTTCGCTTTGGCTCGTAATCGAAAATGGAATACGAGGAAGATGCAGTATCGAGTGTATTCTGTACGACGCTCCAAGGGAACTTGATAGGGGAGTCGCCGTCCTCAGTCGTACTGGGATACCGTTTCTCTGCATAGCCTTCGGCGAAATTAACAGGGATGTGCTGGAACATAGGTAGATCCAGTCCGTCTAACCAAATCATCGGACCATTGCCTTCCTTTCCATGGTCGTGCCATTCCCATCTCGGGGTCAAAATGACGTCACCCCGTTCCATATATAATTTCTTTCCCTCAACGGCAGTGAAACCACCAGAACCCTCAATAATAAACCTGAGAGCAAATGCTTGATGCCGATGGGCAGGTGCGGTTTCTCCCGGATTTATCAATTGTAATCCTGCGTACAAAGTATCAGTCGTTTGAGGAGCCGATAGCTTGGGGTTAATGAGCATCAGAACTCTCCGTTCTGCCTCGTGCTCATTGACCAATCTACCACTTTCAAGTAGCAACGGCTTCATTTCCTTATATTTCCACAGGGTAGGAATAGCTTTAGGTCCAGGAGTTGGTGGAACCATAGCAGACATTACCGTCCACAGTGGCTCGGTGTGGTATGGCTTCAATGATGATATCAGCTTAGCCTGCTCAAGGCCTCTTATGTCAGTCTGCGTCAATGTCTGCACGGGCATTTTTGCACTCTAAATCAGAGAAATATATGAATGTAGAATCCTTCTGACAACTACAGCACTGCTATATATATAGCTTGTCAGCTTCATAGATAGTTCGGAACCTTGCTGATAGTAGAGCCTCGGAGTGGTTCCGAGATTGTGGGGAACGCAGAGCTCGGAACAAAAACCCGAGCACTCGGATTAAAGCCGCCACGGAACGATCCCGTTGAATATATCCCCCACATGTCCTGAACCAGAAATCTTATAAATAATCGGTTATCGCTGGAATTGTCACACCACTGCATTATAGAAATGGTTGCTTGGAGAAGATTGATTCGATTTGTTGCGGAGGACGGAAAGATCTACCGGGGAGAGCCTCAGGTAGCTGAATCCGAGGATCTCGGTGCTCTGTACTCGTCAGGAAAGAAGTTCACTGCCAAAGTCATTACAGGTGAAGATATCTTTTCTGAATCTTCTATTGTGACTGACAAAATCCTTCAAGTTGAGAAGCTTTTGGGCCCTCTCACTCCTGAAGAAGTCCCCATTATAAAGTGCGTTGGACTCAACTACATGAAACACATCCAAGAGGGAGGACGAACACCTCCCCCATATCCCTCTATTTTCTACAAGCCATCCCCTTCTGTAGCTGACTATGGTGAGCCAATTCCTATTATCAAGATTGCACAGGAAGACCAGTGTGACTACGAGGGAGAGCTGTGTGTTGTGATTGGAAAAGATGGAAAGAATATCGCTGAAGCCGATGCTCTCTCCTATGTCGCTGGTTACGTTGCTGGCAATGATGTGTCAGCTCGAACTTGGCAACGAGACCCAAAATATGCTGGTGGAGTTCCCCAGTGGTGTTTTTCAAAGGGCTTTGACAAGTATGCACCTCTGGGACCGGCTCTGGTATCCACAGCAGTCATCTCCGATCCTGGAGTGCTTGAACTTGAAACTCGAGTCAATGGTGAAGTCAGACAGCATACCAACACCAATGATCTGTTATTCAATGTTGCCAAAATTATTGCCTTTATTAGTCAGGGTACAACTTTACAAAAAGGAACAGTCATCATGACCGGAACCCCAAGCGGTGTGGCTATGGGAATGAAGCCTGTTCCCAAATACTTAAACCATCAAGATAAGGTCGAGGTATCGATTGAGAAAATTGGAACTTTGGTGAACACGATGAACTTTGAGTAAAAAAACAAATAAATATACGAATAAGATAACGAATGAATTCCCAAAATACTGTTAATGAGATTGATATATATACATATTAATATTGTGAAAGCAAAAATACAGATATATATAGATGGGGCTAATTTCTATATGTAACTAGACACAGTACTTTGTGATCGTTTTCAATTATTTATAGGAGCTCGCATGAGTCACCAAAGTAATTTTTCTTCTCATCGTCAAATATAGAAGATGTAGGCTTGAAATTTTCAAAACCCGAGTCAATCACTGATGGTCGGACCATCAATATATCCCCATTATGTTTCATGGGAATGGTGGTAAGGGTAGTACCACACCCACTGCAGAATATCTTCTTTTTAGGTGCACCACTCTTTGTTTCAGTGATTGTATAAGTCTTCAATTGCGACTGTGGATCGGCAAAAAGTACGTCCTCTTTTTTGAATTGACTGATGATTTGTCCAGCATGTCCAGAACCCTTTCGACAGTCGGCACAATAGCAGATAAATGTCTTAACAGGGTTCCCGTGTAGAGTCATTTTGACAGCTCCACAAACACAAGATCCGATTGCTTTAGACATCGTGAGGAGTAAACCAAAAAAAGAAGCTATAATTTGGGTTTCAATAAAGCGGATGTCGAAGAGTTAACGGCATCCTTAAGTATATGGAAGGTTCCGTCGGGGTTGTTACCGTCCCGCGGAAAAGCGGTTGGTCTTCATCCGCATGTACCAAAGGAGATGCTTATCAGCGGAACTTTATGCCGGACTAAGCACCGACTTAGAAATAACTCGACTCCAATCAAATCCCAGCTTTAGAGAATCGGCATATATATATAACTTGTCAGTTAAACGAATTAACCAAATACTCCTATAAACGAGCAATTTTTTGAAAATTCGCCATGAATTCACACACGGAACTGCGCCGTTAGACATTGTTGAGGTCATGCGGAAGTACCCCGCACAGTCTGGAACTAGCAAAGGTAAACCCCAGGTCTCGGGACCTCTTCCCGAGGTGTCCAGCCGTGCGATGATCCGATGGGACTAAACTTCACCTTCTCTTTACGGGTTAAGCGAGGTTTGTGAACTAGATAATCTTGATAATTGGGGTTTAAGCATTTGTGTATTATCTCTCACATCGCTTAGGGTAACAGACTCGGACAGCCAAGGCATATGACATTTTATGATGAGTGCTAGTCCGTTGTCAGATCTGGACCGAGCAGGCCGAGATCATGGATCCCTGAACCGAACTAAAAGACATCGAGTGTCAGCAGCGTGCTCACAGTGCCGTGAAAGAAAAGTCAAGTGTGATGGTGCCCAACCGAGTTGTGGTAGATGTGTGAAAGGGAATGTGAGTTGTTCGTATATGCAAAAGTATAGCCGAGCTCAGGTCAGTGCTGAATATGTGCAGGAGCTTGAACGAAAACTTGCAGTGCTAGAAAGCAGAGGTCCAAACATTGAAAGCAGTCCATTGAGGCCAGATTCAGTTAATATTGGTGGTGCTGAAGTGTTGGTATCAAATATGCTCCCTGCTGGTGGTTCTCCTGCATCAATTGGAACTGAATCTTCGATGTCGATATCAAGTCCGGTACCATTTGAGCCATCACAATCAGGTCAGGCGCCAAGAACAAGGCAGATGAAAGCAGTATCTGAGCACACAGCTACAGATGCTATGGGTGCTTCTACAGTTACAAAGAAAACTAACAAGAGGCAGGATTTTTATGGATCTTCGTCTGCGCTTTCGTTTATGAAACTAGTAGAAGCAGCTGTGAATGCCGATAAGCAACATTTGTCTTCTGGCCAAGGTTCTGGCAACTCTGAGAATATACCTCGCGACCACTCAAAGCCTGGCACAAAATACTCATATAGGTCGAATATGGGCAAACGGTATCGGCTGTCGGGATTCCCGAATGTCGATAAAGGAATGGGCAAAGAAGAGCACTGGGCCTTGCCGCCAAGGATGTTGGCAGATAATTATGTGTACAGTTACTTCACCTATGTTTATTCCTTGTATCCATTCATTCATCAGCCTTCATTTATGGATGCGTACAATGCTATTTGGGTTAGTGCGACTCCGGTGGATAGCGAGCAACGCAACCATGAAATACGACTACCAGATGAAGGAAGTATGGGTACTCAAGAGCCGGTAGACCATCTTAATAATACATATGAGAATGAGACGGATGATGATATAGCCGAGCTTCATATGTTCTATTGCATAATGAACATGGTATTTTCGTTTGGTTGCTTATTCTCTTCGTCTCTAGATGGTACCGCTCGTGAATCGTCTTCTCAAATATACTTTGACAGGGCCCGAGAGCATTTGAATTTCAATGTTCTTGACACTGGAGACTCAGGTTCACTCAACCAGCTTCAGGCATTACTACTAATTGGTCAATATTTGCAGGCAACACTTAAGCCGGCGGCATGCTGGAATGTCGTAGGACTAGCTATCAGAATAGCATACGAGCTTGGGCTATACAGGGAACATCAAATTGCATCACGCCCAAGTTATATTGAACAGCAGGTTTGTCGCAGGCTTTGGTATGGTTGCATGCTTATGGATAGGATTGTTTCTATGACGTTTGGAAGACCCTTGATGATTATCCAAGATTTTAAAGTCGATCTTCCTGCTTTTATCGATGATGTGTACATTACTGATGATGCCAACTCACCGCCTGAGGCGTTCAGCAAGCCATCTATTTTATCATTTTACGAGCAGACTCTCAGGTTGTATGACATCCTAGCGGATATTTTGAGGAACTTTTATGACACACATGAGTCAGACTCTAAGACAGAGGAGCATATCAGGGTCAGCAGTCTGAACAATATCGTTAAAATGGAATCTAGACTTACTCACTTTAAGCGAGAGATCCCCCGTCACCTTCAAATATCGAATGTCAATGTACACCCTCTCAACAGTCCTTTCCGACGCCAAACCAATGTTCTTCATGCTAGATACCTTCATCTAGAAATTATGCTTTACAGGCCTATATTGCTACCTCACACTGGGAGAGATAGCAACCGCAGATCTATTGTTAATTTGGACTCAACTGATAGCTTTCTTCAGACTACAATGGAAAAAACAGTTTGTCGATTATGTGTGTTGTCGGCAATCAAGCTGATAACTATCATATATGATAATAAGGACACGCCGGATTTACCTGCCATTTGGTATTGCATTTTCTACGTTTACACATCGTGTACGGTTCTGCTGGCTGCAAAGCTACAGCCTGCTCTTAAAAGTGAGCTTGATTCTGAGTCAATGGAGACAGCGTGGAAAATAGCTGTTCAGTTATTGAGAGAGTTTGAGGCACTTTCAAGTTCAGCCACGAGGTCGTTAAAGATCCTTGAAGTTCTACATGAAACGATTTCAAATGCAAGCCATGCAAGGTCGAAACCATTGTTTGAATTTCTGCCCGATTTGATTGATCCCTCTGTGGATTTGAGCTTAGATGGCTCAATGATATTTAACATGATAAATGATGAGCATGGACCTTTTGCGGTCACAAGTTTTGGTAACAACTACGACTACTAAGGAGAAGGGATATAAAAAAATAAATCTGGTATTTATATAGCTAGCCATTGAGTTGGTATTGACAAATGTTGAAAGTGAAAATGAACTCGAACTCATAGGTAGTGTAAGAAACGAACAGCAGTGTTGAGTTGTTATACTTATAATCTCCCATCGTGAGGGCAAGGGTCAAATGAGCTTATTTTGGCGACGGACAAGTGCTAAGTTTAGAACCACTAAAATGAATCCCAAATACTTTCAACATAAATTAAAAAACCGGAGATATGAATACCAGAAGTGATGGCAAGAGTTTAATATAGTTACAAGCTTGTAGAAGGTATATTCTTGGAAGAATAGCCATTCCGTGGCTGATATCGACGAGATTTTCATCCTGTCGTTTGCCTCGTAATTGTTGGTGCATGACAGGTGCTTGATTAGGAAACTCATTAACCGATCTACCCGTGCCCAACTGCCGTGTTGGGTTTGACACTGTCAGGCCATCCTTTCCTCCTGACAAGTTCCAGGCCCTTGAACGGACTTATATACACGAACAACTGCGGTTGGAACTGCTCCAGCAATACTTTAAAATAGAGAGGGTGTTTGAAGCATCTGGAAGCTCCCATAGATTGGAACAGAAAATAATACCCCTTCAACAGGCTCTGTATTAAACTATACTATTGCCATGACCTCGGTTCTCGACAACGCGGTGTCAGCAGGTGCGTCGTTTTTCGACACGCTCGATAATGTTTCATTCGCATCACCCCAACTGAATGTGGTTGAAAAGGCCTGGGCCAGTTATTATGTCCATATGGGCAATGACGTGATTGCTACTGGCCTGTTGATGTTTGTTTTGCACGAGGTGTTGTACTTTGGTCGAGCGTTGCCTTGGCTGATTATTGACTGCATTCCATATTTCAGAAAATACAAGATCCAACACACTAAAGAGCCCGATTTCAACGAGCAGTGGGAGTGTGCCAAGTCGATCCTTTTATCTCACTTCATGGTCGAGGCACTCCCCATTTGGGGATTCCATCCCATCTGTGAGTACTTGGGAATCTCCATCAGCGTGCCATTCCCAGCATTATCCACTATGGCATTCCATATCGGAGTGTTTTTTGTTTTAGAAGATGCATGGCACTATTGGATGCATCGAGGGCTCCACTATGGTCCCTTTTACAAGTACATCCACAAACAGCACCATAGATATGCTGCTCCTTTTGGATTTGCTGCCGAATATGCTCATCCCATTGAGGTTGCACTTCTCGGTGTGGGCACTGTTGGTATTCCTATTGTGTGGGTCTTCCTGACTGGAGATCTTCATATGATGACTGTGTATGTGTGGGTTGCGTTGCGATTGTTCCAGGCCATCGATGCCCATTCTGGTTACGAGTTCCCATGGTCTTTGCACCACTTTTTACCGTTCTGGGCCGGTGCTGACCACCATGACGATCACCACAGATACTTTTTGGGCAACTATGCCTCGTCTTTCCGATGGTGGGACGCTTTGCTCAACACTCACCCCAAAACCAAGCGACCTAAGAAGGATTAAATGGCTTCAACGATGTGGCTTTCCTTGACGATATGCCGGCCTTCTGACGAAACTTATGTGGATTTCCTTAATGATATGGCTGGAATTTGGACTGATAATAATTGATAATATTCATATTAGATAGGATGATGGATACCGGAGATTGCTTGTCAATGACAAATGACATTTGTACCTTAAAAAAGAACCAGTACTATATAATAGGATGCTTTGTATAGATAATGCAGACTTGAAAATGATAAATATATAATGCAAAAACCACATCAGACGACTAAATCAAATAGGAGGCAGTGGGTTTCGACATACTGGACATTGTAGACGGGTTCTCATCCATTGCTCCATACATTCAGTGTGAAATACGTGACGACACGGAGTTACCATATACCGTCGTCTTGCAATGATGTTTGAGGGAGCCATGGCACTGTGTATGTTATCCTTAGGCACTACCAACAATTCGACAGGCGCCATACAGATGGCACAATCAGTAGCAGGTGGTTTTGAGTCTAGCAGAGGGTCTTCACTACCTGCACTGGCAGCATCACTAGTTTGATCTCGAGATAATGCAATAGGATTATCCTTGGCATCCTCTCGGAAGTTGAAACCACCCTCAAGGTCATCATCAGTAAGAATTGGATGATAATCATAAAGGTCTGGCAGCAATCCCTTTGGAATAAAGAAACGGGCCCCAAACACAGATTGGGCAACCAGGATTGCAATCTGAAACCACACGTATCCTGCGATAAAACATGCAAATACAGGATCATATCGGTGGTGAATGACATTATTTTTGTCAAGACACAGGTAGAGAACAGGAGACAGCCTGACAACACTTGTCACTCCAACATATATCCATAGAAATGATATGCTAGACCCACGCAAGACGTTACGGTAAATTTGCGGAATCCAGAATGAACATGTCACCGTAAACAGAGTGTACTCGTACAAATGACGGAGCGTAGAACCCCAAGATGTAGCAGCCAGAGTTAACACCATGACCACCAGTAATGAAAAGTAGAACCTTGAGTAAATCATCATGACAATAACTCTTTCGTTCTGCTCAACAGGAACTGGTGCATTAAGGGGAGCATTGAACATTGGCAGAGTTTCGTTATCAATCGGCCCTGGCCGTATCTCTGTTCGTGTATCTGTTCGTGTCTCCGGTCGTGCCTCTGGTTGGGTTTCCGGTTGTGTCTCTGGTTGTGCATCTTGATTTTGTGTTGGATGCTGCTGTCTCGGTGCTTGGCCTATAGTTCCATCCGCATGGGCAGTAAACACGTTTCCATGAGATGCTTCTCTTGCCCGAGCATCAGCAACTGCTTCCATCTGTTGCGATCGATAGATCAGAACCATATATCGAATATCGAAAAGGGATGTTAATGCAAACGACACAAATGCAACCGCCATAAATGGCAATGATAGCTGGTCTAGAAATGACATGACTAATGAAGTCATACAAACCTCTCCATCTAGAAATGCCATGATAGCCATTGTCCAGAAGCTAACTCGAGACAAAGTGGACGGTGTAGATGTATCTTTCATTTGAATAGCAGTGACAACAGTCTGAACGAGAAGCAACATCACTCCAGCCATGATAGTATATCGTACCCGACCAAAATAATGCTCGTATTTTTCACCAGTGACATGAGATATCTCCAACACTAGACCACAATCCGGAGAATAAAGCATACCACTCATCTCAAGGGCAGGTAGCTTGGCATGAGGCCTTCCAATCGGATCCTTCAACTCATCTTCGATGTCAGTGATCTCATCCTGAGATAATCCAGTTGAGTGAAGGTGTCCGTACATAATGAATTCACAACGATCAGCGAGCATTTCTTGTTCCTCCACAATGCCATAAAACTGGTCTTCGCGTCGGAAGTTGAGAGAAATATTTAAGTTTCTCACAGTGGCCTTTTTGGTGTCGTTGAATAGCCTCTGTTCCAAAACCAAGTGCGGTAATGCAGCCAGGCCAGAGAATTTGAGCGACGAGGTAGATAGTACTATATTACCAGTATCTTTAACATGCAAACCCCGAAGTCTGATATCATTGGGGTTATCTCCGAGATCATCCGCTAAATTGATATCCATATTTATTATCGAAACTGACCTGTTATTCAGTTGTGGCTGGTTTTGTCTAAGTGCTCGGTATCGTCCCGCTTCATGAAGAGATAATTGTACTATACCTGATGGTTCAGTCCTATTTCCCGGGGTACCCATAGATTCGAAATCATCAGCCAGAATGATTTGCTGGCCTGCTGGGCCATATCGGGGCCCATAAAAGTCATTTACCCGAGCAAATGCAGATGTGCTATTTGGACTTGATCCAGGCAATGGCATTTCAATAGGGGTCAAATCCATATCCTTGCGAGTCCACTCTCCACGGAAGTCACCTGAAATATTGGTGAAGTAAGTATGATGGATTTGGTCTTCACTGCCACTAGGCTTATCGTCTTCCATGTGCCACACAGCTCGAACCATCTCGAACAGTTCTTTGGACAATATTGGTAGCTCTGGAGCCGGATCTTGAGGATATTCATATTTCAGACCTGTCAAGTTGCCAAATCCCGACTCCCATGTGGAATTTTTTACAACCTGGAGCTCATAGCTCAGCGTGTCCAGGTACTCGTCCAGCCTGGCACGTTCCACTTCAGACATGAACTTGGGTGGATTTCCTGCTGGCGTGAAGAACAAGAAGAAAATCAGGAACATAAGAAATGCTCCACGATTGACTTGCATCTTCACTATTGCCCCGTGGGCTGGTAGTTTTCTGTTGATACCGTTGGTTGGACTAGTAAAACTATAGAATGCTACAGCTGGCCGGAATAGTAGGAGGGTAGGATCTCCAGTACTGCATGTAGTACTAAATACTGTGGGGATATATGGGGCTGTTAGCAGCCGTAACTTGGTGGTGTGGTACTAAACTCTATAGCGCTCTGATTAATCTGTCTGAAATAGAGCTGGTTAATCTTTAGAGCAGAGATCAATCAGTATATTCCAGTTTATTAATAGAAGGGTTTTGGATTCACGAACATGAAGTTTTTGGTGACCGTTTTAGCAGGAGCAGGAGCTGCTAGTGCCTTTAGTTTGGGTACTTTTGCTCAGGGGTTTCGGAGCAGGTTCCATTGAGGGATAACAGTGCTTTTGAATGGATTGATAATGCCAAGAAACCTGATCTGCCATCAACTAATGATCTCTTGTATCTTATGAAAGTGCACAAGAGCAATATTCGACCGAGGAGCGACTTCTGAAAGTGTCGCCTTCGGTATCTATGTGGGTGGGGGAAAAGGAGATGCTAGATCTTAAGCGAAAGGGAATTCCTTTTATGGATATAACCGACTATCAAGGTCGAATAGTCGCGACCAAAGATGTGCAAATGTGACATTTCCTTCAGAAGTTGCTCACAAAGAGGCAGTTTCTGAGTTGATGGCAAACCTGAGCAAGGAGAGACTTGAATCAACATTGACAGAGTTCTCTTCATTTCACACTCGTTATGCTAAGAGCGAATGGGGACTGAATAGTTCTCTGTGGCTCTATGATCAAGTGAATGAAATTGCCAGTTCTGGCAAGAGTTCTGACGTGAAAGTGAGTTTGGTTGATCATAGTTGGCTCCAAAAGTCGGTCATTGCTCGAATTGAGGGCAAGACCACTCCTGAAAATGTGATTATTGCTGGAGCACACCAGGACTCTATCAATATGTTTTCTCCCTCTTTGTCTGCACCAGGAGCTGATGATGATGGTAGTGGAAGTATGACTATAATGGAAGCACTGCGGGTACTTGTACAGTCGGGATTTGAGCCTGAAAATACAGTCGAGTTCCACTGGTATTCTGGCGAAGAGCTGGCTCTGTGGGGTAGCCAAGCTATTTTCTCTGATTATGCAGCCAATGGTGTTGTTGTCAAGGCTATGCTCCAGCAGGACACGACTGGTTACGCTAATTGTGTACCCGAGGGAGAGTCTGATGCTATTGGGGTACTTACTGACGAAGTAGACAAGGGTCTGACCGAGTGTGTGGAGCTCATTGTTGACGAATATTGTGACATTGGATATGTAGAAACTTATTGCGGGTTTGGATGTTCAGATCATGCGTCTGCTACCGAAGCAGGTTATCCGGCTGCTTCTGTGCTTGAGAGCGAGTTTTTAAAATGCGATCACTTTGCCCACACAGAGAAAGACACTGTTGCTTTGCTTGACTTTGATCATATGCTCGAGCATGCCAAGCTCACTGTTGGGTTTGTTTTCGAGCTTGGTTTTGCTGCTTTCTAAAATGGTCTCACAGGGCTGCAGCTTATTTGCCTGAGCCTGGACATCCCCATCTTCTGCATCATGTCTATCCACGAGCCAGTTTAGTCTTCAGATGTAGCTGGCTATGATTATATTCAGTGAATTGAAGGAGACTACTGCCTTGCATCTTCTCATCTATAACACTGAACTAGGTGATCTGATCTCTTGTGAGCTTCATTCATGGAGCTTGAAGGAGAGACCAGCACTGAAGAATCTACTTGTTCTAGAAACAGCCCTATGTTCTGTTAATAAACTACAATTAATAGCTAGCTACAGTTACTTCCAAATTTTGACAATACTACATCATTCACTATGTACAATTAAGACTAAATCCGTTTGGAAGTCTATTGTTAATATCATTCAAAATACTGATTCAGAAAAGGCATAAAAGTTTCCGCATTGCAATGCATTGGAACAGGTCTGTGAAGTTTTTTCATCATTATGGAGAGTTTCAACTTACCTATTGTAACATGGATGTGAAGAAGTGAAAATTGTCAAATGACAACTTTTATAGTGCAGGTAAGGGTTACCTTAAAGGGGTTGCATGTTGAATTGAGGTGCTGAACCCGCTGAACGTACGGTATTGTGTACATTTTGTTAACTGAAATATCAGTTTTCACTCCATGACTGATGTAATAACATATACTGAGAAATTAACTTAACATCACGAAATACGGGGAGTAGTTTTTATCCTTCGCTCCGGGTAGTCAGGAAATTCTTTGTTCTAGATCAGATATGAATCTACATCCTTCGCTTTTACCTGGTACTAAAACAATCACAATTCACTTTCAATTCAACGAATAATTGAAATTTGCATATACCCAAAGAAATGTGAAGTAAAGACATAAATAAATCTTCAGCTAGACTTCATTTTAATTCTTGGACCACAATGCAAATAAATAATGTTCACGTTACCACAGCTGTTTCCTCTCGCTGTGTTAGTATAGGCATAGGCATTGGTTCGTATAAGTGAAGCCAGAATCAATCAATCCATCTGTTGTTTCAAGGACCTGTAACCAAGTCAATTGAATCAATTACATTCAATTGGTTCGACCACGTCCTTGATTTGAAGAAATATAGGAATTTAACATGGTTCACTTTTAAAATGGCGCGTGCAAAATATTTCAAAATATAGAAACTGGGGGCATACTGAGTCCACTATTTCTCAATTCTTCACGTTTGTTATATTTGCTTTTTTGACGATATTCGATCTTGATGAAACTTTAAAAATATCTCAGATGCAACCGCCCGAAAAATATGGCAAAATAAGTTTGTTGATCGCTAGATTTGCCAATTGCATCATCTATGGTGCCTGATTTTCTGTTGATCCTTGGCTCCCGACTTGGCATCCTCGAAGGACTGTATTCGAGGATTCAGGCTCACCAATGTACTGAGCGTCGAGTATTATGATTGAAACTTCACTGCTACCTGTACAAATGCTGTCTCTATCGTTTCTCAGAGCTCAATTTTTTGTTTCAACGTGCCAACAAACTGGTGTGTTTATTAGTTACCCCACATGCGTAAACCTTTTCAGCTATAGCAGTGGTCCGACGCCTTGCGGTATCTATTGATATTGTTATGCAGCTATAATAGTTTGGGCTTACAATCATGGCGTCATGTGGGTTATTGCTTATCTGAATTGGCTCTTAGTTTATCCGACCTAGACTCCAAATGTCAGGTTGAACTCAATGCTTGTGATAGCTTAGAATGTCCGTCAAATTTATCCATCTGGGTAATTTGACTCCAGCAAAGTTAGTATATAGTTAATCGTGTGTCTTAATACAGAAAACCCATAGATATAATTTTTTCCGACTTAACCGAGGGAATATCATCCTGCATACTCCCTGCATGATTTACGCACGGCACCACCGAATCTATAGATTTATGCGATGACCCGCAAAGCATTTTCCTAAATAGGGATCGGCTGAAACGTCTTTATACTCGGTCAAATTGAGATACGATATCCAACTGGATTATGCCAAATAGTCAGGTATAGCATCTGCCGCACCTGGAGGCTATAGACCGTTTAATATACGGGGATTTTGTATGATATTCTATTGGGCATTTCTTGAATAATAGTATCGAATTTTCATTGTTGGAACAAAAATAATAAGGCACGTTGATATATATCGGGCAAGAGTTGAAATTAAAGAATTTAGGTCGTGTTATAATGGATTCATCAAAAACCGTACCGTGTTTCAATGGGTTCATCAAAAACTGTACAACGAATAGGATCAGCGCTTGACGGCTCAAGATAATCAGAATGACGGAGAGAGTTTGTATCGTTGGATTTATCAACCGGATCTGCAACGCCTTGAAGTATAACTGGCTCGGCGCTTTTGCTAAAATGTGGAATTGGGGGCCACGAAAAAGCTATAAATTAGGACCATTTACCACTCTTTGGATGTCATCCAATATAGGATTTCTTACGAGCTTTTTGTCCAAATATGGTCTCAACTACCACTCTTAACTCAGCTTTGATAGCAACAGCTCTCACCATTCTTTTTCGGGGTACAACTGCTGCCTTGTCTTTGAGTGTCAAAGGTGCCAAGACGAGTCTTGAAAACCACCCCAATCCCAGGATCAGATACGACAAGGTTTTGAATGAGATTTATCAGCGTGGATATTTTGCTCCACCTCCCGAGGATGACGATTTCACTAAAAGGTCCGTCGAGCCAAATATCGATCTCTTCGGACGAAGCGAGGAAATCGACGACCTCACAATCACTGCTGATGGATTTATATCTTATTCTGTCAACCTCACCATCGGTACCCCTGGCCAAAGCTTCAATCCATCTATCGATACAGGATCTGCCGATCTTTGGGTTACTAATTTTGATACCTCCGATTCGTCGACCTTCTCGAAGAACACTTCGGCCCCTGAATTCGAAATTGCCTACGCTGATCAATCAACAGCAACTGGAATCTGGGGTGTGGATGAAGTGACTCTAGGATCAGCTGAAGTCGATGTTTCTATTGGTGTTGTTACTCAATCTACTGCTGGCGATGGTGTTTTCGGAATTTCCTTCCCCCAGCAGGAATCTACCTTTGACTATGGAGAAGCTGCAAATCCATATACCTATGCAAATGTCCCGCAGAGACTAAAGGAGCAGGGCTATATTGAATCCGTCGCTTATTCTTTGTGGCTCGATGACCTTGACTCTTCTACCGGAACTTTGTTGTTTGGTGGCGTTGATCACGCTAAGTATAGTGATCCGTTGACCACCGTTCCTATTCTGAACACGCAATCTCCAAACAGTGAGCCTGTCGAGATGGCAGTTACTTTGACATCAATTTCTGTTAATGGCAAGACTGCTGTATCTAACATCGGTCCTGCTATTATTGATTCTGGCACTACGCTTACGATCTTGCCATCGTCAATGGTTTCCAAAATCATGAAGCAAACAACAGCAACGTACTACAGTAGTCTCGGATACATCGATTACTGTGATGCTGCTAATATTAACTTCGTTTATAATCTCGGCGGTGCCTCAATTACGGTTCCTTATAGTGAGCTCCTTCTAAACTCATTGGAAAGTAGCACCGGTGGCCCTGCTCTTATCAATGGTCGAGAGGTTTGCCAGGTTGGTATAAGTTCGCTAAACGACTATGTTCTGCTTGGCGACACATTTATGAGAAGTGCTTATGTCGTTTACGACCTAGATGCAAAGACGATATCTCTAGCTCAGGCTTTGTATAACGTTGATAGCAGTGATATTGAAGACATCACACCAGCTGGTGTTCCAGGCGCCGTTGCCGCTTAAACAAGTAAATCGGAGGAACATGACTTTTATATTCTAGATGGTTGGTATTATTCGAACATTTTACCAAGATTATTTGTACTGTCGAAGCGGGGAGGACGATGTAAATCAGGCAGTGAATGCAAATGAAACACTAAAGATCTCGATTTTCAATAATATGATTGCTTCTTTGGAATGCCGTAGTAAGACAAGACCCAGAATTCCCTGGCAATTAACCTTCTAGTCGAATTATTGGCTACTTTCTCGAAGAATATGGGTGGTTGGACAGAATTCACTTCTCTAATCCAATTACAGTTGTCGACGATGTAGATCTAATGGCCCCGCATTTGCCAATTTACTAATTTAGTTTAATATGGTGACTTGCTCTCGCATAGCGTTCCACTTTCTTCATTTCTTTTTCTGCGACTCTCTAAACTTTGTCATATTACTGGCTACATGAATCTTATGATTTGTTATTGCCTATTCTGTAATACACGAATGACAAAAGCGTGCCAAGTCCATAAGCAGGTACCTCGGTAGCCGTCTTCAGCCCCTTTTGATCATCGAGCCTACTGACAGCCAGATCTCGAGATTGTTCTTCTCAAGGACCACTTCAACCAATATTTGAGCATTCTTTTTGTTTGGAAGAGAGTTAACGCGCAATTTTTAGTCTTACAAATGCCATACGACCGGAGAAAAAAGATGTTGTCATGCTGCTGAACGACTAAGGCGTTCTGCGAGGTACTTTGCTGAACCCCGCATTATGGCGCATAATTACTGCATAACCCCTCACTAAGACCAAAAAACATGTGCTTTCCTGCATTCATGATCATCACGATTGTCTCAGACGTCACGAGAGTGCAAACGTAAATTTTGAGTTCACACTCTACATACTCAGTGAAGATTAGTCTCATTGAGGTGTAATTAAAAATACCATCTTTTTCGAAATAATGCTCTAGTCCCAATTATCCCGGCGTTATGGCTTCCAATTGTCCATCTCTAAACTGATTTTGTTTCAAACTGGGGCGATCGAGAAATACTTCAGGGCATCTGTGTACCGAATGAGAAAATAGACGCCCAACGTAAGTGATCAGCGCTCAATGGTCATTAAGAAAAAAAGAGGGGTTGGACGGTGGTGCAAAATGGGATCCTCGGATGGTAATAACATGAGAAGCAACGATTATGAATTACTATTTAAAGGACGGGAAATCCCCTTGAATTGTCTATCAATACTCTAAAAGTTCAATCACCACAACCTAAATAATGAAGCTCACTGCCTCCGTTGCCACTTTCCTTGCTGCCCTTGGTGCAGTCTCTGCCTTCCCTGTTGAGCGACGAGAGACTGTAGCATTCCCTACTGACATCTCCAGTGGTGCTGACCTCTTGGCCAACCTGATCAGTGCAGGTGCACAGGCATTGGCATCTGGCGGTTCTCAGGCTGCTCAGTTGTTTGCCACTGAAGCTGCCAGTGTTGCATCCAAGTTGGCATCCGATGCGTCAACTTTCTCTTCTCTCCTTTCCGGCGATGGAGCCAATGCTGCTCAGACATTGGCTACCGACGCCTCCGCAATTGCCCAGGAATTGGCTGACGGTGCTTCAATTGGATCCGATGCCATTAAGGCAGGTGCTGCTCAGGTTCAGTCTGACATTGAAGCTGCTATTCAGGAGATTGCTGCTGGTGCTGGCGTCGGTGGCACCGCTGCTGCTGCCGGAGCTTCCGCTATTGCTGGTGACATTTCTGCTGGTGCATCAGAGGCCCAATCTGCTGCTCAGGAAATCGAGTCCGATATCGCCTCTGGTGCTTCTGTTGGTGCTAGTGCCCTTGAAGGACTTATCCCTAGCGGATTTTAAATCATAAATATTGTGTACTGATATAACTAAAGTGAAAGTTTTGTTTACTTTATTTCTGTAATTTGTTTCTTCTCTTTTCTTTCCTCTTGTGTAATTTCCAATAATTCTAACCCAACATGAAATCGAGAGTTCAGGAAATCCAAGGTATTACGAGGGATAAAACGGAAAAGAGTCGATCATAAAGCCGTGCAACAGGTATATCTTGAAAATATTGAAACATTTAGATCCGAATAGAGGTGGCTTGTAATTAGCCTGATTATTGTGGATAACGATAAGATAGTGTCAAACTTTAAAGAGATGTTCCTTGCATATTACTAGTTTAGGGTCTGAGTACAGATCGAATTTAGATTTGTTAAGGTTTTCACAACGGTTCTTCTATAGTACTAGAGTATATAATTGTCGCTTAGCACTTCAATGACAACAGAGCAAATTAGAAGAGTAATTGCAAGACTTTCTTTTTGTGTTTCTGGTTTAAGGCTTCATGGATACGAATCCAAAGATGAATAGATAACTATAAGCACAAGCAGGAGTAAAAAGTTACTTTCAATAATGGCTCTTATAGGAAGGGAAACAAGTTCAATTACCGCCGAATTCTCTGTGAAAATAAATGAGCTACTAACTACCTAGCCGCCGAATTAACGAAGTACACAAATTTCTCCAATAGGACGATAACAAACCACCCATCTACTGCGTCCCATCATCGACCCCATGCCATTAAGCCGTAAGTTCGTTTTAGTTACCCCTCATTGTCCTTCAGTTCCCCGCTAAATGCCGCCAAAAGTTCCTAATATGCTTACCCCACACCCGGCAAAAATTCCATATTAGGCAACCGATGCATCTAGTCATTCATCATAGACAATATAAAGCCCATCAATGAGGATCAAATAACATACCGCGATTGATATTAATAGCTATGAGAAGTTTACTGGCAGTATATGATAATTCTGCAAACGCTGCACCACCAGAGGTCTATAACTGGCGTATGCTGGTCCTGGCACTATCCGCTGCTATGGGATCTGCCATGTACGGGTATGATTCAGGCTTTATTGGAGGCACATTAAGTCTACCTTCATTTGATGAGAAATTCGGCTTGAACAATGTGACTGGTGATAAGCTCGCTGCTCTCCAGTCAAATATTGTTAGCACCTTTCAGGCCGGGTGCTTTTTTGGTGTGATGTTTACTTACGTGATCAATGAACAGTTTGGAAGAAAGTTGACGTTGTTACTGTCGGGGGTAATATTCATTGTTGGAGTTATTGTCCAGATTTCATCCAATGGAATGGTTGGCATGATTTATGCTGGAAGAGCTATCACTGGAGTAGCTGTGGGTACTGTATCCATGGTAGTCCCTGTGTATATTGCTGAGTGGTCTCCTCCAGCAGTTCGTGGCAGAATGGTTGGAATATACGAGGTTGTCTATCAATGTGCATTAGTAATTGGATTTTGGGTCAACTATGGAGTGTCGAAGAATATTTCCGGGTCCTCTGACTCACAATGGAGGATACCATTTGGATTGCAGTTTATCTTTGGCGGAGCAGTCATCGTTGCGATGATCTTCCAACCAGAATCATATCGTTGGTTGATAAAGGCCGGTAAGGAAGATAAGGCAATCAAGAATCTCTGTTATATTAGGAATCTTCCACAAGACCATCCCTATATTATCTGGGAAATTGAAATGGTTACGGAGCAGCTCAACAACGAACTGAGAGATGCCAAAGGAACAGGGATAATTTCAAAATTAAGAGAGTGCATGTCAAAAGGAGTCAGAAATCGAATTGGCCTTGCTCTCGCTGTAATGATGTTCCAGAATCTTTCCGGAATCAATGCGTTGAATTACTATTCACCTGCAATATTTAAAGCTATTGGCTTCAAGGGCACAAACGTCAGTCTGTTGGCTACAGGAGTTTTTGGTATTCTCAAAGCAACCACAAACTTAGGATTCATCCTAGTTGGTGTTGAGAGATTTGGCAGACGAAATACATTACTTGTAGGAGCATCTGTTACAGTCATCTCCATGTTTTATTTGGCTATTTACTCAGAAGTATCTGGATCATTTACACATACTGTTCCTCAGGATGGTGGATCATATGTCGCTATCGTTATGGTTTATATTTTTGCAGTGTTTTATGCATTTTCATGGAATGGAGTTCCTTTCATTTACTGCTCTGAAATTCTTCCAATTCGACTGCGAACAATCGGAATGACCCTTGCAGTTATGTCTCAATGGATTTGGCAATTCGTTATTGTCTACAGTAATCCCTATATGATGGCTAATATCACCTTTGGAACGTTCTATTTTTTCGGTTCCTGTCTTATAGCGAGTATTGCTTTTGTTTATTACTGTATGCCTGAGACTTCTGGCATCTCTCTCGAAGATATGGATATCATGTTCTCAATACAAGGAACCGCTGTTTACAAGCGGAAGGAAGCTTTAAGAATCATTGAAGAGAATCGCGCTATTACCGAATCTGGCGTTTACCACAAAGAAAAACCTGACACCGAAGTCATTGAGTGAAAATGGATATTTATACTACCTTATTAATTGACATGTTTCGTAACTTTAATTGCACTCGACTATCGATTGAATAACAATCTCTCTGCTCACCAGTAACGAAATGACTAAAGTTAGTTCCTAATACATAACTACGTTACATGATGATTCAAAACTGAGCTTTATATATCTTTAATTTATATTATTCTATAGCGTAGCTTCTAGTTTAACCAAAGGCTCTAGTATAGTTTGGAGACTCTTTTGAGAATCCAAACTTAGAAGAGGAGCTAAGGGCCGCCTTCCATAACTGCTAGAAGAATCATAACTCAGGTATTGGGCTACCAGCCATTTCGTACCAGGGATACCTCCAACTCCAAATGCGGTCTCAGAAAGTGCTATCTGCTTTTGAAGCTTACACGCGTCCTCTAGTTTACCTTCGTCAAAGAGTTTCACAAGTCTGATACAAGCCCTTGGACACAAGTTTGCTAGCCCAGTAACACAACCATTTCCACCAACGCTCAGACATGGCAGAAGCCAATCACTTTGACCACTAAATACTGAGAACTGTGAAACTTCAAATTGAGAAGCCAGTTTCACAGCCTTCGAAATGCTACCACATGTCAACTTTACGCCAATGACATTTGGGTGACCAGCCATGCCAGAAATTGCTTCTGCAGAGAGGTTTACTCTTGTCATATCAGGATAATTATAAATTATGACAGGAATAGGTGATTTATCTGCAACCTCCTTATAGAAGTCAATCACATTGGCTTCAGAAACAGCAATATAAGATGAGAGCAAGACAAGACCATAGTTAGCACCATTAGCAGATCCAGATTTCAAAGCTTCTAGTGTCAATATAACAGATCTTTCGCAAGTTCCGATTCCAATATTCAAACTAGAGCCCAGTTTTGTCTTCGCGTCTGAGACCTGCTTAACCAATCGAGCCCTTTCCGAATTGGTCAGAGCTCCACATTCACCATTAGTACCACCAACGATAATGCCCTGTAGTCCTGATTTTATGAGAAATTCAATGTGTTTCTCTTGAAGCTCCCAATCAACACTCTGGTTTTCATCGTCCTTAAAGAAAGTCAAGGTAGGCACATGGACTCCACGAAAGAGTGAGAATGACGACGACACCATTGTGAAAACAATAAGCTGAGTAACAGTGAAATTTGAAGATTTATCTCATTAAGACTTATACATATATATATATATATATATATATATATTTATACATTTTGGTTCATGGAGTAGGCGTTGCTGACTGCTTGCCCCGCACACGACTCGGCTAAATTTCCAAATTGGGCAAGAGTGAAAGCCAGAATGACTAAAGAATTGCGAAACTCCTGCTAAACTCCTCGATCTGGATAGTTCGAATATCAATTCGGATACCCTTGGCAGCCTGCAAATTCTGGACCTTACGCAAAACGGTGTGTACCATTTTACCGTTGGCAGTGATCTCTGCCATTGCTGCCATTTGATCCAGGATCCATTCCTGTTCAGTTTTGGTTTTAACCTCTGCACCGCACATAAGTAATGGCCAAAGCATTGACGCACACATTGGTCTCGTAAGATCAAGTGTCTTTGCAGTGTGGTAGATGGAATCAACAGCATGCAGGACTTTTTGAGAAGCGGTAAGATGCTTGTAAGCAACCCGATGCAAATGGACAACACAAGCCTGATAATTGCACATATAGACTTTGTAGCTTGTAGTCAGAGGTATAATAAGATCGGATCCTATAAACTGATTTGTTATAACACCTGAAACTGCATGTTCCATTATTGTAGGACGCTCGTTCCATAACTTATCGATATCCTTGGCTATCCCATCTGCGATTTTCATGACCTCGAACTCATCTTCCACAGAGCCACGGGATCGATGCCATATATCTATAAGACTAATTCTTCGAGAAATGGCCTGAATTTTTTCGTAGAATATCACTCCTGGTCGGAGCAATAGATCACTGACAACATCTTCCAATGCATCAGGCTCGTCTGAAAGAGGGCTCGACAATTGATCGTTAGAGCTTGATACATGGCCGTGTTCCAGTGTGGCAGGCAGACCTTCCTCTTGGAATATCCCTTCACCTCCTGCTGAACATGCTTTGGCATCCAGAACACGCAACCAACCTAGCAACTTTCTCTCTTGTGTTAAAATGCCTCTCAATGTATGAAACACTCACCAATTTCAGAAACCTGACCAAATCTTGAAGCTTTTGCCAGTCTATATGCACTACGTAGGCGATACAGTGCCTTCCCGAGTCCATCGGTAGCAAGCTGATGTTAGCCAGGATCCACCTTATACAATAAGTCTTACGTCAATATAGGTCAGAAAGAACACGCTTGATAAAACATTTCGTAGAACATTGGATCCAATATTCCCGGCACCCGAATAGCAAGCAAATGTGATATCAAGCTCTCTCTCGGAATTGTTCACAAACGACTCATAATTAGGCAAACGCTTATGCTGACGAGCGTGACACAACTCAGAATACGCAAGTATGGCATCCAAAACCATTGACGATCCTTGAGACATATCCATGAGTTCCTTTCTGAAAGTCGTCCATGTTCTCTCAGGCTCCACAGAAAGCCCAGATGGAGGCATTATTTCAGTCAAGAAATAAGACATGAGCATGGAGGAGTGGTCTAATGAAGCAGGTTCCATATTATATTGATTCAGTGGATAATCAGTAGTGTCGAGCAAAGAAAGTATAGGTCCAAGAGATCCAAAGATATCGATATCAAATGGATCAACTAAAATATCAGATTCACTAGCAGTGATTCCAAGCCCTTTTGAGGTGGACTGCTCTGATTCAGAATTATGAGTCGCTATACCAGACGAAGAAGAAGCTCCAGGTTCAACAGAAGGCGGTACAAGTAAAATTGACTCTGCAAATGCAGCGTTTTTCTCTGATTCACTATTTTCATCAAATGTTGTCTGAATCATTCCATCCTCTTGAATAGACATAGGAGAGTCACTCGTTGGGTCGCTTCTTACTCGTTTTGAATTCAATGATGAATCTATAAAATCTTGGGCCCGTTTCCTCGAAGCACCACCGGTTGTACCACCTGCAGTACTTCCAATAATGCGCTTAGATCTACCCACAATGTTGCATTCAGTAGTGGTTTCGGTTGAATCAGTAGACGTATTAATGATATTGCTTGCCTTATGCTCTTTAGAGCTCTTTGGCTGACCTAATCGTGGCCATTCAAATATGATAGGACCTCTCCAGACGCATTCTTGGCCTGTCTTTTCACAGCCGGAACAAACAGGTGATCTCTCATCACAGCGCATCTTCCGCTTTCTATATGGTTAACAAACTACCAAATGTAAACAAATCTATAGAATTCTTACAGGCATGTTTTACACCCCTTCTTAGATCTCTTTCTAGGCGCTGTCATTGGATCATGTTCATGTCAAGAATGACTGAGTGAAGCCCCACCTGAAACCGATGTTATAGATTATGTTATCTTGTTAATAGGCGATTAAACTGTACAATTTTTGTTAGCCACTAGTGAGATACCTCACGGCTGTGTTGGTTATTATTCAGAAGTTGAGAGCGTTTGCCCTGTCATGGCAAATTAACCTTTATTTGCTTTTGTTAGATAACCGCATACTGTACCCCACATTATATCCCCTGAAATATCACGTGTGATATATACAAGCAAACTACAAAATAACTCAGATAATATTAGGAATAGAAGGAAGCACAAATTTATATCATATCACTAAATAGATTTATCGGTTTTACTTATTCTTCTATGCATTTATTTTTGCTAATTAATGGGCAATATCATCCCAGTTTCTACCCTTGACATTCTTCAGGTCTTCCTCAGTAACAGCTTTCTTGTTTGTAAAGTATCCACTGTGAATTTTGGCATCAATCTCAACTCTTGAATCTGGTGGGATCATTTCGTCAGGGATGGGGACACGCTCAACAATCTCAATACCCTGATTGACGATGGCATCGTGTTTCATATTAGACATGGAGAGCATTCGGTCAATTCGAGTTATACCCAGGAAATGCAGAATATCTGGCATCAATTCTTGAACTCTCATATCCTTGACACCGGCTATGTTTTCAGTTCTCATAAAATAGTCGGAAGCAATGTCACCAGCCCTCTTTCGGGCACTGTAAACCATATACTTGATAACTTCACCCAAAGAACGTCCCTCTTTTCGGAAGTAGATAACCACTCCAACACCCCCTTCTTGAGCCTGCTTGACAGCTTCCCTGATACCAAACATCAAGTATGGACGGCATGTGCAAATATCACTACCAAACACATCACTACTATTGCACTCATCGTGTATTCGCAGAGCTACTTTGGTAGATGGGTCGCCAAGCTTAGAGGCGTCACCAAAAACGTACACGCTGGATCCTCCAATTGGTGGCAAGAACACTTTGATATCGGGTCTAGTTATCAGTTCAGGATATGAGCCTCCAGTGTGTTCGAAAAGGGCCTGTCGGAGCTCTTTCTCGGAAAGACCTAGACGCTCCGCAACACCTGGCAAATACCAAACTGGCTCGACAGCAATCTTAGTAACGCAAATATCACCCTCTTCATTCTTGACGATCTTGCCATCAACCTTTAAGTTTCCAGCTTTCACCTCATCTCGCATTTCAACAAGCTGGATATGTGCCTTGGTAATACCAATAGAGGGTCGAACATCCACATTCTCAGACTTTGCAACATTTGAGAAAACCCATGGAGCCAAATGACCAAATGGGTCCAAAGAAACAATCTTCTTGGGATCGTTCCATTGAGGGAATGGTCCTAGTTTTATAACTGGATCAGCCAAAGTGTAATCAGGCTTGTGGTTGACATCCAGGTTTTTAGTTGCGACCGCCAACGCCTGATACACACTGTAAGGACCAGTGTGTGCACCAATTGCATTTCGCTTTTTCACTGAATCTTCGTGTCGCGACACGACAACAGGTCCTCGGATTTTGGGATCACTTTGTCCCCACTTCAGAGGGATCGTATCAACTCCTTGTTGCTGGGGATAAGTAGTAATTGAAGTATTGAGATCGTTACAGCTGGCATGACCGCTCTGGATACCTTCAATATGAAGTCTAACCATTTCGAGCTCTTCAGGGGAAAAGCCCTGGATAGCTGATAAAAGCTTGTTTGAACTAGCCACTGAAGGCAAAGGAACAGGATTGGTAGCCAACACTGTCATTGAAAATTTCGCAAGATAGATCTATGAAAAATAAGACTGATATAATAACTTCAGATCAATGGAATAGACACAAAATCTAATTAATAAACGAATCAATCAGATAAGGTCAACAATAATATGAAATGAAGATGAACAGAATAAATACGCTGTAGCTAAAACATTCAATGGGAATGCTCTATATTTATATTTATCTCGTTACCGATATGTCACCGGGTTTTTGACAGCTTCGGTCCGCATATGCTTGTATTTCGCAACTCTTTCAATGGGTCAGGCCTATTTCGGACCACGGCAACTCCAAAATGTACTGACAATCAAGGAATTGTTTTCGGCCATGATGTCACGTCTCCGTTATCAGCACCAAATAGGAAATGTACTACTGTGATCTGCGTCGATAATCAGTGATGGGGCTATCGGCCGGCGAGCCTGGGTCATTTTCGACTGTCCGTTATCTGGCCCCACGATTTCCTATCCAGGATTACACCCATACCCTGAGAGCTAATATGGGCCAGCAAGCCCAATCTTGTTCTCTTTCTTTTAGGTCCGGCAGTAAAGGAATCCGACTCTGGAGAAGAGTTTTTCCTTTTCAGTCATCCTCTGAATCTGTGATTCATATTTATTAGTTGCCATTGGCTGGCAACAAGCCTTGAGACACCCGGGTTGGTCAGTTAACTTGGGCGTTGCAGAGTCAATATGGATTCATTTATTGCAACTCCGTCCGAAAAATCTCGTGAAGATTTGGCAAGCGATGGCTATTTTGAGCAATCATTAAGTGACACATATCAGAACTTTATGATTGGTTCTAAAGGATCGTCGGATGCCCCAGATTCTGAGATTTTCAGTGTATTGGATGACTCATGGCAATCTGGATCGGTTCAAGGACTGAGCTATGACTCTGTTCGTACCATGACTGAGCCCAATCGAACTCCTCCCTACCAAACAGCATTGTCCTCTAAAAGTAGAGATGATGACGGTCCTGGTATGACTAGTGAAGATGCGCTTCAAGGTGGTGGCGGTGGGGTAGGCAGTAGCAGTCTACATGAAGACTCTTTAACTCGACGAGACAGCAGTGCAAGTAGTATCAAATCCAAAATCATCCGCATGCGCCCTTGCGATGCTTGCAGAAGGCGCAAGACAAGATGCATAATGATGGAATCATCAGAAGCTTGTATGACATGTCAAGTCAAGGGACTAACTTGTACTTTCATCGAAGAGCCACAACGAAGAGTTGTCGTCGAAACGGAGATTGACTTGGAAAGCCGTAAGCGACCTCGAGATGAAGGCAGTGCGACATTGGGTGATATAACAACTGCTGTAACAGGTCAGATTGAAGGCTCTAGAGGTATCAAATATGCGAGGCCTGTGCAAGATTACTCGTCAATTCGTGGCCATTCAATGTTGAAGAAAACACTGAGTCTTCAATATCCGAGATCTACCGTTATGCTTGGTGATACTGGAGTTTTCGATAGCGAGTTTTTAAGGGATGCTCCTTTTGATAAGAGACAGGAAATTCGGCTAATAAATGGGGTGCTTCTGCGTAAAGTAGGCGTCAACTCTGTGTTCATGTTACCATATGATAACAAAACCCGAGAGTCTGTAGATGCAGCCGATGCAATAGAGCAACTGGTGGCTCCTCATGGAAAGAAATTAATCGATCTCTACTTCCGAGTCGTAAACCCCTGCCTGCCAATTCTTGAAAAGCCCGCTTACATGGAAAAGTATTCAAGGACCCACCGTGAGTTCATGCCGTGTTTGCTGGCATCAGTCTACTGTCTTGCTTTGAAATGGTGGGTTTATGATCCTGAATTGGCACTGCTGCCAACTCCTCCAGCTAGTGTTTCTTCTAAGCTGTACGAGTTAGGTATGGAGAACTTTTATGTCAATGCCAATAATCCAAAAATATCTGCTGTTCAGGCAGGCATTTTGCTTGTTCAATGTCGACCTATGGATGAACGTAATTGGAACATTTGCTCTCAGGTAATGGCCAATTCCGATAGAGTTGGTTTGGGACTAAATTGCCTAAACTGGAAGATCCCAAAGTGGGAAAAAGGTCTGCGAAAGAGAGTTGCTTGGGCAGTGTATTTATTAGATAAATGGCTATCTCTAAGTCAAGGTTGCCCCTCTCATATCAGAGATGATTATTGGCTTGTTGGACGTCTTACCAATGATGACCATTATGGGCTTCATTTTAGAGCAAAGGATACACCAGAAGACCAATCGTCGAGTTCTGAGTTTGCTGCTTCAATTTCTATCTCAAGCCCAACAGATATCATTTCTTGTACAGAGGCAGAGGGCTACGAAATCTACCGTGAAATGGTAGGATTAAGCCAAATCATGAGTGAGTTGGTTGACACCTTGTTTAGCTATCAGGCCAGGAAATCTATTAAAGAAGCCAAGATCATAGCCGAGTATGCAAAGCCATTTCAGCTCAAGCTATGGAGTTGGTACAAAGAGCTTCAAGACTTGTTGTCTGCTCAACCAAGAGTGAATAATAATGGCCAGCCTGTTAATTGTTTTCTTCACCTGGCTTATTTTACTACGGAAATCACATTGCACAGAAGAATAATCCGATCATTAGGTCCAGACACTCCTACAGAACTTTCAAAGCTCAGTAGAGAGGCTGCACGATCATTATTCATTGGTGCTTCAACTTTTGTTCAAGAGTTGACCTCAGAACAGATCGAAGCATTTTGGCTGTTTCCTTCAGCAACCAATATCGCAATGATAGGGTCGTTTGGTGGGCTTTTATATGTCACTTCGCAAAATGAAGAAGAAGCATCGTTTTATAAAAGCCAAATCACGGCGTTCAGAATGAAGCTCAGGTTGTCTCATAAACACGAAGAAATGTCCAATGCTTTACAACTTTTGGATTCTATGATGTCTCAGATCCCTGGTTTGGATCTGTGGTGAAATGAAATTGTTTACTAAAAGTTTTGTTTCCATGTTTGCAACTTGTATATAATATTTTGTATTTGGGTTTAGAATAACTTGTTTTCGATCGTTATTTGGGCTTCTGTTCTCTTTCTTCTAAGTCTTTCAATTAGACATTTGATTTCCTTTAAAAATCACGTTCCTACTACTGTGAAAAAAAGCCTCTAATAGTCTCATTATTCATTCGTTATCCCCTCTATGCAAATATATATATCAAAAACAAAAGTAAATACTGGAAATGCTGTATCTTACTTTTGCAACCATCTCAACAACAGGTTGTCAAACTCAGGAGCGTTATCCAAGTACACATGGTGGCCAGCATCGCTTACAACATGAACCTCAGCATCATGGGCATTACTGTGACCAGAAGATGCTAATTTCCTCGCTGATTCACGACCAGCATCTTCATTCATCCAGTCATGATCTCCATACACCCACAGACTTGGGCATTTCAGACCTGCCACTACTCTGTCTACCATAGGCTCTCGAGCCAATGCTCCAACTGCCAATATTCTCGTCATACCATACTCGCCTGAACCTTTGGCGGTGAATATTTTATAAGAATACATGTGTAAAGCATCCTGTTCCTGCTGAGTCAAATGAGAGAATCTCCTTCTTGTCCACATAGAAACAAGACGGGGAGCAAACCCACCAGTGCATCTCAAAATCACAAAAGGGCTGATATGCATGTTCCACAGGAATGTATATATACTTGGAACTCGGAGTCTTCTTGAGGTTCCTTGTTGAGGTCCATCGGCTAATTCGTCAGGCCCAAGTCCACTCATATCCTGTGCAAGAGCATCTTCATCAATAGTTTCACTGCGAATAACAGTAGTGCCAAAGGGTGACCTCTTCTCTAGGGCTTGTGTGTAGCCTCGATCTATACCAGCAGGTGAAATAAGCACCAATCTTTCAACACGAGACGGATACTTGTATGCATATGCCAGAGCCAAGTAACCCCCCATAGAATGTCCAACAAGAGTGAACTTTTCTAGATTTTTGGCAGCTCGCCATTTCTCTAATGAATCAATGAACCAATTTTCTGTCTCCACAACAGCTTTCACACGACCATTTTCGTCTCGTTCTGTCAGATCTTTAGCTTGCACTGAAAACCGAGGTCGCGAAGAGTTGCCAAAGCCAAGCAAATCTAATGCAAACAGCTTCGTACCAGGCAGAGATGACCATTTGTCGAAATTCTTGAAAAACAGTGCCAATCCTGCTCCATAACCATGCAAAACCACCATATTTGGCGAGTATTTGGACGGCCCAGTCGGCTGTACCGTGTTTTCTATCTCAAACTCATTCATATACTGGTTGTTGCCGATATCTACATGATTGATCTGTGCAGTTCTCTTGCCATCAGACTTTGGGAAAAATGGAAGCTGCTCTAAAACCTCTCTCTCGGCATCAGCACGAGATGGAGCCTTGATCCACTGAGTGAACGACTCTTTGTATGTCATTGGACCTTCTGGCTTGGCCTGAACTGCCGCTACTTCTGCTGACATATTTCTTTTATGCTATCTTCTAACCTGCTTGTCGAGATTAATCGAGCCCTGACGAAATCGTTGACTGTCAACACCAAAATCCGAACTGGCAAAATATCTATGATTAAATATCTGTGATGAAAAATCCGAGGCTAACCTTTATATATAACTGCTGATGACGCACGTCGGTGTTAAACTTCGCCCTCGCCACATCACACTTAAGTCCGATTTCACACAAGCGGATGCATCATTAACTCCGGTCCGTCGGTCGGTCGGCTTAAAGAAGGTCTTTTGAAATACAGCGCCCCGATCCATGCAGATTGGAAAGCTTATTTTGATAACATTAATAATACGACAAGCCCTTAGGTTCGAATATTTTGTATGTGTAATAGCAGCATGGATTATATCAAATCAATATAAGTTCATCGATCATGACAGGGCGGATAGACGAAGGTACGAATATCATTTTACGAGACCGCATGGATCCTCGCAACAAGACCATACGAACGTGGCTGCTATTCATTGCGTAAGTCACAACTGACGATCTTTGTCCTGATAGCCATTGATCGTCATCAGGGAGAGGTTTCCATACCGGGGAATGTTGGTTTTGGCCGTGATTCATTGCATTTCTAGAATATGCTCCGAACGAGAAGGATGAGAAGTATCCTTTGCAGCTTCAAACGTTTCCCATGGTCCGGATTGAGAGGTCAGACAGAGAGCCAGGTTAACTGAATGATAGTTGCACGATAAGGATCAGAGATAGACATCTGAATACAGTAATTCACGTGCGTGTTTTTAGATTGTAGCCAGTTTGTGGCTGGTGGAGGCTTCTGACTCGACGCAATGGCTTAGTATAGTTACTGACTGATCTCCACGCTATGCCGAGAGATATGAGATAATAATGTCCGGAAAGCCAAAAGTCTTGGTAATTGGTCCTCTCAGAGAAAACGCTGGACAGAATTTAATTGAAAAATATGAGAAGATTTTTGACATATCCTACTATGAACTCGAATCCCGAGGACGAATCATAGAGTTGTTCAAGACCGATTTCAAGGAAATTCAGGGGATTTTTGCTCTTTGGTATGGTTTTATTGCAGTCGGAGGTATGTTTGGAGATCTCATAGATGTTCTGCCACTATCGTTAAAAGTTATTAGTATCACAAGTGTTGGTTATGAGGTCTATGACCATATTGCACTTAAAAAGCGTGGGATAATTCTTTGTAATTGCCCTGGAGTTTCCGCTGATGGTGTTGCCGACATAGCTCTTCATCTGACCCTTTCTGTATTTAGGATGACTACGGCCTTTGAACGAGCTTTAAGGATCACTGAAAATTCGAATGAAGCTCTAAAATTGGCACGATTCTTTGATAATGAATCTGGGACTTTCCCACATCAGACACCGCCTAGTTGCTTTTCTGTAGGCCATGATGTGGGAGGTCTCCGTGTTCCATCACCGAGAGGCCAGCGTGCAGGAATCGCAGATTTTGGCTCCATAGGCAAAGCAGTGGCTCTTCGTTTGAAGGCTATTGGCCTGGAGATTCATAACGCGCTCCGATTTCTGAAACAGAGCAACAGGAATTAGGAATTGACTTAGTGTATCACAACACCATAGAGTCTCTTTTCAGAAGCTCAGATATATTAATTCTCGCTCTCCCTCTGACTAATGAAACCAGACACATAATCAACAAGAATTCGATAGAGCTGCTCCCATATCGATCTAAGATAGTTAACGTCGGTCGTGGCCCTTTGATAGACCATAAAGCATTGCTTGATGGGTTGAAGTCTGGAAAGCTGTCGAGCGTTGGCTTGGACGTATTTGAGTCGGAGCCTATTGTTGAGAAGGAGTTGCTTAATAGATGGGATGTTACATTACTTCCTCATATTGGCGGTACTACAAGCGATATTGTGGGGGAAACATTTATCAGTAGTCTTATGAATATTGAAGAGGTTTTTTTTTGATAAAAGGAAGCAAGGGACTTAATCCAATTAACATAGATTGAAATATGGTGTTAATTAGTTCCTGAATTATATTATTACTATATGAATAACTATGCACTAACTTACACTTATCGTATTCCGAACAAAGTACTCTGAAATCGCTCTGAAAAAAAAAGTCACTATAGCAACATGTATTGACAAGCTGGGGAGAGAGTGGAGCGTTCTCAGTCAGAAGGAACGCGTAAATCCACTCTTACCCTCAGAATAATGAAGTTTATCCATTTCAGGAATTAGGAATTCAACTACTAGTACCATCTATAACAACAATATCGGCCGATTCAAGCAAATGGAAGCCTTTTTGATTGATTCATAAGTTCTAATGATCTCATATGTACTGTAACAGCTTTTATCAAATCAATAGATGTTAATTTATCGATTGTGACAAGTAGGTATACAATGACAAACGAAATCCTAATCAACCTTTGACAGCATTGAGTCCCGAGCCATGATCGACAAGAACGTTCTTCAGGTTAATAAAACACATTTCTGCAGATCTATACGCGACGCTTGGAGCACATCCTCCAATATGGGGAAGAATAGTAACATCGTAACGATCCAACAGCTCTTGTTCTACAAGTGGCTCTGTTTCAAATACATCTAGACCAGCCGATCCTATATGACCAGATTTAAGCCCATCTATAAGAGCTTTTTGGTCAATTAGTTTACCACGGCCAACATTCACTACTTTGGCTCGAGGGGGAAGAAGTGCAATGGTCCGAGCATTGAGAATCTTATGAGTAGCTTCACTCATAGGAAGCACCAGTACCAATAGATCGGATACTTTGGCCAAGGAATCGAACGAGTCATGATAGGTTAATGGGATCCCTTTTATGACTGGTGAATCGAGCTCTTCGTTGGTAAGCGGGTTTCTCTTCAAGTAGTGGATTTCCATGTCGAGCGCATGCAATCGTTTGGCAATTGCTTGGCCGATGGCTCCAAATCCTGCAATACCAGCACGCTGGCCTGCAGGAGTAGAAATCTCGTATTGGCCTATCTTATGAGCCAAATGTCCCTTGGGAAGGTCAGGAACCTCCTCAGTGGGCCGGCCAACTTTGGAATCGAATCCGATTGTAGCTCGATGGGCCGTACGAGTCTCTCCATGCATTCTGAGCGCCCGTTCAAATAGTGAGGTGTACCGGTACGCAGACAGAGTCAAATGAAGCGCAACATCGGCCACTTCTCGAGACGAAACTCCGGGGCAATGAGTCAATATAATCCCCTTTTTCTGCAAAGCAACATGATCGTAATTGTCATGACCTGCTGAGGGAATTGAGATCACCTTTAGCGTCTTAGGCAACGCTTCAATAAGATCATCCTTCATACCGCCTACTGCCTGCTGTTAGATTTTTCAATCAAATCGCCCAAAGTCGGCTTTAAACTTACAGAGAATCCGGTCCATAACGGAAGGAGACCAGATACATCACTCGGAAGTTGTTTGAAATACTCAATTGTCTTTTCCCGAGTTTCAAGTACCAGTGTCTATGTTAGTCAAATGTCGGCCATATTTGTCGTTTGAATTTACCTCAAATGTAAAGTACTCGCTATAAGTTGCCAGCAAGGTCTTGTCAACCTTCTGGACAGGTCCAATTATCAGAACCTTGGGCTTCGAATCGGCTGTCATAGCGGTAATAACTGGTTATTTTTGACTTGTGTGTATGACAAATGTATCTCCTAATGGCTTCGGAAAGCGATGAGCTTATCAGTCGTCAGTCACGGCTAGATAACGCAACATGACATGCATATTCTGCAAACATGGGCTAGCAAGGCTCAGTACGAATGGTTTATAACATATATTTC
Organism: Sugiyamaella chiloensis; assembly: GCA_030578775.1. NCBI lineage: Eukaryota > Fungi > Ascomycota > Dipodascomycetes > Dipodascales > Trichomonascaceae > Sugiyamaella > Sugiyamaella chiloensis. Next base: position 55,167 of record JAKTZE010000012.1, read on the forward strand.
AATAATAGTGGTCAGTTGGAATTGACAAATTGACAGTCTGGCTGAGTACCTTGTAAAAGGTTACAGCCTTTATCGTTAAACTATGGCAATAGTCTAATTAGAGGATATGGCCGGCGCTTCTGCACTCAGATGATTCTGCGATTCTCTTTGATCTGAGATAGCCTCGCTTTTATTCGTGCATCGTCAGTGATCCGACAAACACAATTGGTTACTAGCAAGATGACGAATGCAGACATCTTATTCCCAATCCCAAAGATCCATCTAAATGTAAGTAGTTTTCCAGGCGAAGACAAAACGTCCGTGAACACGTCTCACACACGGCATATTTCAGCATGTAATAACTATGTTTTTGCCGGAAATTAGGTTTGGATTTGCTAGGGTAAAGTAAATTGGGGCATATTTCTCTCGAGAGGCAAAATGATACAACAAATAACATTTGAGACTGATCGAACCGGCAGATTGATATCACGCAATTGAAGTAATTTAAGTACCATATTGACAATGAGTTAGCCAAATATTTTGAATGTTCGGAGTTTCGATGGGCTACACTTGCTCATCACTATGAGTACTTAAATATAAGTGAATAGACTGAGCTAGACCTGAGGCAGGTTCCTTTCGTTTAATCCCTTCCTGTAGTGGTGAACGATCACATGTGATGAACTTTAAACATGCCTGCATATGCACATGCGCATGCAGATATGTCATTACTAACGTTTTTGTGTCGACGAAGATTATGGACTAATAGAGGGTATGGAATCCGTAATTTCGATTTACTTAACTAAAACTGACCCGTCCTCGCAATTGACTTCGTAACTTTCACTCATGTCTGAGCGTATTCGAAGGCATTATGATCGCTTCTGGCGAAAACCTGAGAATATGACTGGCGATGCTATTGTATTAGTAGATGAAAATGAACCACTTAGAATGGTTAGATATAAAAGCATATTTGTAAGGACAGCTTATGAATATCTCATGAACTGCATCATTACGCACTATGAACGAAGCGCCGAGAAGATTCGAGAGGAAGGTAGTACTCGTCTGCCCTAGACTGCATATGTTGTAACGGGATATCCAGGCATTGGCAAAACTGTATTTCTAATATATATCCTTATCAAGCGAATGGCAGAAAAGAAGACTACAGTTTATCGTACACCCAAATTGTGCTTTGTTATTCAGGGGGAAGATGCAGTTACTGAAGTGGATTTCATGCATATAAATGCGAAAGAGTGTGGTGTCTGCACGATTCTAGAATAGATTACATTCATGCTTCCAATATTCGGAGCAAGCGATCTGTTAGATGCGGAGATATTCATATAAAGGCGTCATCACCTAAAATAGAAAATTACAGTCAGTTTGTGAAACACTGCTCTGCTGAGTTTTTCCATATGGATATACCTTCTAAAGATGAGGTATTTTTAATGGCTCGAACTACTAGGCGTAGCGCTACAGACATGATCAAGTGGATTGGATATATTTACGACCACTTTTGCCCGTCGCCGAGGATTACACAAAAATATATTGCCGGCGATTTCTAATCACGATTTGAAAAATTGAATTTGTGTGAAGAGCTCGAGAGAAATATTAACAACGCACTTGAACAAATGATCGTTCAGTATTTGTTATAAGGCCCATAGAAAGAACACATTGGTTAAAATATCCAGTTGGACCTAGAACGTATTTAGTTGAACTCGTCACCCGGCATAGTGCCATATTATTCTTGATAAAGCGAAGAATAAAAAGCCATCTCTAATCTGGATATGCACATATCTCTAGCTATCTTGCACTGATGACGAAATATAAGGGGCCAGCTCATTTTGTTTTTATAATCCCTAAAGCGAACGAGCGTATTTTCGGCCGTCACCGATATTAAATGCGTCAAACCGGGTTATTCTGTACAAACTTGTTTTGACACATGAAGATATTGTTAACCGTGGACTTATTGAGGATCGAGTAACCACGATTCCTGTTACAAGACCCAAATTTGAAGACTATGATTTCGAAGAAGGTATTGACATGGGCAGTGTGGCCATATATTCTGATAATCTAACAGAGACTGGTGTGTTGAAGGCGAAGATCGAGGAGTTGCAAGCGATATTGGAAAAGCTTTCAGAAAGCACACATGCAACTGAGGCCGAAGATAGAACTGAGAATGGAACTGACCAGACTGGTAAAAGTAATATAGTTCTCTCAGAATTATTAGTCGAAGTAGAAGGTAAACCTGGAGATAGAATTGAACAGGCTATAGAGATTGATACACCTTTCCCAAATTCATCAGCTGGGATATCTGCATCTGGATTGCAAGAGGTTACAATTAAGAAAGGAAAAAGGACGGCCAAGACAGAGAATAAATGTGTAGCCGCTGGAGGCACTTGATAAATCCAGCAAGAAGGCTGTAAAGCGTCGATAGAGTTTGGAGGTTAATTTTCGGAATATCCTAAGTAAAGAACCAAACACCTTTCATATTTGGTCTTGGTCGGGTAGCCAGCAGAAAGTCTGACCTACTTTTCTCAGCGGTTATCTGCCGCGAGCTAATATTTTATTTATATAATTATTTATAAATTGAATATTCATTTATATTTTAAATTGGTGTTGATTGATCTAAGCCAACTAACGCCTCCTTGTTTCTCAAACATACTTGAGAGTACAATCCCGCCATCTCAGGTGATTTTACAAAGCGGACGACAGAGCACGTTGAATACAGCTACTAGTGGTTGTATATCGTTAAGTATGAACTAGTTAAATATTGCCGGGACCCATTAAATCCGTCATTTTACATAAGAAATGAGCTGTTAAAGAGTTGTCTTGCTTGTTTGTTTGCGTGTTACTGACATGTATGGACCCCGCGCGCATTGTCCACATCCCCCGCGTCTGGCCTGTCGATCCCCCACCGCCCCATTACGAGTTAGCGCGGGAGCATTTCGGAGAACCGAGCGGACTCCCCACTAATAGACCAGCTATTTTACCTCAGTACCCCGCAACTTTCCTTTTCTGATTAGCTTTGATCGCTTAATACTCTCAAACGGTCAATATATCCTTGTAACCCCCAGGTCATCGGTACACCCATTCCGGTTCATCCGACATGTTAAGGTGCCAAGAGCTGACTTTCACTGGCAATGAGGATCACTAGAACTAAATCAGGCATTCCGTAGGATAATCTTCAATCAAAAATGCGGGGTCAAATCTGGTCATTCTTGTGCTATATAGCCACATAGAAATCGTCAACCAAACTCCCATCTAGTACAAAACATTATGGATACTGAAATTAAACCAGGAACAAAGTGGCAGACTTTGAAGAAGTCAAAAGTTTTTGTATTTTGGAGTGTTTTCTCCTTCTTGTCTCTTGTGGTAATAGGCTTTGATCTATCACTGCCAGGCCAAGTTTTATCAATGCCTGCTTTCAACGAAGAGTTTGGAAGGCTCTTCAAGGACAGCTACGTAACACCTGCTTTGTGGCAGTCGCTGTGGAATGGATTCAGCCAATTGGGTCAAGTAGTAGGTGCTATTGGATCAATCCCAATAAGCAACAGATATGGTAGGAAGTGGTCCTACATTGTAGCTTGTGTTGTGTGTATTATTGGTATTGCGTGTCAAGTGGCATCGTCTGAATGGAAATTGATGCTGGTTGGAAAATTAATTAATGGTCTCGGTCTGGGGATGTGTTTCACATTCGCACCTCTATACATTGGTGAAAATTGTTTTCCTGAGCTCCGAGGATTTTTTCTGGTATTTTTGAATTGGTCTATTACTTATGGACAGTTCTTTGCTAGTCTTACCGCGCGGTGGTCCGAGACTTTAAGCGGAAATGCTTCCTGGAGAATTCCTATCGGATTTCAGTGGCTATTTCCTGTACTAACTCTAATAATTATGCCTTTCTTTCCTGAATCTCCATACTTCATGCTATCGGTACGAAAAGATCGAGAGAAAGCTCGCCATGGATTAGCGATTCTTTATGGAAAAACCAACACAGAATGCATTGAAAGGAAACTTCGAGAGATTGAAGAAGAGATTGCTGTGCAGAGTCAAATATATGCGGATGTGACATGGAGAGATTGTCTAAGAGGTTCAAACAGAGTGCGTACTTGGTTGACGTTTGCAGTTGGTGCAACACAACAGGTGATTGGAACTTCATTTATTTTCTCATATTTTGCTTATTTTGTTGAACTTTTCGGCGTTGCTCAACCTTTTGATATGTCAGTAGTATTTTATTTGGCTGGAATTATTGGCAATAGTATGGCATTCTACCTTGTTGAAAAAGTTGGTAGAAGGCCATTGATTGTCCACGGACTGGCATTAATGTGGATACTTCTTATCCTAATAGGAGGACTTGCCTTTGCTAAAGGTACCAATATTCCAAATACCTTAGTCGCACTATTCATAGTATGGGGTTGGATTTATGATTTTACTCTGGGTGCTGGAGCACTTGTTTTGTCATCAGAAGTCTCAGATTTATCCCTACGAGCATATACTCAACCCCTTGTCACCATTGCCAATGCTGGCTTGGGATGGGTCAGCAATTTCGTAACTCCATATTTGATCAATCCCGACGAAGCGAATCTTGGAGCGAAAGTGGGCTTACTTTTTGGTGGCTTGGGATTCTTATGCTGGATCTGGGCCTATTATTACGTCCCAGAAACCAAGAATTTCACGTATGCTGAGCTCGCATATCTTTTTGAAGCCAAGACAAGCCCTCGAAGATTTAATGAAGAGGTCAAGGCCTACAGGGCTGCCCACACAGCCGAGAAGCTTGAGGAACCAGAGAAGACCGAAACTGCTCACATTGCAGTAGTCGAGGGGTAAACTTCATTCCACTATGTTATTATTTTTTCAAAGTAGTATAACCATTATTATTATCATCATTTTATTATTGATCGGTTTTATACATATATACATTCTATTTACAATGAACTACATGTTCACATCTCACACAAAGCGTGTCTTCCTTTGGTGAATTGAATTTCCAGCATCGAGGACATTTGTGATGACTGGGCTTAATGACAGTAACTTCTACGGCTTCTTCATCTATTTCCACAGATCTAGAATAGCTCCACTCAGATTCTGGTAATTTCTCGTTGACATGTACTGAAGATGAAATAAAAATATCTTCCAATTCCGTCTCGTACTGTGTGATCTTTTTCAAGGCAGTGCCAGAAGTTTGGAGGTAAACTTCAGCACCCAAGGAAGAACGGATATGTTTATCTCCTCGACCGCCCTCCATTGCATCGTTCACTGCCTGTCTGATTTGTAATAAAATATCAAAGTCATGCTCCACAACCTTGTTGTTCCATTCCTGTGGAATAACTGGCCATCCGCCTTCAAATGGGGAACCAGAACCCTTGCTAATGAATCCAGGACAAGACTCCCAAACCTCTTGGCTCAGCAGCGGAGTTATGGGTGCCAACACTGAACAATACACATTTAGTATCTGCGACAGCACATATTGAGCAGACTTTCTAGATAATCCATCTGTGGCATCAGCGTATAATCTGTCTTTGATAATATCAAAATAGAGAGCCGACAGCTCAACACTCAGGTGATTCTGAATCCTTTTTATAACCCTGCTGTACGCAAATGTTTCGTAGTCTTTAGTAGCACCTTCCGCAAGCCGGTGTAGACTATTTAACGCATATTTGTCTATTGAGCATAATTGTTCATATTCAACAGGTACCCCATCATATTGCTGTAGGTTTCCAAGCAGAAACTTATAACTAACACGTAATTTCTTAACGAGATTAGCGACTTGCGATACAATCAGCGGTGACAAGGAAATATCAGAAGAATAATCGGATTGCGCTATCCACAATCTCATACCATCAATACCCAAACCAGTTTTTATCTTGCCCTTACCGAGAATGAGATCTTCTGGAGACACAACATTCTTCAAAGATTTAGACATCTTTTGCCCCTTTTCGTCCAGAATGAATCCATGGGTGATAAGATTCTTGTATGGGGCAATCGGTACATCCTTGTCACCAACCGAGATTTTTGTTAGAAGCGAGGATTGAAACCATCCTCGATGTTGGTCTGAACCTTCCAGGTAGAAATCAGCAGGAGGTGCACCATTTCTTTCGTCTAGCATGGTCCAGCTGGTTCCGCTGTCAAACCATACATCCATAGTCTCAACACCTTTTCGAAATTGACCCCTGTTACGATACGATGCAGGCAACCACAAAGCAGCATCATCTTCTGCTTCGAACCATAAACGAAGACCATCTTCACCCATACTCTCAATTCTTGATATTATATAATTTATCGTCTCTTCATTCAAAATGGCATGTCCAGTTTCAACTTCATAAACAACAGGGATCGGCACACCCCAAACACGTTGTCTCGATATACACCACTCCGATCGCGACACAGTGAACGAGGTCAAACGGGATTTGCTACTTTCAGGATAAAAATTCACATCCTCAAGAGATTTCAGTGCCGCTTCCTTGATGTTGCCAACATCTGCAAAAAACTGAGGAGTGGACCGAACCATCACAGGGGCCTTACTTCTCCAATCAAATGCAATATTATGCCTGATCTTTGAAGATGAGATCAGCATATTTTTCTCTTCGACCATTCTAATTACCTCATCCTGGCCTGCCTTCCTAGCATCCAAGCCAACCAGATGCGAAAGCTCAGAAGGAATATCAGAGCTATATCTCCCAAAGTTGTCAATAGGAGAATACGGCAAAATCCCTGCCTTTTGGCATACCAGATAATCCTCCTTACCATGACCTGGAGCAGAATGGACCAGTCCAGTTCCACTGGAAGAGGTAACATGCGAACCCAATATTATGGGATACTTTTCACCGTTGCCTCGTAATGGGCATGTATAAAAGCTACCTACAAGGTCTGATCCCACGAAGTTCAAGTTTTGATCAACTCCGCCTTCAATCTCGCTAAATCGTGACGTTGCAGTAATCACAAACGATTCGTCAGGCATTTTCACAACACCATATTCGATATCTGGATGAACTGCAATAGCCAAATTTGCCACAAGGGTCCACGGGGTGGTGGTCCAGATCGCAACAGATAATTTTTCAATATCAATGGTGGTCGATAGTTTGGCATTCAATTGGTCGCTAACAAATGTTAAAGGGTACTTGACAACAACCGTGTGAGAAGTATGTTCACCATACTGCAGCTCGGACTCTGCCAAAGCTGTTCCAGACTCAACGCTCCAGAAAACTGGTCGCTCTTGTCTAGATATCAGCCCCTTCTTAACCATCTCCTGGAATACTTTCAACTGTCGTACAACATAGTCTACCGTCAACGTACGATATACTGGACCATCCCAATCAGCCATAACTGCGAATTTTTTAAATGCTTCCTTCTGTTTTTCAGACATTTCCAGTGCATGCTCTCTGGCCAAAGACCGTTTTTCTGCAGTAGTCATTGATTGTAGTGCTTTACTACCGTTCTTTTTTCTAGCCTTCTCCATGGCAGCCAATTCATTTGGTAACCCATGACAATCCCATCCCGGAAGATAGTTCACTCTTTTTCCTTGCAGAACATTATATCGATTGACGAAATCCTTCAACGTCTTGTTGAGAGCGTGTCCAAGATGGAGATCTCCATTGGCATATGGAGGCCCGTCATGAAACACAACCTCTTGATCTGAGGGTCGATTATCTCGCTGCCATCTGTAAAGGTCAGTCCCAGTTTTCTTGATATATCGGTCGATGTCGTCCGGAGAAGGTCGATTTTTGAAAGAAGTCTTTGGAAGACTCAGAGTATCGGCATATTTCTTGGACGAATTATATCTACAGCCATTGATCCTACCAGAAGAGTGTACATGAACAGGGCCAAATTTGCACGAATTAACAACTAGCCCATTGGCCAACACATTAGTCAACTCATTCGCTCGTCCTAGACCTCGTTTAAGGCCTGTTGGCAACATGGATCAAACTTATCTAAATATCAATATTGTGAGCCAACCACAGCTACGGTGTCACCGGCGTCTATTACCAATCCCAAGACACCTTTGTCGCCCAATAAATCTGAGGGAATAGCTCAATCGATCAACCAATTAATTGCAATTGCTATACATACAAATATCACAATATTGTCGCTCGTTATGGCTCTTGAAGACGCCTAATATGTCTATGATTTAGATGCAGTGATCTGCTTTATAGGCCCAAACGGTTTTTCATGTTGGTGAGCCTCACTGAAATTTCAATCTTCTGATCTTCACTTCACTGTGTGTGTGAGCTTGTACCAATTGAAATTACTACAAATCACTCTAAAGAAGCCAGTAGCAAGTCTTGAATCAAATCTCGCATTCAAGGAAAGAGGTGCATTGAGCTTGTGTTAAAAATTTGACAAAACAAGACTTTTCCCGAACAATTTGATATCCAATGTCTGCGTTAAGACTCAGCGACAGCCTGCTGTCCAAGGCTTTTAGTCGACAATTTTCTACTAGCTCATGGCAAAGCGCCCGAAACACAGTCAAAGCTGAATCTACTCGAAAAACCTATCTTATTGATCGATATGTGCGATTGATTCGATCAAATCCAGTTATTTTGGTGGCCCACAACAATACGCTGCTCAAGGCAGAGGATGAAAGCATACGATCTCAGATCAAACAGCACGGCGGTCAGTTTATGGTGACCCGAGCAAATCTGTTTAATGTTGCATTGAGAGGAGTAGACCATGAGGATCCTGCAAGTAAAGACGCCCAGAACAAATATTCTCGTGTTAATCATCCTCTGGGAAAGTACTTGAACGGGCCCACTGCTGTCATCGCACTGCCAGAACTTGATCCCAAGAAAGTTGAAGCCATTGTAAAGATTCTCGATAAAACTAACGAGAGACTCATATTACTAGGTGGCCAAGTTGACGGTACTGTGTTGAACCGAAGCGGTGTGGATCATTTCAAGTCACTGCCTTCTTTGGAGCAATTGCGAGCTGATCTGGCTGGTGTATTAACAATTCTTGGAGGAGCAGGTCTTGTACAGACCCTCGAGTCTTCTTCGAAGATGCTCTATCTCACATTGAAGTCTCACGAGGACAATTTGTGATATATAAATATGTAAATAATTGCAATGTCTATGAAGAATGAAGAATGTAAAGCACATAAAGTGAGGGCATCCGAGAAAAAGAAAACAGAAACAAAAGCAATCAGAACTAGAAAGATAATTAAGTTGAATTGACGAGATCTGAATTGACGAATTCAACATGTGTGATTATACAATTATAGACACAATAGGAGTTCGCTCATTCGATTTGTGTACGTTTGACGTCCAAACATCGAGTAATATTACAAACCATCGTAATAGGAAGCCATCGAGAAGGCAGCCAATAAATATTAATGCTTATAGAAATGCTCTCGAAGAGGTTCTATTCCAGCTCGGAACTTTATCAGTTCTGACTCTACAGTGGTTGTGTTGGACAGATCATCACGAAGCGAATTGATAGTTGCAGTGAGCTGATTCTTCGACTCCTGTAATCTGGATTTGATGGTGTATAGATCCAACCGCCGCCTCTCTTCATCTTTGATTCGCTCTATCATCAATTGATGATTGTCTACCCCCTTGAATTGTGGGAACTGTTGTAAGAAGTCCTCTTTGGGGATGATGTCTAGGCTGAGATACTTGTCTTCGACATTCTCGCTCTTTTCTATCTCCTTGGTCAAATGCTGATGCTGGTATTTAACATTTTGGATATCCAATAGAATCGCATCTGTTTCTTGTCGTGCTTTCGACGTCTTTTCTTTACAATCGTTGACCAGTGTTTGCGCTTGCCAATTGGCCTCTCGAAGCTCTACTAGACTGGTAATAAGCTGTTTGCGAAGAATACCCCGATCTTCGTTATCACCACCGCTTACAAGCTTCTGGCATAACGTCTGGATATCAGCTAGACTGTGCCTAATTGTCTCTATGGTATTCGCAGACCCCAGATCCTCTAGCACTGGTATATCCATCTGGGCCATGGCTGTATGATATGTGGTGAAGAGTGAAATTTCACGCCTCACAACCAACTGTTTTGATGTTGAGTGTGGGCCTAAGGACATTGATTAGGACAGGTACTGGGGCCAAGCCTATAGGTTCGACTTTAATCAAATGTCATCCAATAGTCCGATCTACATTCTATTTAGGTACAGCAGTCTCTAAAACGAATGCTATTGGTCCGTTGATCATCTATCGAACTGCAGTCTCTCGAGCTGCCAAGAATGTGGTTGACAATGATCCAGCCAAGTCCAGGATTGTAGATGCCACCAGTGGTAGTGCAGACAAATTAACAGGAAGTGACAGTTATAGTCCAGTCAAAAGCGATACTTTGACTAATAGTGGTGGCTCAGGAGCTGGAGCAATAGATCCTGAATCTCATCCCGCTATACGCAAGTTCCCAAGGTTCATGCGAAAATACGCAGTGAGATTTGTCCACGCTCCTGTATCGCATGTTACTGCATTTCTCATTGTTCATGAGCTTTCTGCCATCATCCCACTATTCGGATTGTGGGCCGTTTTCCATCACTATGAGTTCATTCCGTTAGGGGCACCAGACTGGCTGATTCAACAAGGTGTTAAATTCATCAAAGGTTTGGTATGTTGAAGACATTTTTACATGAGAACAATCTGTTAACTCAGGCTGAAAGAAATGAATGGGATTCTGTCAAACTTGCAGCAAATACATCGAAAATTGTCATGGAAGGTGCTGCTGCTTATGCAGTAGTTAAGGTATGATCACCAAATCAGCTTTAAACTAACATAGGTTTTATTACCGGTAAGAATCGCCATGTCTCTATATATGATGCCATGGTTTGCACGTATATTCGTTCTTCCCTTTACTCGGTTGTTTGGTAGGCTATTTAGGCGTAAGAAGCAGCCAGTTAAGACGGACGAAAATGCTTTGGAACAGAAGCTGGCTGACATCAAAGTACCAAAGTCAGACCCCAATCGTCCTCAATTGTAGTAGTATTTATGTTTGATTTTTTATTCAATATCAATTGGGCTTGTTGTAATCTCATTTATTATTTATGTGTCAGCTTACTTACTTTTTTCTTTGGTGTTATTGCCCTGTCTCAATCCAGTTAGCTCATGAGCTTACATTAATCTGTCGATGTTGGTGCCTGCATATTCTTATCATTTAGTCCCATGGATTCAGGGACGATTTGGGCGTCGTTGTAAGTGAAGCAGTCCCGAAATTCTAATCTAGAGTATCAACGGCAGTGACTCAGGTGATATTCCATCCTTGTAAGTACCATATTTAGTTATAAACGCTTCGGATCAATCGCCCTAACTCAGTGGACACACTTTTGACGCTACAACAGACCTCAACCAACTTCTCGTACAAATTACCACTGTCCAGATATTGGCAGGGCCTTGGCACATCTGTCACTCTCTCTGCACCAGCATTTGCAGTATATCTCACTACTTATCGTCAATGTAAGCGAAATCTCGAACCTCATGTCAATGAGATAGCAAATTACGGGATAAGTGCTACCGTTGCAGAGCTTGCCAGCAGTTTCATTTGGACTCCCATGGAAGTTATAAAGGGAAGGCTACAATTGACAAACAAACGACTTGGCGCTGTTGTCAGATCAATTCATACTCAAGAAGGTTATCGAGGATTCTTTCGAGGCTATTGGATGGTTAGTTATACTTTTTTCAAGTGATTGTTCAAATTACATTAACGCAGAGCTTATTTGTGTTTATGCCATACTCTGTTGTTTGGTGGGTCAATTACGTATGTGAGAGTTTTATTTACTTTTGGTGTTTGCAATGGCTAATATAGGAAAAAGTCAAAGATTGGATATGTGAAGGAGTTGAAACACCTGGTACTTTAGAATATGGAACCGCATCTGCCCTCGCAACTGGATCTGCTTGTGTATCGACCAATCTGCTACATGTTATTAAACTTCGCCAACAATTAGCATCTGCAGACGAAATTTCCAATCTTCGCCCTGATGATAAGAAAAGCTTGACCAAGGTTGTTCGCAACTTAATCAAAGAGGTGGGATTTCTTCGAGCAGCTAGTAAAGGGCTCCATCTAAACCTGCTTCATTCTATGCCAGTGTCTGTTCTTGGAATGATCATTGTAGAGGCAATTGAACCTGATAAGCAGTCTAATCATGACAAATTGTAAATAACTGTAAATAATTGTAAATAGCTGTAAATAGCGTTGTTTTTATAACTGTAAATAATCAGAATAGATAATGCAACATGTAGATGGTTTCCACAAGAATAGGAGAATAGGAGAATCTTCGACCTAATTTACCAACAGTTTGAAACAGCCATCTGAACCCCATCGACCTGCAATTCCGGTATCCAACCACTCAGCATCCATGGGCCCTGAAGGTCCCTTGATCCAGATAGAGCCGCCATGTTCACTAGACTTTAAATGTTTGTGATCTTTGAGTTTGATCTCCAGGCAAGGTAGTGGAGGCCCAAAATTCACCCATGATGGGTTTTTACTTGTACGATAATCGTAGAATCCGGTCTGAACAACTGGGCTCATAGATAGTGGCGACACAATAGCATGAATTACACGCGCACCAGACAGACTCCGGATAATGTTTGCTCCTTCAGATGACACTGGAGGTGTGACCATTACGTTAGTTGTAGGCGTATACAAGTATGATGTGTGGATGAGCCGAAGTGACTTCAAACTTTCAACAGCACTGTATGAAGGAATAATACCACGCTTCAAACTGATCTGGGCTAATTGACACTTGATAGTAGGGATAACTGTCAATTCGTTAAACACCCCAACAAAAGATGAAGATGCAATGTCATCGGTTACCATTATGGTGGGCTTGAGATCCTCTATCAACTGGAAAGGATGATGAATCAAATCAGAAGGATCAACAAAAACTAGTTGCGAGCTGCAAACAATGCCACTCAATTGTAGGATGATACTGAACATATCAAACCTCGTACTGTACACGAGAACAGTGTCATTTTCAGACCACTGTTGAGATTCTGGAAGAGCTTTGATCTGTGACGCTACAGATGCAACAATGCTCTGATGCGAGAATGAAGCAGTTTTAGCATATCCATCTGAGCCTTCGTATACCACTTTAACAGGAATTTCACCTCCAGAGTTCTTAGGCTCCACAATGTTGTTTGTCTGAGACTTTAGTGAGCTGATGATATCGGGCCATATTTCCTGGTTTTTAACGAGACCTCGGTCTGGGACTCGACCATTGACAGTCAGAATCGATGTGAGAGTTCGTAATTTGTCAATAGACAATTGATGGATGATATCACCAGAACCAACTAGTAGAATAGGGTCTGCTTCTTCAATTAAATGTTGAATATTATCCCTTGAATCGTCGCATGTAATAAGCACTACAGAGAGTCCCGACAGTACTAAAGCAAAAAAGCTGATCAGAGCTTCCAAGCTATTGGGGAGCACCAATACAGCGTTCTTATTGGTACTTTTTTCAGTCCATTGACTAAATACACCAGACAATCCGTGCACCAAGTTGACCAATTCATCTGACGGTAGAGAAACTGGCATGAATTTGCCCTGTTCCATAGAAACGCTAGAAAATCGACCAGATTTGGCAAGACCTAAAAGATCGTATACATCACCATCTCTCGTCTTAAACCCCTCCTTAATACTAAGTCCAGACATAAGTCGGCGTCCATGTGGTGTAGTTAATGATCTATGAACTGCTGTCTCTCCAGGAAGCCTGATGTGTGCTATGGAGCTCTGCTCCTTCAAAAACAGTTCGTTGACATCAGGATAGCTAGGTTTCAACCAGAACCCTACTACAACTGTAGCCAGCACCACTATCAATAGTACAGAAATGGTTTCAGCCTCCATTACAATTCATCAACACCAATCCCGTTCGCAATTATCCTTTTTCCGTTCAATTTAAAAAATCGTTATCCTGTTGGGGTAAGATATAAGCCGAGCTTTAGTGTCGAAGATGGGGCCATCGAGGAGCATTCAGGGGGACCTTCCTTTTTGGGACGGCGCGCATATAAACATAACTATGGCGGATAAGGCCATAGTAAAGACTCGGGATTAACGTCAGAAGTATCAGGAACTCTTCATCTCGTAATTTATAATGGCTACGATAGATGTTAATCTGAATCAAATTCAGGGTGAATTATTGGATGCGACTCGTAGGTTGACCAATCGGGGTCTTTTTCAATCGGCCAAATGGTAAGTTGGTTAGTCAGTTAATGGAGATCAAAAGTCGACGTTTCGACAGGGACTGGAGCAGATTGTCTAATACAAGGTGTGCAGAGGCGCTCAATGGGCTTCCTCAGTCACAGGAAGTGATTCCATTACCTCCAATTGGCGAAGATACATTGTCAGCAAAGATGGTATTGGCCAAAACTTACTTTGATTTACGAGAATATGATAGGTGTGCCCATACGCTAGACAATTGCAGCTTAGGAGACGAAATCTTCCTCAGACTGTATGCCAAGTACTTGGCAGGAGAGAAACGCAAAGAAGAGGATTATCAGGGGATTCTTACTTCACGAGATAATGGAGCTCGTAATAAGCGGATTGGAGAAATATTACGAGAACTGGGAAATGCTGGCGAGGAATTGATCAATGGGAATGCATATCTTTTGTACCTTAGTGCAATTGTGACAGCAGCGCGCAAAAACAGTCAAGATGCTATCAAGCAATTGATAATGTCGGTGTCGCTTTTTCCATATAATTGGAGTGCCTGGGAAGAGCTCTTATCGTGCGTGACATCGCTGGAACAGATCCAACAGATCTCTGCACAACTTCCCAATCACTTTATGACTGAGATGTTTTTCGCTCATGCTCGTCAGACGTTTTTCCATCATACACCAGAAACTCTAGATCATATTGACCGCATGCAACAGTTATTTCCAAACTTTGATTTTCTGGAAATTGAAAAAGCCATGCTACATTATCACAGTTTGAACTACGCAGATTCCGAAGATCACTTTGAGAAGGTTCTTACAAAGGATCCGTTTCGTCTTGATGATATGGATTGTTATTCAAATATCCTCTATGTGATGGAGAAGTCTTCCAAGTTGTCATTTCTGGCCCAACTGGCTAATAAGACAGATCCATTTCGACCTGAAACGTGTTGCATTGTGGCTAATTATTATAGTTTGAAATCACAGCATGAAAAAGCGGTCCAATATTTCCAGAGAGCGCTTTTACTGGATAGAAGTTGCTACAATGCGTGGACATTAATGGGGCACGAGTTTATTGAGCTCAAGAATACTCATGCCGCTATCGAGTCATATAGAAGGGCGGTGGATGCCAATAACAAGGACTATAAAGCATGGTACGGATTGGGACAAGCTTACGAGGTCCTTGAAATGTATTACTATTCGCTGTATTATTACCAGCGTGCTGCTAATCTAAAGCCATATGATTTCAGAATGTGGACAGCTCTGGGTAACTGCTTTGATAAACTTGACAGGTTAAGCGAAGCGATAAAGGCATACAAACGAGCAGTTCACATTTATGGAATGGATACACATTTGCTGTACAACATTGCTACATTATATGAGCGACAACAAGATGAGCCTAGTACTGTGTCATACATGAAACAATGTATTGCCGAGGAAGTTGATGATGTTGTAGACGATTTCTCTTGTAAAGCCAGACTTTGGCTAGCACGTCATGAGTATAGGAATCATCAGTGGAGCGCAGCATATCGTTATGCTGAAGCTGTCACAATAGGTACAGCAGGAGAGCTGGAAGAAGCCAGGACAATCGTTAGAGAAGCAGCAGGTCAGATGCAAGATCAGCGACGATAACAATGTTGGTTTACTATTTATTACAAAACAACTAAAGGAGCATGAAAACACCAATTATTTGTCATTTTTCTATTTCCCAAAAATGCTTGTTTCCCTATATATATAACTTGTACATGTATATATATTTCATTATAAGTTCCGCGGGAAGTTAGATACATAATACTTTACATTTCATCATATTGCCTCGGGAATCGCAATGCTTGAAATTCCATTGGATGCTAGTACAGCTCTGATAGCCCGATTCTGGCCCATCAGAAACTGTAGATATTCGTTAACCATGCTGATAATAACACTCTTGCTCTTTATGGCCGGTGTCGAACTATTGACATTACGGGCCTCGATGAACTTTGGTATTAACGAGCAAAGCTCTTCAAAATTCTCTTTTATCAGGTCTCGGCGACGTTTCTCGCTTGACATGTGATTTCGACGCTTTTGGTCGTCTGTAAGCGATTCACGTTTCTTCTTTCCAAGAGAACTCATACCAGGACTGTCAGGACTCATGGAACCGTTCATATCAGAGTGGCCGTTCGTATCACCATCCAAAATATCCGATATTTTAAGCTGAGTTGAATGACTATGAGATTCTCGTCTCTGCAGAGCTATCATTCTATCATCACGATGGCCCACCATATCAGGGTTTCGACCTCCTGCAATGGCTGCTTGCGATACTAAAGAACCGGGTATAGGTCCAATGGAATTATGGTAAACATCAGGCACATGAACCAAATGGTTCTCAAGCTTCATGCCATCGACAACAGTCTTTAGATTAGGAAGATGTTCATTAAATCCATTGCTAGGCGATCCATTAGCCATTCGAACAGGATCGATCCCTGATAATGGACTTGCACGGTCGTGTTCAACAGTTGCACTAGAACTCGTTTTACTACCAATGGAATTCGAAGCATCGCCTTGTCCCACACTGGAATGGTCCGCGTGATTAGAAATGGCTGCTGATACAGAACCAGCCGATGGAGACGAGAGCTTTCTTCTAGACCTGTCATAGCTCTGTTCCAATTGTTGCATTAATGGTAAATCGTGCATCTGGGGCGACATCGTAGCGGATTTTAAATTAGAAAATGAATCATTCCGCTGTTGTTGGGTGAAATGCTCGCCGTATTCGTTCGGCGAATGGTCTAATAATTGACTAGCCATATGGTCTGATATTGCTCGTGCTGGATCAAGATGTCCACCACTACCAGAGCTCACCTGATCCTGATCGTGCGAGCTACTGGACACGCCACCCGATTGGGATGGTTGGGTCTTATTGTGAAGATAGTCAATTTGGATGAGCTGATCCAGAACATGACTGGTCGGATTCGATCCAACACTCGGTGGTGCACCATCTTCAGAAACACCAGCGATATTGAGCTCGTCATCATGTGAAGTGTCTAATAAGGAGGGTTCGTCTGCCCAATGTGATAAATCGTCCGCGAGCTTGGGTTCAAACAGGAAGTTCGGATCGTCCATGATATTCTCGAGAAACTCCGAGAAAGCATTCAGTTCTCGGTCATTCAACAGTGGATTGGCACCTGGACTGGACTGGCCATGATCCGTGAGGCCATTCTCTCGCTGGGTCTTTGCTGACGCATCGGTTTCTGTTGGGTGATGATTGTCTATCGGTTTATATGGTCCATGAGAAGAAAATAGTGAAAAGGCTGCATCCAGATCACTAGGAAACTGGGAATCGTCGTGAGAATCGTCATTCATTGTCCGAACACTGGTGGGCGTCGGCGGGGAATGCGAGCTGCGTTCTATGTTGCCACCGTTGGAAGTCTACAAAATGTAAATCTGGGGAACAGTCGCGATGTACCCCAGATGTCGCAAGATATGTTAGAGTCTAAGCAGTGTACCGAGGTTACTTTGCATGTGAAGTATGTCAAGGGGAAGAATGCAACGGCTAAGGGGATGCGGACATCAAGCGATAGACTGATATGCGAATGGGCTGATGCAGCAACTCATGGCCAGCAATTTGGGCAGCAAGATCAATGATATTCTGGGTTCATTTAAAGCAATGGGTTAAGCAGATAATTCTAGTGCATATAGAAGCTCATAGGTGACCAGATCAAAGATAACAGACTTGTACAAGTTACTTACAGTAGATATTCTTCTATAGAAGGCGGTTGCATCTGAACTTTGTTTGAAATCTCATTACCACGGAAGCAAGAAAGAGCATTCGTCAAAAGCACCGAGACGAGGTAAGCATTACCAGCTACCGCTGTCCCAGGATACATCTGCTTTTCCGCGTCATTAAACCCCCAATTGGCAACCACGTAACCAAAGCCCCATTCTACTGCTAATCGTAAACCACTCAAGTAACGATTCACGACTGTTTGCCGGTCGATCTCCTGCTCTCCAAGTCTGTTCCATGCCGAGCTACCCCTTACTGGAATTCGGTGAAGACATACAATGCCATATTTTTGGGAGTGAAATCTGTCACCAACGAGATTCAATGGAGATGGAACATAGACATCGGAATTATTGAGAACCGCTTGTAGGCGTTGAATAATTCCGGACTCGTTGAGCATGATCCTGTCCTTATATCTTCCATTAGTTGGTCCGTATATACTTGAAATAAGCCCGTCGGGAGTAACAACTCCTTGATAGTTCAGCGTCTGACGTTCAGAATAGAATTTCCGTTGATCTACAGATGATCGACATGTCGGACGCGAAGTAACATCAATAAATCGCCAAACGTTAGTCACTACGCCATTGGTATGCGTCGCGATTGCATTGGCATAGCGATGAAGCTGGTCCTCTGTCAGGCGATTATCATCCCAAAATAGCTTGTCACGATGATTGTTCAAGATATGACTCAATGTATCATGGAATATGATTGATTGAGAAGCATGACTGTAGCAATATTTCGCATACGTGTATTTGTAGTGTGATGGGTAAGACAGTCTCTCCAGAACCATACAAAACGCTAGGATCGGTTTGGGTTTTAGTCCCTGACGAAAAATGATGGTTTCAAGTCCTAGAAGATCCACAAGCTTTTCAATTTCTTTTTTTGAAAACCTAAATTCTTCTTTACATAATATATCGTCATATCGATTCCAATCGAACTTAAAAGCTCGCTTTTTGTGGGGATATGATGACTGTGAAGTAGCATTTTCGAGGCTCTGCATTTGATTCAAGAACATAAATGATGCCATTGCAGCACAACCTGCATTAACGATCTAATCCTTTTAATGTGGTCGTCATATTCCTCGCTGGACTCATCGCTGAACTCGTCGGAATACTCGTGTTTGTCCACGTATAGGTAGAATGTAAGAAGTTCTAGTGTCGGCGTAATTCCATCTTTGCATCTCATATGCAAGATACCGAAAATGGGTTACATTATCTAGTTACATAAAGATATCTAAATCTGCTCATATATATTATTTAGTGAACCCTAAAAAGTCATCTAAAGACCTCTGATATCTACCGATAAACATTAGCTAACCGGACCCCGCAAAAGAATAATATTTTGACAATGCCGTCTAAAAAGATCATATTACTGTTACTGTACTGAATACTGTAGACACATCTATAAATGACCATAATTTCATGATTATTTGTAATTAAACATCATCCGTCGATTGACCCTGTATGCTATTAAGTAGCCAGACGCAGACGGCATGCAGGAGAGGAATAGCCTAGTCTAGACTTTGCGATCGAGTTTTTCCGCTACGAAGTTCAATTCAACCCTCAGAATCGACTCTTTACGAAATAGAATGGCTTGTCGTGAGTCAGACTAAAATCTGCTTCGCGGTGTGTCTGCTTATTGATATTCCAGAATTTGACCCATTTCAACTTATTCTGCTTTTGTCGCCCACTTGATCGGATGGAGAAATGCATGTAAAACGTATACCTTTCTACGCTCCCCTCTGATTCTATCAAAACTTCTCCATCCATTGTTGTGATGCTCCATGTACCATTTCTGACTCCCTTAGGAAGCGTCAACACAGTACCATCAGGCTTGGTGTATACAATGGCAGGTTCATTAGCTTTCGTCCTTGTTCCAACAATATGTCGCCTGAACACAGGCACGATATCAGCTGGCTTCTCAGTGGTCAACAGATTAATGCAAGTTCCGTCTTGGTAGAATCTACAATATCGGTAATATGTCACCATATGAATAGGAGCATTCCATGTCTCACCTCGTAATCCGTACCGGGTATAGTTGCAAATGCTTATATAGACACCATCAAACTTGATTCTCGGCCGTTCCAAATACATCTTCTTCCAAGACCCATCCCAATGCCTTTTAACAGCTTCTCGCTCGGTGGCCCCTAATTCGGTGCGTACGTCTGGTTCGTATATCTGAGGGCTAAATGCTTGGTAGCATAGTGATTTCCAGATGTCTGGCGTTGTATACCCCACATATGCTATTTTCTTACACACAAGCATCATGCTTGCAAATGTCGCAATATCGTCTAAAGCAACCAGCTCCATTATATATGCCAAAATGTCTATTGGGACCGTAGCGATTGGGCATGGTTCATCTTCCAGCTCTGGCTCAATCTCCAAGTCATTCATACTAGCTATCAGTTCTGCTACTGCCATTCCCTTTGATCCATCCTGCCCTGCTGTTGGTTCAGTTACTGATTTAGCACTTGTTGAACCCAATTCGTGGCCAGTTCCAGCACCTAATCCGCTAGACGAAGCATCGCCAGACTTGGACTTGTCGGATCGCTTAGCATCTGCTTTGATGGAATAATACTTTTCTCGGTACAACTTATCTACCCTTTCATTCTTGCGGAATGCATCTCTATAAAACCTCACAGCATCAGCCATCTGGCCACTGTGCTCGCAGTCCACCGCTGCTTCAAATGAATCCAATGCAGCCAAGTCCGTCTCACTAAGAGTATCATTGTGATAAACTGTGGTGGGTCTTTCTGCTCGGAACTCATCGTGAGGACTATGAAAAATGACTTCTTGGGATTCGGACTGGCTGCTATCAGAGCTTGAATTTCTGCCCAGCAGCTCACTCTTCCACCGCTCTCGAAACGACTCCAGATCCGTCATGTTTTAAGGATAACCGGAGTCTCGTCAATAGCCTCACTTAATAAGCAACAGTTCGTCATCGAAGGATCGTTATGACGTAATCTGTATCTAAGACGATATATAAAGTACAAATAACAAAAGTCAAAGATAGTATGGAATTAAACTGAGCAAATTGGCATACATGAGAGGAAGTGAATTTTCGTCTGACCTCGTTTTGGTTCGTTTTGCTGTCAGTGTCTATGGGTGTGTGGTGTATGTGGGACTTATACAGTAATCACCCATTACTGTATAAGTGTATAGATTAATACAATCGGAAACTTGCTACAACAAATATATCATAAAAGCTATAATGATAAAGGATAAGAGGATAAGAGGATACGAATCAAGCTTGATAACTAATTGTCAAATGGAGAAAGCACTCACCAAGTTTGTCAGGCTTACAGTCTATAGCCTGACACAACTGACAGAACACATTTACAAGAGCTGCAACAACTTCACTTAGTGATAGAAGAAGCCTATAATATGATACTACTATTGTAGCTCAATTGTAACAATTATGAAGATTCAACTCCGAGCGATGTTTATCCTTTATTCTTGGCCGGCATCCTTAGATAAGATAAGGTCAAGGGTAGTGTGAGGGCAAATAGTTGTGGGCTGGGGTTGGCATCAGGTGACCAATACATTGGCCACCTTTCCTATTACAGACATACCACCGGCGAAGCCGCAATCATCCAATAAAAGTTCAGATATTAGTGCCCCAGCCAATAAAACCGCTGTTGTTTTCTGTTTTCGTATGTTTCCTAATTCGGACATGCGGTTCTTTCCGTAGATTCATGCTAAATTACAACCAATAATATCATGCTCAATTTGTCTATTGCTCACAGTCATCCGATCTCCTTAGCCACCTCTATTTACTATATAAGAAAGGCCTGCCTACACCATTATTAGTTATCATTCACTCATCTTTGATTCAGACTTGTTAATAACAGCTACTTCTCTGAACCTCTTGTACTTTTACAACCTCAACTACAACTACAAATTATAATTACAATGGCTTGCTGCGGAAAGGGAGATTCTGGCTGCGTCTGTGCTCAAGAAGCTCGATGCTCTTGCGGAAACAAGGCCGCTATGGCCTGCGATTGCTCGCGTGCCTCTACTGAAAACAGCATTTCTTCCAAGACTTGTTCTTGTGGAAAGCGAAATGCTAACTCTTGCACTTGCTCTCGTTCTCAACAGGAGAACTCTGGCTTGCTTGAGGGCGAGGTTGACTTCACCAACCTCAAATAATCGTTTTATATTTATTGCGCACAGCGCCTGAAAATGCATTAATTGGTTCATTTACTTATGTATACATTTCAATATGTCGTAGTTTAATTTGGGTTTTGTAATACAAAAATAAAGTTGACCGCATATGCATATGCCCTGCATGAGGTTACGAGATGATCCGAAGTTATAAATACATAATAGCTATAATTGGATTGGGGCTGTGAAATTACTTATTAGTTATTTGTTTGGGTATATATATTCTATGCCTTACCGTGTAACAAAGTGGGCTTGTCGAGAGAAATTGACACTTTAAATGGCTGTAGCGACTACTATCGAGCAAGGGCCAGCAGAGCGAACTTCTTCTAACCTCCAACCGGACTTTGACAGAATGTCATTATGACCTCTCTTATCTCTCTGCTTTCCACCAATCGCTACCATCATATGAATATCAAGAATCTTGGACAAATGAGATTCTTCAGGACCGGGAATCACCCACTCACACACGTAAGCTTTTGTACCACTTTTGGCAGACTTTCTGACGTTAGTCAAAATCTTGATACAGTGCTCGTCGTCCCAGTCGTGAATAATGTGTTTCAAAAAGTAGCAATCGGCACTAGGTGTCGACTCAAACATGTCACCTCCAACCATGGACAATCTATTCCCTGCACCATTGATGCTTATTTCTTTGGCTCCGTTCGCAACAACCTCTGGTAGCTCGTAAATCAGTCCTTTGGATTCTGGCGTCACCTTAAGGATTTCAGACAGCAAAACTCCGTAGCCGCCTCCAATGTCACAGATAGTTTTATCTTTCATACCTGCCAAGTCAGCTTTCAACGATTGAGCAATTGATACTGATTCAGCCATAGAATAACTCGACATACTGTTCTGAAATACCAGTGCATAGTCATTATGGGACTGAAGATACTGAAAAAGTGGTACCTTGTACTCTCTTTCACATCCATTGGCACCCCCCTCTTGAATAATATCTGTCAGATGCTTCCAGAAAGCATAATGTTGAGGTCCATTTTCAAGAAGTACCGAACCTCGAATAGATTGGGGGTGATCCATAAGGAAATACTTGCCATCATCGTTAATAATAAATTTATAATCATTAGTCTCATCGAGCATTCCAATTGATCCAACTGCTCTCATCAACCGGTACAAATGGTCAGTATTTTCGACATTAATCTTGTCGGCAACATATTGTGCATTTCGGGGTTCAGTCGCAGACAGATGTTCAAAAACGTTCAATACCGTTGCGGTGTACAGAACTTGACTGTTCCATCTTCCAAACACAATGGAAGTAACTCCATTTAACCCCAGCTTTTCAACCATATTTTACTATTATTTTTATTATTATTTTGACCCTTTCGACGACTTTTAACCCTATATTTATATTTTCAAGATCAGCTATTATACGAATAATTGATAAGTTCTTATATATCATTCATGATCATTTGAGGTAGATCATGGCCTGAATTTCGACAGTAAACTCTACTTAAGGCAACCTTGCATGATAATGTCTGTGATCGACATTCGTACAGATTCGTACAGATTCGTACAGATTGTTTGGTAGCCCCTTATTTGTACGTAAAATAATACCAAGTCTAGACTCTGCGGGGTTGTGTGGGCCTACGAAAAGACAAAGAAAGATAACACGAAAGGAAAAAAAATTTAAAAAATGTACCATCATTGATAAACTATATGTATTTTTGAGATATCAAATAATGCAGTTATTTGTAAAAAAACACCCGTAACTAGTTCTAAATATGCCGGATCACTCGCAGGTGTATTAAGACCTCCGACTTATACGAATCTGATGCAGCAATCTCCTGGATGTAACAAAAGTGATCCATCTGCGTCTGTTTTGTTCGTCATAAGACGAATCTCTAGTATCTTGCAGCTGCCTCCTTAACTCGGCCTCCCGATGAAATCTATCCAATGCAGCTCGTCTAGCGTCTCGAGGTAGTAGTTGTGCATTCCAGATGTCCAACAACCTGTTGAATAGCGACACATCAACATCATAATCCTCGGGAATCTCTGGGTTACCGGACGAATCTGGCGGCTGTTCTGACACTTGACTATCCTCTTCCAAACTTAGATCCACTCGGCACAATGGACACAGAGCAGAGTTGTTTAGCAGCCATGGATCAACACATAATGCGTGAAACTTGTGTTTGCATGGCAATACTCGTAGTATGTCGCCATCTTTAAAGTCCTCAAAACAAATAGGACATCCAGGTTCGTCGTCACTAAACTCCATTGCCGTAGTTGTTTGTTGGTCTGGCTGTTTTGTCTGCTGCTGTTCACCATCGCCTCCATCAGTAGATCCCACTTCGCCATCACGTTGAAGAACTTGTGTTCCATCGGCCAAAGTGTCCAAGTCCTTAGTATTGACCATTTCCATGCCTTCACTTTGCTCGTCAGTGCCAGTGCCAGTGCCGGCGGTACCAGCCTGCTGGTTGTCTAAACCAGCCTCCTTGTCCAAATTCTTCGGAACCTGGAATTTGACCAAAGGAAGCGAATCCAATACAGCTCTAGCGAGACCTCGCGCCCGATTTGCATACTGGCTTTGAGCATTGCCAAAAGTATCGTTATTACGACCATTTGGACCAGACACAAGTCCATATCTTTCTGGATGGTTGTGGACGCGGATTGCGCCGGAAATAATTATAAATAAAAATGCAATAGCAACAAGACCAGTCACGCTGTATAAAATAACCATGGCCACAGTTGAACCAACACTTTGTCCGTGTGACGAGTTGCTGTTATTATTATTAGTTTGTGACACAGTGCCTTGGAGAATCAGCGAAGAGTTTGACATCAATTGATTCACAACCGATTGGGCCATAGTACTAGATATCATAGTGAAAACAGTTCCTAGTTGAGTTTCAAATGTAGACGATGAAGATGGCGTAGTGAAATTACACCCGTCACTCTGCAATGAATACATTAATGCACATGGGGTATTAGCGTTTTCAACTTGGACCAGATACTGGGATGCCAAGTTTATATCATCACACGACACCAATGGAATAGTGTTTGTATCAAGGTTTGATGACGAGTTGACCAGTACCAATGTGCCCTGGCATAGACTATTCACTTGATCAACACTTTGACCAGGAGATTCATTTTCTGCCGCCGTCATAGCCGCCAACTCCACTGAAAGTACCCAATATGACACCGGACCTCTTACATCGAGCTTAAAGTCAGAAAAAAGCCCCTGGCTTCTATTAGTGGGCACCACTAGATCCGTCGCATTAAGTTCACCATCCACCGCGGGCGATTGACTGACTGCTTGTGCCCTCGTCTGGCCAAAAACTGTAAACCAAACCGCTATTGATATTCGGATCCACATATTAATTAATCCCAATGCTCATGGACTTCTTTCCACTATATTCCGATCAATCCAGAGCCCAGAGCCTATGCTTGTTACAACCCCTCAGAGTTTAACCAAAATTATACCTTAAAATGCTACCTAAATGCTCGCCCGACTCAACCTGTCAAAATAGAAAACCAATCACACAAGGAAACTAATGATAATTAAAATAATAATTAAAATATACCCTTGGTTGGCTCCACTAGACTAGTTGTCCAAAATTAAAATGACAGCACGTCGCTTAGGCTATGTGCGGTTTCGGTGATATGAACAACAAACTCCAAGCTATATAATCTTAAATACCTGTTATCAGGTTATTTAATTATTCCTTCCTTTTTTCCTCCTCTTGGTGGCCAGTTCTCCCCGGTTATTCAAACCTTCAAATCAAATCCAGGAGGCAGTGACAGTCGTAATCCAGAGCAACCGAATATTTCTGCCTGTTATAAATATTAAACCTCGTTTGTGAAATACGAAAGGTGGGCCCACATGCCTAAAGGCGAGGCAACCGCGGCATTCTAGGTTTAGGGAACCCGGTAATGGAATATGCTGCCCCACATGGATGCACAATTCCAATGTGTTGGCTCGGAGACCGCCAAAGCTAGCGGTGGCCATTACGATTCCCGACCTTAAATTCAAAACAACTAGAAGAAAGAAAAAAGGCTTTGTCAAATAAAAGTTCTTATTCAACGTATAATTCACTGCCTACTAATTGCAAGCTCAGTTAGATCAGGGTGGCCGTTGTGGGTATGTACTCTTGGCAATAGGATTGATTCTCTCTGACCAATTTCTATATATAGAGCATCAAGTGGCCCAATTTCGACGAAAACAGGACCATCATTGTATGATACTATAAGGAAATGTCTGTCAACTATAGGGGATGTTTAATTATTCTCGGGGGCCTGTAAAGCTAGAGTGCTTTTAAAGGACAGTGTAACTGCACATTCCACTACAACACTACAGGTACCTGCATGCGGGGTGCATGGGAGTCATCGATAAGGGTTCGGGCCTTCTGCCAAGATTTATTAAGCCTGAAAGAGACAAGCTCACTGCCTTCTTTCCCGTGATTCAAGACAAACTTTCTTATAAATAATAACAAAGAAATAAGCTTGTAATAACCGAGAGTTTTGTCATATATTTCCAATCAATACAACCTAGGACTGGATAGGGCAGTGTCTTATCATGCTGGCTATAGGAAGGTATCTCGTTCCCATTTGGCCCTCACACGCACTTTTTTCTTACGATTCCGATTCCGATTCCGAATAAAATAGTCGGTTTCATTGAATATCATTCAAATAATATTCTAACAGTACAAAGGTTTTGTACTTAGAGGCGGGTCTGTGAATCACACGAGAACGGACATGCACCTCCCGATTAAGTATACAATAGCGAGAGAGGATATATATGCCCGGAAATGCAGATCGGCAATTCAACTTGATAATGACTCAGTCAGAGTTTGAAAAAAATCTTGAAGATGCCCATCTGGCCTTTACAGGTCGAAATGCTAAATCTGCTGAAGCTCACAAGATGAGCTGCGAGTATTTCCCAGGAGGAAACACTCGGACTGTTCTATATGCGTCACCTTTCCCGATAAGCTTCCAAAAGGGTCAAGGAGCAATTTTGACATCTCTGGATGGTGATGAGTATATTGACTTTCTTGGTGAATATAGTGCTGGTATTTTTGGTCACAATAATGCAGCAATTGCCAAGGCAGTTAGCGAAGCTATGAGCAACGGATGGAATTTTGGTGGAGGTAACAGCTATGAAAAGCAGTTAGCCGAAATGGTTGTCAAGAGATTTGCTCCCAGTGGAATGGAAATGGTTAGATTCACCAATTCTGGTACTGAAGCAAATACTATGGCCATTGCCGGTGCTTTAGCTTTTACCAAGAGATCCAAAGTGGTGGTGTTCACCAATGGATACCATGGTGGTACTCTGACTTTCAAGGGCTCTCCAAACTCTCTGTCCGATAAGGCCAAACCTTCGGTCAATTTACCTCATGAATTTGTAATAGCACCTTACAATAACATTGAAGAAACTGAAAAGATGTTAGCTTCTCAACCTGATGGTTCTATAGGATGTATCCTTGTAGAACCAATGCAAGGGTCTGGAGGTTGTAGGCCCGGGACAAAGGAGTTTCTTCAGTTTCTTCAGGCTACTTCGCAAAAATTGGGTGCAATGCTTATAATTGACGAAGTTATGACTTCCAGGCTAGGTGCTAATGGACTTAGTGCTGAACTCGGTATAAAGCCTGATCTTATGACCCTTGGAAAATGGGTAGGTGGAGGTATGACTTTTGGAGCTTTTGGAGGTCGCAGTGACCTTATGGGTATGTTTGATCCCTCAAAAAATATTTTGGCTCATTCTGGTACCTTCAATAACAATGTGGTTACCATGGCTGCTGGTGTAGTTGGAATGTCTATCTTTACAGAGGGAAAAGTTGCTGAGCTTAATGCCAATGCAGACTATCTAAGATCTGGTGTGGAGAGAGTTCTAGCTAAACATAACGTCAAGCCATTTTTGGGAACCGAAGTTGACAGTTTCACCACTACTCAAAACAATCCACCAGTGTTCATTAGCGGTCGTGGTAGTTTGCTTCATGTTCATTTCGCTGATCCTGTTTGCCAAGCTCTTTTTTTCCACCATATGTTGCAAAATGGCATCTATTTGGCAGCCCGTGGATACATGGCAATTCATCTTGAATTGACTAAACAACATTTCGATAAGTTTGTGAATGCTTTTGATGACTTTATCTCACTTTGCAACATAGTCTGAAAGAATGAATATACATTGTTCCGTTACCATACTACTGTACTACTAGCAGGTGTAGAATTGTAACTGCTTAATCTCTCCGTTCACGAGTTCGAGTGCTGAATTCAGATAAGAATGAAGAAGGAAAAACAGATATAAAACCAGATAATATCTAATGTTATAGCAACTGCTATAAATTAATTATAAAATCTTGCTTTCCATGTCTTGTCGCCATTGGAGACTTAAATACAGTTAATATCCCGGTTCAGGGAAAGATACTCTCAGCACTCATTCTTGCTCATAATCTTCAAGAAAAACTTGATCGTCTGTTGCAAACACCAGAATGAGCTCCAACAGAAACCCGGAGCATCGAAATGGTATCAGTGAAGGAAGTATAAATCTCGAAAAAGCATTACCTTGGAAGAAAAGCATGCAATTGTTGTTTATAGCTTATGTGGACTCTCCACCTGGATAATCAGAAGTAATTAACTTTGTTGAACGAGGATTCAATCACCATCTAGCACCACGCATACTTACGCAATGTCAACCCGAGATCGATCAGAGCTTACAGCCAAAAAAGGGCATAGCCAGAACTTAACATTAGAAGTGTATTGAGGAGTCCAGTATTGTGGTAGCAGACACTGCAATTTCACCTGCTAAAGCTTCTGAACTTGGCCCAAAAAATAACGTGGCATTGATAGGCCTGCTTTTAGTTCCGGTTGGCTGTCGCGTTTTAAAGCACTTCACCGCATTAAGCACCGTACCTGTGGTTCTTTCAATCCTAGTTCGGAATCAGAAATGAGTATAATTCCAACGCATGACGGGACTTTTGCGACTGGAGATGTCTGCAATATGGATGAAACTGGTCTATTTTAGAGAGCATCACCTAATGGAGGATTATCATCTGCTGTACCACGGCTGAGAGTGAAGAAAGAGCGATCACGCATATCGGTGATAGTTTGCGTGAACGCAAATGGCACCGATAAACTTAAGCTGTGGGTCATAGGAAAGCACAAGATTCCTAAAGCCCTTAGAGGATCAGACTATTCTTCTTTAGTAATATGGAAGCATAATAAGAAAGCTTGTATGACAGGTGATATCATGGAAGAATGGCTGGATGCATTCTACAAGCACATTGGGAACAATCGAGACGTCTTGCTGACCATGGACAATTTCTCGGGACACGAAAAGGCTGTCAGAGCCAACCCGCCTCCACGAAATATCCTTATCAGATTTGTAGCTGCCAACTCAACTACACATTTGCAACCTATGATTCAAGGCATAATTCAGAATCTAAAACTGAACTATAAGAAGTATCAGATGGAGTACCTATGCAAAAACCATTCACTGCCATCTCATTAGACAAAGTCCTCCGTTGGTTACCGGCTGCGTGGATTAATGTTCGTGCTGTGTCAATCGAATACTGCTTTCGTAAGAGCACCTTAATAGCTACTGCACCGATTGATTTAGGGGTTGAGATAGAAGACGTAAGTCCATACGTTGCACATGTTAGAGCATGTCTTGGCATTCAAAATGAGATGGATATTGAAGGGATACCTGAATCCTGAAGGTGAAAATGAAGAAATTCTAGAGTGGGTCCAGTGGATATTGATGAGTATATCGACGATCACATACAATCGAAAATTCATGGAATACCTATCAAAGAAGAGGAATCAGATAATGAAATTGAAGACCCCCTTGCCTCTTATTCTGTTTCACAGTTATTGGAGGGAGGAGAGCTTCTGAATTATCTATGCGTTAGTAGCCCACAATACCACAAATATTCTGAGAGTGTTTCCTCTATAATGGCAGCATTACATGCGGAGCGATACCACAATTTAAAGCTGTCTACAAAGTGATTCATAACGATGAAGAATTTACGAAATTTTGTATTTAGGAATGAAATCCACTTGAACCCATTAACTCGTTTAACCTGAGTTGACTATACTTTGACATGTTCCTGGCTGCAGCGCCCTGACCTCCGCATCGAGAGACGTGCATTAAACTTTTTTTTGGGCTGATCAGCCATTTCAGCCTTCTGACATTTATCATTCTCACAACGCAGTTTGAAAAATATCGAAACAAACTATAAGTTATAGTAGACGACTACTTGACATTTTGGGATTGATATGGTCTTCATGAAGTCTGCTCCTCAGACACCCCGTAAGAAATCTGCGGTTCATAGAAAGTTTGATAGCGATGAAGACGACAAAATGGTAGAGTCGATTGCTGATTCTATAGCTGAGCAGCAGCCACAAGAAACCGGATTAGAATCTGATTCGGACGATGCTCCGGAAGAAGAAACTATATCATCGGCAGCTCTGCAGCAGAGACTACGAGAAAAGCATCAACAGCATTTGGCAGCACAAGAGAGTGCCGACCTCAGAGCCAAGCGACGAAAACAGGATGAGTTTTTTAAGCAGCAGAAACAAACCACAAAACTATTATCCGACGAGCTTTTAGAGACTGTTGAACAAGAAAAGGCGAATGGACAAGACCAACTAGATACTGATGATCAAGACATTCTGCCCAAATCTAAGCCCACAAAGATCAAATTTGAAGCCAAATCTATTGTCAAGAAGGGCCCTGTCACAGTCAAACTTCTCAAGGCAGCAAAAAAACTCGCTCCTATTCGAGAATCAATAATTCCTAGTACTCGAAATCGGTTACTCAATAGGAGATCGCTTCATAGGAGACCTGTTTCTCGAAAGTAGTTATTTATTTGCCAGCTGTTTGGCTTTGATACGATGAAGATAGTTTCGTGTATATATTAGCAGATGATGCTTCCACTGGTAGTTGTACCAGATATTATCAATTTAATTGATACCCTTGGTATTTCTCTATTAGAATCAACTGGGTTTCATGTTTTTAAATCTTTTCCTAATCCTTTTTACCATATAAATGGTACCTTTTCTTTCCTTAATTGATTCTCTTTTTGAACTCTGACATTTTCGAACTTGGTCTTGGGTAAGGGCAAATATCCTTCTGCTATAGGTTTTTGAGGCTTTCCCACTGCTTGCACTGTTTGATCAGGTCAGAGATGGAAATGAATGATCATTGGCGGCCAACCAAATGGAATCTTCTATTACAACAGGTCGAGAACTCTCCACACGATCTCAAGTTATGGGAGCAATTGATCTCAGCATGTGACAGCGGTGAATGGCCGTTGGATAAGGCTACTAGCCAGGACCATATTGACGAGTTTCGATCCACTTATGACAGATTTCTAGAAACGTTTCCAGCGCTCCACGGGTATTGGATCAAATATGCCCAGACTGAATATCGGCTTGGATTCACCGAATCTTCAGAAAATGTTTATCGAAGAGCAGTGGAAGCTCTGCCTTATTCCATTGATGTGTGGTCCGAGTATTGCGAGTTTATTTCACTGACCACCACCAAGGATCCGTCCAAAATACGACAGATTTTCGAGTCAGCATTGTCATTTGTTGGTAACCACTTTCTATCCCACCCTCTGTGGGACTCATATATCGCATTTGAAAAGCGTGAAGATAACCATCAAAAGGTATTCAACATCTTGGACCGAGTGATTCGTATTCCCCTTCACCAATACGCGAGATATTTTGACAAATTCCGAAAAATTACCGGCGATATGCCCGTGGACTTGTTGGCCCCTCCTGACTATATTGTACAGTTCAAAGCCGAATTCGAGCTTGAGGTTACGGAGGATCCCGCACTTCGTACATCGTCCTTTGCTGAAGAGGCTGATCTTCGAAGAAGACTAGCCAATTACCACGTATCAATATATACCCAAACACAAGCGCAGGTGGCAGCACTTTTTGCATACGAATCATCAATATCCAAGGGCTACTATTTGCCTGGTGCGTTTAGCGACCACGAATTGGGGGTGTGGCTGAGATACCTTGATTATGAACATGTTCAAGGTGATAACGGCCGTGTATCATTACTATATGAAAGAGCATTGATCCCTGGTGCAGCTTGTAAGAAGCTATGGATGCAATATATGAGGTGGTTAGTGGCAACATCTCAAATTGACATTGCGAGAGCAGTATTTAAACGAGGTTCGAAAATGCTCGGCAATGACTGTGTAGAGCTATACTTGTACCAGGCCAAGGTTGAAGAATTACACCAAGATCCCGAATCTGCCAAGCATTTATATAGTGATCTGTTAATCAGGGTACCATCTTCAGTCGAAGCGATTTCCAGCTATGCCAAATTTGTTACCCGAAGTGGTGGGAATGGTGAACAAGTGCTTTCTGAATATATCGAAAAGGCAGAGTCGTTAGATCTACGAAGCTCGCTAGCTATTGAATTAATTCTTCTGCAGCCAATTGAATCACGAGAGAAGTATTTCGCATTGTACGAGCCAGTGTGCCAGCAGAGCCATAGATTTTGGAGATATTACATGGAGCATCAGTTAAACCTCGCTGGTCGTGATGAGAATGTCGCTTCGATATTCGATCGTATAAGAGTTAGCGGACTACCAGAGAGCGAAGTAAAAGACCTTGCTCATATTTATATGAATTATCTTCTTGATACGAGCCAAAGCGCCACGGCAGCTGCTGATTATATATCTTTGGACAGATTTTATCACCGGGCCGCGATATAAGCAAAAGGGAATTAGTTCAAAAGCAGTAATGGCAATAATCTTGTTTTTCTGTCAGGAACCTGCATATCCCGAGTAATGTATTTTTATTAATGTGATGTCGTTTCTAAATATATGTTGATCAAAGTGCTCACGACCCATATTCCAACCAACACGAATCCAAGTGTTCGTGACATCATCCAACCATTAAGGGGAACAATAAATAAGAGTAGCAATAATGTTGCAAGCAGAGTTATTGCAGACACTATCAGAGTTGGTTCTAATTCGACCGAATAAGCTCCTCCTCTTCCAGCAGCTGGCCGGTGATCCTTTCCACCAAGCAGGACCACTAAACATGATACACCAATTGCTACAAGAAGATTAAGTAATGGGCCTCCAAAGCATGCAGAAAGTGCCATAGTTGGGAATCCCATGCGAGCCAGAGTTAAATTAGTAACGAAATCTCCTAGCGAATTTCCTACAGCAAATACCGTGAGACCAAGGACTGCGTCGGAAATGTGTAATATTACTCCTATTGCCCGTAGAGCGCTCACAACTTCGGATGCAACCGATGAGATCCATACCACTGACACTCCAAAACCAATTAACGAAAGAAATCTATAGTCTAGAGATATTTTCGCCTTTTGGACAAATATTCCTGCCATGATGCAAATACCTGATATCAACAAGCTTGTAATAGCAGCTTTCCATGAAACCCGGTTGTCATCAGATATAAGAAATGCAACAGTCAATGGACATGCTATAGCGTGGGTTACAAGTAGCCACACAGGGGGGGATCTAACTTCTTTGTTTTCGTCTCTGTCGTCAGTCTGATCATCATAGACTGGAAGCGTAACTGTCAGGATGAAAACTGAAGGAGCTGTAACCACCGCAGCAATAATCGAATACCAAGGCTTGCTATAGAAGTCAACAAAAGATGGGAACAAAATGCGAAGTGCTTCATAATGTAATGGCGAAGTATCCAGCATGTCATTATATATATCCTCAATAGCCACCACCGGAGATAATGGAGGCCACGAAGACGACCTCTGTACAGATATATGAGGCCCCAGTTCGGGATCACCACCCTCATCTTCGTCAATTCCTGAGATTGTCAAAGTTGGAATTTGCCTTGCAGCTGGTGACACTTGAATGCGAGGAAGATCTTTGTGAGAGGCTTGTCTGCTAGCCGGAGCAGAAGGCCGTGAAACTGGGATCGTGAAATAGTCCATATTAGGGGTATTAGAGGCAATGGACTCTATGCCCATTTTATGGGCAACATCTTGAAATTCTACTGCACTGAGTAATGATGTTCTGACAGGAGCCAAGGCAGGTGATCTGTGGTCACTAGGTGATGGACTTCGAGATCTTCCCGATGATGGCGTGACACTATCCCGGAGATGACCCATTCTATTCACTCTCATAAGCCTAGTGATCTCTCCAAACATCGAGTCTTGATCATCCAGCAGCTCTGATTGAGATTGACTGGCATCATCAGCGTAAGGTTCAGAAGTGTGCTGATGTTGTTGTTGTGGCAATATTTCGTCGTGGTAACTGATGTTTTGATCCGCAGCAACAAGCTGCTGCTGTTTGCCATTATGCCTTAGTTGCCAGTATATTACCACGCCAACATAAACAAAGTATATTAAAAGCATAACAACACACTCCCATGGACGTAGAAGTTGGTCTGATATAAAGTACAGCACAAACGAGATGGCGATGAGATAGAATATCAAATCCCGGAGAAAGGAGTGTCGAGACACTCGAAACGGATGTGCAATTGCCATGGATCCAGCCACTACTGCACTAATAAATGAAGCAGCTCCTAAAAGCTCTCCTATCGCTAAAGATCCCGAACCAACTTTCATGGCAGCATAGGTGCTGAACATATCAGCAGATCCATTGCCTAACGCTAATAACGTAACACCAGCTACAGACTCGGCGAGTCCCAAAAGTCGGGAAATAGTAGTGAGGTTAGGACATAGAAAATCATAAGCTACTATGCCAATAGTCAAAAAGAGGCAGGCAAGACCCATCGCCATCGCAGCCAAGACCCCAGTCCTGGCGGAGGACGACGGGATGCAGTAATATGCTTGTAAATAGTCGATGGAGCCTGTCGACCATTCAGTGCACATATCAAGAACAAATTCGCATTGGTTGGCAGCATTAACTACATCATAGCAAGTCAAATTGTCTGCAATTGACATTGCAGAATAGTCCTTTTTCTCGCCAATTTGTACTGGCGGATGTTGGACAGTTGTGGGGTGAGTGGCAGTACTAACTCGAGATTGTGAGTGCGGCTTAATTAAAGTTTGCGATGAGATAGTCAAGCATTGCCTAATTTGGTATGACCGGAAATATACAATCACTTAAGGTTTGAATACGGCCAACTGGTCACCACCAACTTGGCTTATTTTGACATTCAGTGATTTCGCTCATAACATTTAGTGATCTATCTTTGTTCTTTTGATACTATTGCAGGTTGTATTTTGTGCATGTCTGTTTTAACATCATCCTATAACATTTGCATGTCTCAGTAGGCGCAGCAAACACCCTACAGCATGTACTGCAACCTACACTCGGTGTGTAGATTGTATGGGCAAAAATTGTTCCTGACATACGGCGTGCTGCAGCTACGGAATTAGGGGCTTATACGGGGCTATAGATGGTGGATTTCCAACATGTACTGGTGCCTCCAAGTATGGTATGGACAGTCTATTGAAATCTTTTACATTTTGAAGTCATTGTTACATCAATGAGCGTATTGTATCAATACGGTCGCTCGCGACGTTTTGCAGCCGAACTTGTGGTTGCTCACACGACCGGTTACGATTGTTATGCACGCCTGAATATACGTATAAATGGGCCCGTCCACAGCTGCACACACGTGCTGATAGATCGACAACAGCGGACTGCCCTGTAAATTCGCGCAATGGCCTTCCACACAGCCATCTGCTGGTAGAGGTGCATTTAAGGCCCGTTGCAATTTAGTACAAGGTGCCCATCATACCATGGTGATGACCTCGGTGCACCTCCCCGCATTCGATGCAGCGCATTGCCATCGCCCACCATGTTGAAGCTCATAGATTAAGTTCGGGTTTATTGCATGCATATCTATTTGCATGCACTAATCTATTTATATCGATGATCGCCGTGGCTACCGATCTACTTGGGTGCTCCATACTCCTCTGGTGCTGTTGCCTTACTAAATAGTTTGCTTGGGCTATAAACCAAGCTCGCACACGGACCATCCCAATTTTTGCATTAAATTACTACCTTCGCTTCTTCGGGTTTAGCGTATATCTCGGCGGCGCCACGTTTTAACTAGTAATTGAATTGCTGATTTTGAAAAGTATTTCAATAATAGATTTGTTTGTAATCCCTTTTTAGGATCTTTATTTATTGCTAGCCAAGCCAAGATTCCTATTTGCGCCGATCCTTTGGTCATTTGGAACGCACAGTCGCTGCTACATTTGCTTGCAGAATAACTTCACATCTTCACGCCTAGTTCACTCGTCGTCTTTTCTGCTAGGTTTTTTTTTGAATTGAGCGGGATCGTGCTTGACTGAAGTCGAGGTGGAATTTTTCCGGGGTCCAGAAATAAAGGAAAAATTGCTACAACAAAACATGTCGAGAAGATTGATCAATGCTGTGATAGGCACTTGCGGGCTGGGTGCAGTCATTCTGACTATCGCCATGTTTGGTCATTTAAATTTTGGCTTTCAAGGTGCTGGCCTACCACCTGGATGGAACAGAAATGGACAGCACCCTCAAGGCCACCGTCCTCCTCCTGGTGGACCTTTTGGTGATGGGGGGCATCTTGAGGAGCAGGACTTCTTTTACCACCGAAACTTCTACCGGCCAGAGGAGTTCCCTCGATATGAATCAGTTGACATGTGGAGATCAGCAGATTCATTTTCGCCTGCATTTCCATACACTCACAATCGACCTCAAGTGCCATCATGGAATACTTATGAATCCAAGGCCGAGTATCTAAAGCAACCACTTGTCGCCGACTATGCCAAAGGCGGCGAAGACGTCTTTCTTATGATAAAGACAGGAGCTGATGTTCTTTGGGATAGATTGCCCATCCACTTGGTCACCACACTCACCAGAGTACAGAAATTTTCTCTGTATTCCGATAAAGCTGGTTCAATTGCTGGATATGAAATTGTCGATATTCTGGCTAATATCACCGAAACTTCATACAATTCGACAACCTTCCAAAAGTATCGCAGAATGAAGGAGCTGCACAATCACCGTATGATTAAAGATGCTTCGTCTGTTACCATTGACGGAGGCTGGGACCTTGATCGTTTCAAGAATATCCCTATGTTGCGACATGCGTGGGAGACATCTCCCGATTCGAAGTGGTACATATTTATGGATGCTGATTCTTATATTATGATGGACTCGATGACCAAGTGGCTCGGAACTTTAGACTCTAAAGAAGCCCTTTATATGGGATCTGCTGCTGCTTTGGGTGATTTGCCGTTTGCTCATGGAGGATCTGTGGTTGTGCTGTCTCATAAAGCCATGGAGATGTCGGTAGGCACCCATCCCGAGTATGTAGAAGAATACGAGAAGGAGACCTTCAACCACTGCTGTGGTGATGCCATGGTGGCCATGATGCTTCGAGACAAATTGGGCATTGAGGTCTCAAGGGGAATGGATGGGCCCAAGGTAGGATACCGGTTCCAGGGAGAGTCATTTTATGGTTTCCGATCTGCAGACAACCATTGGTGCCATGACATTTCAACTTTCCATCACTTGACCCCCCATGAGATTGAGATTCTGTGGGAGTACGAACGATTGCGGGGCCCAACTCGAGACTCTATAACATATGCTGACATGTATAGAGACTTTGTGTTGCCTTATATTGATGACATGATTCCTCATTGGGATAACGGTGCAAGCTCGAGATATTCTAATGCAGAGAAAAATGAAGTTGAGCGACAAAAAGAAGATGATGAAATGCCATATGATAATGCTCAAGCATGTAAAAGTTTCTGTGAGGGCAATGATGACTGCTTGTCATGGGTATACAAGAAAGAAGCGAAGTCTTGTGGAATCGCTGATTCTGTCAAGCTTGGTGAGGCAGTTTTGGATTGGGATGGCAGCTCCAATGATGTGACATCAGGATGGCATGTCAAACGAATCCGAGAAATTCGAAAAAAACACAGCTGTGATGATTTATACGACAGCCAGGATCCAGATCCAGAGCGTAATGGTGACCAGTCCGATAATATGGAGGGATGGTTCATGCGACGATTGGCAAATATTGATGTGGAAAATGCTGCCAAAGATCCTGTCGAAGATGATGTCAAAGATTCTGTCGGAGAAGCCGTCGAAGATGATGTCAAAGATTCGGTAGAAGAAGAAACGGACATACAATAATTCATTCTACGATATATTTAACGAACATTTTTTGCCTATAAGTATTTGTATTTATCTTCAGAACTGTCATTGACTGACTATGTATTTTCTATTATTGCAAGCAACAATTGATTGTCCATATATATCCTGCTCTATCTTGCTCAAGATCAAGTCTATGACGGCTCATGCATTGGTCCTCTACACTTAACCGAACTTCACTATACATTATCTCACTGTGTCAACGTATAATACCTCAATTGGCTTGGTCTGAGACTTGAATTGAATCAAATCAAAAATCTAAGGGATCATTGAAAGATCCTTTTTATTATTGGCTATTCTGTGGTGCGATTTCAGTATCTTTTCATTGGCTAAAGTCAGCCATTGGTACAATAGGAGAAAATATCCTCCAGGGCAAACATGTCGAGACTTGTTAAAGATGCTCTGTCCAATTTATTGCCTGGTCCACATTCTGATGATGTTGTGAATCTGGCATCTACATTGGCCCTTCAGTCTATGCGGAAAGTGCCGGGATTACGGCCTGATGAAGAAGCAGCTAGGCATACTATATGTGCGCATTTGGCGATTGAAAGGCTTAATCTGGGAGATCCCGATTGTCGTAAGGTTCCTGTTCCACCCAAGGTTTATCAGAATCTGTTGGCTATGTTTCGAAATGCCCTTGGTGGTTCCAGTCCTTCAAGAAATCCTATGAAAAGCCCAAACAAAGTTATGGTTGGTGGTCAGACCACTCCAAAAAGAACACCTCGAACGGGAGCGCCAAAATCAGGCGGCTCCGTGACCCCTTCAGCTCGAAAGAGATTGTTTAGTCGAGAGTCGGGGTCTCCATCTCCGTCTCCTTCTCCTTCTAAGCGACGTAACGGTGCAAAAGCTGGTGATCCAGAGCCCTCTGATATTGAGCATGTCAGTGTTCATCTAGGACTAACTGACGAAGCTATGGAAGCAATAGCATATGGCTACAAACGCTACAACAATCTTGTCAAAGATAAATGGGGTTTACTATGTGGAATTACATACGTGGTAACTTCAAGATGCCGACCTGAAATGATCCAACACTATAACGGAAATGAAGCTGGTATAGTAGACAATACCGGTCAGCCAAATGTCAATTTGGAGGATCGTATTGTAAGTCTGTGTCGTTCTAAATACGTCACAATGGAAATAATGGATGAGTGGATTACATGGGCCACTCAAATCCTTGGAGACCAATCATGGATCCGTAAGATCACTGCTGACCAGTATACCGCCAATTCTGCGCACCAGTCTTCTGGTATCGGTAGCATGATCTCATCAGCTATGATGTTCACTAGTGACTCTCGTCAACAAAAGTATGACATATGGCGGTCAGAAATTGAAGCAAAGTTAGCACAGGCTGAAAAGGACCCTGTCAAAGCTTGATAGCAGGCTTGACGAGAAATTTGGTTGTTCACGAATAGTTCTTCATACACCTAGTGTCACGATGAGTTTCCTCACAAGTTTTACCACACACTCTGGCTCCGCATTTCAAACACGCAATTGGTCCCCAAAACCCACATACTGTACAGAACTTTCGAGATGGATATTGCGATGTTTGGGCTGCTGCCTCCATATATAGCTTTGTCGACGGAGGATCATCGTCTAAATGGTTGGTAATAGTCTTACGAGATCCAAGAATTCGTCGCGATCCTACAGTCAACCCCACCTTTCGATTGAAATCAACTTTAGGGATGTCGATTTTCACATTGTCGTGGTAATTGTCCCTCTCAAGTTCCGCCAACCTTCTGTTGATGGACCGGATCCGAGCTGGTGATCCTATGGATTCTGCAGTAGCTGCTGCTGCTGCCACTGCTGCTGCTCGCTGCTTACGACCAAACGCATTCCGTGACTCGGACTGAGCCTGTCGAGAGTAATTTCTAGACAGCTCTTGCACTGACATGTGTCCGCTGGAAACGTAGAGGTTGTAATGCTAAGTTAACGTACAGTGTGGGTGGGTATATGTAAGTTAGTTGTCTGTGGTTCGGGCTGGCTGCCGCAGTGAAATTTCCATTTCGCGAAATTTCAGATCCAGACTCTTAACGTCGACTTCATCATTCAGTCGACATTAAGCAGAAACCTGTGGGCGCTAGAGCCAACAGCCTGCCTTCGTTTTGCATTTTATAGACTCCCTCGACCATCGTCATTATCTTGTAGATTCTTGACCATGGCCAGCTCCAAACGCATCCCTGAAGACCCTACCACTACGGTAGCAGCCAAGCGTCTGCGAAGCGAACTTTCAACTGCCAATACCTTCCTTATGAATTCGACCAACGTTACTAATCCTGATTTGGCTGTTGGAGCTATTTCTAAATCATCGCCCGTTTTAGAACCGGCTTCCGAGGCGGGATCACAACCTGTTCAATCTGACGCAGTTCGTTCTCTTGGGCTGCAGCAGCACCAGCACCAAAATGGGGCTTCATCTCATGGTGGCAGCAGCACTAGCAGTTCCACTCCCTCTTCCACCATTGTCTCCAATGATGTGGATCATCCTATGGACGCGCCACAAGAAGCTCAGATTGGCATAGAATTGCAATTAAAATCTGGCAATGATAGCATTTTGACATCTGCTCGTCCCCAAAAACGACCATTTACCGACACAGACCCCGTCCCTGTTGGCTCAGATGATGGATCGATAGATTTATCTCCTTCCATCGTACAGCTTCCTCGACCTGAAGCTGCCCTTATTTCTCGAGCGTTGGAGTCCATGGAATGGCAGAAAACAACTGAAATGGTTGTGGAGAGTGTAGTATCAGTCCAGTTTGCAACTGTCAGCCCATTTGACACCGAGACATCCCTAGTGTCTGAAGCTACTGGATTTGTAGTTGACGCTCATCATGGCATCATTATGACCAATCGTCATGTGGTTGGTCCAGGCCCATTCTGTGGGTTTGCCGTTTTCAATAATCATGAGGAATGTGATGTCAAGCCTATTTATCGAGATCCTGTCCATGATTTCGGGTTTCTCAAGTTTGACCCGTCCCATATCAAGCACATGAAGGTCCGTTCGCTTGATCTCCGTCCTGATCTTGCTAAAGTGGGCTGTGAGATAAGAGTAGTCGGTAATGATGCTGGAGAAAAGCTTAGTATTTTGTCTGGTTTTATTTCTCGACTGGATAGGAATGCCCCCGAATATGGTTCTATGACTTATAATGACTTTAATACCGAGTATATCCAGGCTGCTGCTAGTACATCTGGAGGGTCTAGTGGATCTCCAGTCATTAATATTAACGGCCATGTTGTTGCTCTCCAGGCAGGAGGAAGTACTACTGCATCTACTGATTTCTTCTTGCCTCTTGGCAGAGCTCGACGAGCATTGGAATGCTTGAAAAATGGCGATCCAGTCACTAGGGGAACCATCCAGACTCAATGGCTTCTCAAGCCTTTTGACGAGTGTCGTCGTCTTGGATTGTCCAAAGACGCCGAAAATAGCGCTCGCCAGGAATTTCCTGATGCCATCGGTCTTCTTGTGGTTGAAACAGTACTTCCACAAGGTCCATCCGATAAAAAATTACTTGAAGGTGACTGCTTAATCTCTATCAATGGAAAGAACATTGCCAAATTTGCAGTTGTTGATGAAATCCTTGATAGTTCAATTGGAAACGACATTGAAGTTAAGGTTCAGCGAGGTGGGGAGTTTCACACTTTTAATATTTCTGTTGGTGATCTTCATGCAATCACCCCTGATAGGTATGTCGAAGTATGTGGGTCTGTTTTCCATGATCTGTCATACCAGATTGCTAGACAGTTTTCACTTCCAGTCCAAGGTGTTTATGGTGCTAGCATTGCCACGCCTATGCGACCCAACTACAATCCAAATTCTGTTACTGGTTGGATTTTAGAAGAGATAGACGATACTCCCACTCCAAATCTAGATGCTTTCATAGAGGTGATGAAGAGTATCCCTGACTGCAAGCGGGTATCTGTGCGATATCGACATGTAACCGATATGCACTCTGTGAGAACAGTTGTCATGGATGTTGACAGACACTGGAATAAAAAGATGCATTTGGTGACTCGAAATGACACAACCGGGTTGTGGGATTTCAAAGATCTAGGTGCACCATTGCCTGCCGAAACTATGGTTCCTCAGTCTGCCAAGTTCCTACAGCTAAATCTTGTCAATGACCATTGCAACAAGATGGTTCAGAGTTTCGTTCAAGTTCGCTGTGTTTCAGGAGGCACTATTGAAGGTAGCTATGGCTCATCTATGATGGATAACGGGCTCGTTGTTGACGCTGAGAAGGGATTGGTCTTGGTATCAAGACTAGCTGCTCCACATGATATGTGTGACTTTTATATCTCTATTGCCCATTCGGCTATGGTTCGAGCGAAGCTAGTATTTGCGCACCCTCTTCATTGTTATGCCATCTTGCAATACGATGCATCCAAGGTTTTGGCTCCACTTGAGACTGCAAACCTATCTTCGACTCATCTCAAACAAGGAGACGAAGTGGCTTTCATGGGATATAATCACTCTAACCTGGTTTCTGCCATGACTAGAGTCACTGATATTTCAACTGTTTACTTCCCATTTAGCTCTGAGATGGCTCCTCGATATAGACCTACCAATTTAGACGTTGTTATGGTGGATTCCATGTTGGCAACTGACTGCTCTACGGGAGCCATGCTCGATAATACCGGAAACGTCAGGGCTTTATGGACTCAAGGCTTGGGAGATTACGATTCTTCAAATAAGCGAGATCGTTTGTACCGAGTGTGTATCGATGTGGCTGATATCAAGCCTATTTTGGATCAACTTCAAGCTGGTCTAAAGCCAGATCCTCGATTCTTAGATATAGAACTCGTGGACCTATCAGTTTTACATGCCCGGGTGAAAGGAGTTAGTGAAGAGTGGATTAAAAAGGTTGAAGAGGCAAGTACTTATAGAAATCAGTTTTTCGTGGTTAGCAGAGTATCCCAGGGTAGTTCTGGCAAGATCCGTGAAGGTGATGTGATTCTCGCTACCAATGGTAAGCTGGTTACTCGGACAATCGATGTGGTTGCCCGAGATGATGAAATGTATATGGATGTGACTTTGGTACGAAGCAAGCAGGAAATGACGGTTAGAGTTCATACGGTTGCTTCTAGCAGCCTAGTTACAGACCGAGTGCTGGTGTGGAGTGGTCTAGTGGTACATAAACCTCATCATTCCGTGTACCAGCAACATCGAAAAACTCCATCGGATGTTTATGTTGCTCATACTCTTGCAGGATCACCAGCGAATCAGTATGGCATCACACAAACCTATTTCATCACTGATGTCAATGGTATTCCCACTCCAACTCTAGATGAATTTTGGGAAGTGGTCAAGAGCATTCCTGATAACACCTATGTTAAATTGAGAGTCATGTCATTTGATGACTTGACATTTGCTTGTTCATTGAAAACAAATTACCATTATTTTGGTACCAGTGAACGAGTGCGAGACGAAAATGGGCAATGGAACACCTACAGCTATGAAAATGGGGTGAAAACTTTAATGTGAATGACACTCCATTGTACATAATATAAATCATGTTAAATTAATTCTGTATGTGTCAGTCAAACACCCTTGAATGTAGCCAATTGATAATTGTTATGTTGTGAAATTTACTATGTACACTGATAGATCATATACCATATATCATATATCATTCATCACTAGATCCAACCAACCCAAAGGTTCTCCTGTTGAAGTCACTTCTTAATAAGGGAGAAGACTTTTGAGTTTCTTGAAACTCTTGGTATTTTTAGCAATAGTTCCTCCATTCAAATGGGATAAAACTTTGCTTCTAGACCATCCTACATTGCCATGACGTCGTCCAGCCTGCCACTACCATTAGATCAACATGTCTCCACCGTACTCACCCTTTTGAAATCACCGTATCCAACTTTCTTCCATCTCTTGGCAGCACCCTTATGAGTCTTCAAAGTACGTATACTCATTGGCACAGCCAAAGACGATCCCATGAACCTGGAAAATGTCGATATAGGACCAAAGCCCGTCTTGAAAAGTGACAACATGAAGATGCTAACTGAGGCTCGGGTCGATCTTGAATTTTCAAGAACCCCGAATGCAACCCTTGCATCTGCCTCAGATGGTATCCAAATACTAGTACAGGCTGGTGATGGTGTTAGCTAATTACACATAAACAATCTGATAAAAAGTGAGTAGTACAACGGTTGTAGTTCTAGTTCTAGTGGTAATCTTATTGGCCTATGCGAACAAGTTCGATGGCCACATGGAATGAGTGCTTGCCAACTCTTAGGCAGCATCATAGATCTCACAGTACCTCAAATAGTTCCACTTACACAGTTTAGTTATACAGCTCAATTACATAGTTCAGTTACAATTAATGAATTTATAAAATATTTACATAATGTCAGTTGTCCCTAGTTCTTATCTTCTCCCTGAGGAACTCCTCCTGCTTCAAA
Organism: Sugiyamaella chiloensis; assembly: GCA_030578775.1. NCBI lineage: Eukaryota > Fungi > Ascomycota > Dipodascomycetes > Dipodascales > Trichomonascaceae > Sugiyamaella > Sugiyamaella chiloensis. The sequence continues at coordinate 99,625 of JAKTZE010000012.1, forward strand.
CGGTGCATCTTTTCTAGCATCGTCAAGCATAGGCTTAATTCCCTTCTTGACCAGTGCAATCTATGTTAGTACCACTGCCAACCCTTGAACTGTCCGAAAAAAATAAACATCTACACATCATATTTACACACATTTACACATTCCTGGTAAGCCTCCCAAGTTTCTTCACATTCATTCGTAATCTCCAGTTAGTACTAATCAGCCGTAGGGGTCTTGCCATACCGATTTACCCTTGAGAAACTCTACGTAAGCGTTGAAAAACTATTACAAATGTGTTCTTTACGTACTCTCACTGTACCATTCATTAAAGCAATTGTCATAAACCTTCTTAGCCTCCGTACACTCGGGTGCAAAGCTCGCAGACATGATATTTCCCATGAGGATGCAAGAGGCAAAGCTGTGAGGCCAAAATATCAAGTGACGAAGGGCTGTATACAACACTACATACATACTGAGACTGTGGCACAGCATCAACAAAAACCAAACAGAAATAAAATAATTAGAGTCAATAACAACGCTCTTTTAGAGGACTATTTAGAAAGCTATTGCATTGGCATGGGATGACACATGACGATACGATTACTGTGTCTTTGTCTACTTGGCCTCAGCCTAGTTGTCATTATCGGAATCCTCCATATCAGGCGTAGCTTGGCCATACACATGAGTGTAGCCAGTGTCTTCCTCATAAAAGCCCTCTTCAAGGTGTCCAGTCGATGCTCTCTCTCCTGTCAAATTGACATGGATCTGTACCAGAGCCATTACTAAACAAAAAGAGAAAAGGACTCCAAAGACCCATAATGCTGCCACAGTGCCCTCGTCGCTTCGTCGCCCAACCAACAGTATGAATATCTCGACCAAAAAAAACACTAGCATCCCCGTACAGAACGATAACAGTCTAGTGAAGCTACGCTTCATCTTTGAAGAACCTCTTTCCCATCGCGGTTCATTATTGCTCAGCCTGGTATATGCCATAACGGAAGGCAAATGGTTAAGTTTTAGGGAGCGCTGTTAACCTTAATTTAACTGCTTTGGGCTGTGCAGGAATATGCAAGGCAAGATAACAACAGGTGCAGCTCATGCTAACATTAGTTTGGAAAAGATCCGCATGTATCAAGGAAACAAATATTCAAATATTCAATAAACAGATATTAGAAATAATCTACATCAACAACAAACGAGTGGCCTCGTCTTGGTCGTCCCAGTCCCCAAAAAACATAGGGTCCACATCAAACTGCTCGCCTACTAACCCTTTGACAACGATAATGATCTCATCTAACCGTTCATAAATCAATCTGCTGAAAATCAGCGCCAAAATACTTAATTGACCATCCTTGCTCAACAACGGGTACTTCTCGGCATTGTCCTTGAAATGGCCATCAAATCCAAAATCTTCCAGTGTCTTCTCTGGCAAGCTAGAATCTTCCATACGCTTAAATTCATATAGCTCACTCTTCATGGTACTCATCAGAGACTCTGAACATATCCCAAAACTGTCAAACAATATTTGTGCATGCTTAATAGTCATCTGAGCTGGCGAAATCTTGGGAAGCGCGCCTCCTGATAACAGTGCTTCTGAAGCCATGTGGATAACAGCAAAGAAGTCTGTAGCCATTTCAGTAGATGACCAACCTAATCTTCCAGCTGTTGCAGGAATCCATGTTTTCGTGTCCTCAATCTTATCAAACACAATATACAGACCATAGTAAAGCTGGGTCAGCTCACGATGCAGTCGTACTAACCGGGTATATTTGGCTTTGGGCCATTCGCCTCCAAGCGAAGGTTCGAATCGTAGCATGGCCATCAATGGCTGGATTCGAGCTAGCTGAAGGAGTAATGCTCGCAGTCGTTGCACCAAGATATCATTTCTTGCCAATATGTGTACATTACTGTCATCCATACGCTGACGAGCAAACTTCCCGATGTCGCAATGGATGTTTCCAACCCCTCGCAAGATGTTGGCTAGGATCTTCCTCACCGCTGCTTTACCAGTGGCCGGATGCGGGAAGCAACTTGCGATAAACCCAACCGATATACCAACAATAACCGTTGCAAATCGAACCCACGCAACTTTGAATCCCGACCCAAGTTGAACTGTTGATGGGACTTTTGCGTCCTGCCAGCTGGTACCCAACACCAGCACAGTTGAAGTGCAAAACACAATAGCTGGCATTGGTGTGATATGAACTGAAAACTGCCTGTAGAATGACAAATATACCATCACTATGGCAGTGACCACTCCGTATCCCCACACATTTCCATGGCCGTCTCCCGTTGAGATATACCAAGCTACCATTCCGAGCAAACACGCCACAAAAGTATAAACAATCTTCGATATAAAACCATACACAGTGTCACCGGGATTTTCAGCAGTAGAAATAGCTGTCATAATAGGTGCCCAAACTAGTCGATTTGAATAGAACCAACCTGCTGTTGGGCGGCAAAATATTGGGAGTGCCACCAGTACTGTAAATACCGCTGACTTGACATCAAATATAAAGTGTTTGTTAAGAAGCAGCTTGTATGCCCGTACAACTCGACGCCCTATCAAATGACCAACATTCCTAGGGGGGCCAAAATCGGCATCTCGAGCTTGGGCATCAGAGTGCGGTTCATAGCCTGGCATTATGTCTGGACTTGGAACTTCTTGATCGCTTCCAAGAACATTATGCTTAAAGGATGTCTTGGATCTGTTGGTTTTCTTGAATGGAATGATGAGATGTGGTTCTGGCCTGTATTCATCCAGAGAAATAAGAACATCAAAAATATCCTTCAAGGCCTTGAAATAACCGTTGATTGCAAATCCAAGCAAAGATCCTAGCGAATAATATGCCAGCAACAGATGTTGCGCATCCTTTTCACACGCCAAAATTGACTTCAGCCTCTTCACATCAAGGTGTTTGGCAGCTTCGTCTAAGTCTTGACAAATCTTCAATACAGCTTGTGCTTGCTTTGCTTGACTTTCTTTCAGCGCCGCCTTTTTCCATGGAAGCCATGCTTCTACACGGTATTTATTAGCAGCTGCAAGCCATGAAATAATTCCATCAATGGCACGATCTCCTGCCTCAAGAGCAGGATTGAAATGCTCATTTATCATCTGCATGACGGTATCCAAATCATTCAGACTTAGATGCTCAGCGACATTTTCCTCGGCTGCCTTGAAAACATTCAATCGTCTCTGTGCTTCAAATTCACCAACTGGTTTGTATTTCTCATGAAGAGCATCGTAAAATAGTGAAGAGTGACTTTCATTTCTCATGCCAGAAGTCTGCGATCCTCTCCGCGTATTCAATGGTTGTAACTCATGCCTTATAATAAGCTTCCGCTCATTTATTCGGCTGTAAAAGTAATCAAACACCGAAAGAGAATTGATGAGGTTTCGGATGAATGAACGTATTTCACCAGTGTCTCCAGAGTCCAGTCGACCAAAAGAAAATTCCAGCCGGCTGAGGTTTGCATTCAAATCCAAAGGCAACGATCTTGCAAGGATTCCACTAGTGATATCGTTAAACTCCTTGAACTTTGTGAATGTTTCGCTAGAGGGCCGTGCTTCTTTAAAGAACGCAATCTGCTTCTTTGAAAGGCCACTTAGTCCCTGGAGAGACTTAATAGTGAATCCAACAAAGGCAAAATTGGATGTGAATGGAACCACAACAAGTGACAATATAGTGTTTAGAGCAAACACTATTCCGGCAGGCTTTGCAACAATAAGTCCCATGGGTAGTCCAGCAAAATATGGAAAGAGTGACCCAAACAAACACATTACACATAACATAATCGTTCCGAGAATGCTAGGAACAACAAACAACGGACTTCGTCGCTTTAACTGACCAAATGCCGTAAGCCCGAAGATAAGAGCAAGTATGAATATCACCGAAGATTTGGTCTCCAAATATCTTCCCTTGAAAATCTCTCCCTGGATGCACAGAGCTATAGAGGCATCATCCTTGCAAATTCCAGTCTCCACAAGCTCAAGGGCAACGTCCTGAGGTGTGGGATTTCCTCTCATCTTTGCCGATATGGCACTAGCTATAACCAGATGAAGCCATGAATAACACATTACGAGGCCACACAGCACATTCAGTACAAATGTCATAATATATGACTGGCCACCGGGAGGATTGACAACCGAGAAAATGGAAATTAAATACGCTGCACTCGACAACCATAAGTGTGACCGAGTGACAATCGTCAGAACTACACCAATCCACATTCCTGACCATGTTCGGCATATTGCCACCAGTGACAACCAATCTAGATGGTCCAAAATATATCCAGGCCGAACCACTGACCATATAGTTCGCCATAATGGAACCTTTGGCTCTATGTCGTCCTCGTCATCATCCGGCACCACAACAGCAGGAACCATCGACGGCCTTCGCCAAGTGCTGCTCATACTCCTCGAACGCCGAACTCCTCCATTTTCTGGTCGATCCTTCCGGAGCTCATCCTGATGGTCAGCTGTGAACGCCAACGGTTCTCCATGATCCTCGTGGTCGTGGTCGTATTCGTCGTAGGTCTGGACGGGACTCAACTCAACGTCGTCCTGGGAAGACATATTAAGGGGGCTCAAAGCGACCTTGACAACTATCTAATCAATGCCTAGCCAATCTTTCTGTCTACAAGTTGTGTTGGTTAAGGTGTCGTTCGAGATGTCAAACCTTAATTTGAGCTTCTAACAAGGTAGGAAGTAGTCTAGTACGATCTTGTTCTTTATGTTTAAGTCCAGATGCATCTATTATGCACCACGACAAAAGCGGTTACAAACAAATGGTTAAAGTAACTGACGATCTGAAGATTGGGTTTGGAAATGCAAGGTCTAAAACTACATACGAGGCCTGGACCCATAGGTATCAACCAAAAATAGATTACAATGAGTTGTCTAAGACATAAATAAAACCTCCCGTAAGACATAAATATATATACCGTCAATACAAATACATAAACATAATCAAAAATAAATAATAATAAAAGGGTTTTTCCGTCATAGCTGGGTTATCTGCTGCTGCAAGTATTCGCTTGCAATGGCATCGCCTTGATTGGCAGCTGCCACCATAAAATGCTTCGTAATAGCCATTCGAACTGGGTTATATTTGTCAATGTCTTCTGATCCTCGGGTGTCTTCCACAAGTGACCCAAATACCGACACAATCTTGGTGAATGGCATCAATCTCACTGGCGTGATCTCTGGATGAACCATTTGCATGAGTGCAAACTCACGCTGTCCCACTACTTCTCCTTCAACTGCTGCTATGCTCCATAGCCATGCACAGTCTGTCAAAGTCCACTTTGACAAGAATGCTTTATCCATACCTTCGCTGTTAGGAGAAATTCGGTCTGTCTTGAGCTGAAATAATTCAGTTGCAACATTAACAACCATCTTGAGAGCTTCTTCTTTGAATGCTAGAGCAGCTAGGCTCACATCCCAAAAGGCCTTTCCAAGATCTGTAAGGTCTAAAAGGCGAGACGGAACAAAAGAAGCAATAAATTGCAAATCTCTAAACAGAGTCCGTGCCTCTTTCCTGTTCATTCTAATTACTCTCCTTATCTCTTCAACAATCGCATCTGTAGTAGGTTCCGAGCCTGGCCGATGGAACAGTTGTCCCATAAACGCTCCAGAGGAACTTCTTTTGGCCTCTACTGTCGCTATTGCTTCCCCCAAAGATGACATAGCCGAACTACTGACGGCTCTAGGGAATGCTCTATGACCAAAAGTATCTGAGCTGAATGAAGGCATATTCTTTGAATGACGGGATGACCTGACAGATCCGGGTGTGCTAGCAGCACCTGGAAGAGCAGACAATGAAGACACTGCAAGCAATACAAACTCATGAATAAGTTGAAGCTTGCCATAAGGCGAAGGTGTCACTGACAGTCTCGACAGACAGTTCCTATATGCCTTCTCGTTATCAAACTCACCAGTCTTGGTAACGGGTTGAGGTGAAGTCTCGGTAAATGGTACATCAAGGTTGACCCGATCATCGGAAATAGGGCCTCCCGAAGGGATAACTGGTCTTGACAGTCGCTTGGCAGGCTCAGAAGGATCTGGTAGGTTGAACAATGTTATCTGGGTATTCTTAGCTATCGCAGCTCGCATTTTATTCTGCATCTCAGACTCCCTTTCTAAACATGCAACCACAATAGGAGCATCTAACCATTTGTCTGTTTCGGAACCTAGAGTTAGTAAATTGCGATATTGCAACTGTTAGCTAAACTTACCCTTGTAAAAGCAATTAACACCAATGTCAGTATAGATCAGACTTAATAGTTGCATCTGCAAATTGAGAACCATGCCATCCAACTTATGTCGCTTAGCGTCTATATTGTCGTCTTTATTTGAGGCCAATGATGGCTCTGGTGCTTCGGCATGCAGAGTAGTGTCATTGAGACTTCGGTTACGACGGTGAGTTGGACCGCTATCAGAAACTGCGCTCTGCGGAGGCTTGTCTATCTCAGTCGATCGTCGGTTGATATCCAGTGATGCAAGCACATCAAGGAAATTGGGGGTCGACTTTTGAGCTCGGTGGCCCCTGAAACTTGACGCTCTCTCTGCCCCTTGGCGTCGGTGTGACACAGGCTGGTTGCTCTCCCCCTCGCTGTCATACAGGCCTCCAACAGAACCTCTTTGACCATGGCCCCCACCAATCACACTAGACCGATTCGGGCCCTCGACCTCGATAATCAGCTTCCATAGATCCTGCTTGTAAAGCAAGTGACTACTCATCAGGGAATCACCAACATTCTTAGTGCTGTTTAAAGTGTCACCCATAATTCGCCGGACCAGATCGTCTACTTCACAGCAAAATCGATGGATTACCTCCTCTCCGGTACAAAAGTTTTGAATCTTCTGACCAAGAATCCATTTCTCAGTTGCTTCACATTCTCGGTCAGATAGCTTAAATTGTCCAGCAAGCTCCCGAGATGCGAACAAAAAGTCACCGCTGCTTGACAAAATACTAGCATTAATTGAATGCCGTTTATTAGAGTAGTCACGCTTGGATGATGTGAACCTCTTGAATGAAAACCCACCTAACGATGTAATCGATGAAGAACTATTGTTTCGCTTTAAAACCGGGAAAGGAGCAATAGGTGGAGATATATCTAATGACTCAACACTGGATCCATATGTCAACGACATTGCGACCTCCCTTGCACGAGTCCATAACTTATTTCCTCGTACTTCAGTAATATACCATATCTTTGTCCTAAGGTCACCAATCAATTCTAATGCATTGTCGCACCTTCTGCGAGCTGCCTGAAGTTGAATTTCGAAAGGCGCAGAAAAGCTTCGGCAGTTCGCAAGCTGCGATTTCACACGGTTCAAATTGAAATTCTTCTCCTTCTCAATCATAGTGAAAACATGATTGTTAATCGATTCAGAAACTGATGCAAACGACGGATTGTTTCGATTCGGTAACAGCTTTTTCAATGATTCCACAGCATCAGAGTATTCCTTTGCATCCAAAAGCTTAGAATTTGCCATACTTCGCTGCAGCGCATCTAACAGCAAATTAGAAAGATAAGTGGCATTTGTATCCTGAGATCCATATGCAAAATAATCGTTGTCCGTTGGCTTTCCATTAAAATACGTCTTTCCAAGCACAACAACTGGATATGGGGTATCGGAAATATGAGAAATTAATTTCGTGATAGCTCGCTTGATCACTGTCAAATGCTTTTTATGAGCAGGCGCAACAGGCATTATAAATGTATCCTCTGGTTCATAGTCCTGGGCATTCGACACTGATATTGACAAACCACAAAGTTGATCCAAAATGGACTCAGGACGTATATCATGAATGGTCAAATCAGACCCTACCTGGAAAATTTGCCATTTGTCAGTCAACGGGTGAGGCATTCCAATACTTTGAGATTTTCCTGTACGCAAGGAAAACAAATATTGAGAGTTATCTCTAAACTGGAGGTGAGGAAAAATCATTAAAATATCTTCCATCACCGGTTCAATGTCCTTTCTAACCTGTTCTAATCTCCACTCATCGTCTGGACCCATTAGCGGGCTCGACACCATTGACTCTCCATCGTCCAAATTATCGTCAAACGTATCTTGGGAAGTCTCATGTAGGCTTGGCAAGCTCTCGTTAACAGACTTTGACAAGCTGAAATAGCTGCTGCCGCTGTTTCCCGTGTTGTTAAATGTCGATGACGAGAGTTCACCAATTCCTCCATGATGGCTATATGGTCTAGGTCGCACATATGATGATGTCACATGAGTTGAACGATGATGAAGAGAAAATGCTGGGAAAAGAGCAGAATAAAGGCACAAAATATCCGAAGGCGTGAGAACGATTAGCTGGCCACGAGAGCAATACAAGTGTGCTGAATTAGTGACAGGAGCCCCTGCAGAAGAAACACTAGGGGCTCTAGCATCGTAATTGCCAGAAAAGGACGAAATTGATGACGCGGATTGCCTCAACATTGTCTCGTTGGTGTAACGGAATAACTGATAGTCGTCTTCAACTGTGAAGTTCTGCATTATTGAGTCTAAATGCTTCTTAATCTCGGTATGACTCTCTACAGACTGGTGGTTAGCATCGTATGCGTAGAACCAAGCAAACTGATATGCTTTTTCGAAAATGAATGAAAGGATCTTCTTTCTCTGAACGTCACTGATGTAGTAATCAGAAAGCAGTCCCAAATACTCAGGGTTGACAATGAGCTTTCTAAGATATCTCGAGAAGAAATATCTTACACCTATAACCATGGATGCTTGTGATCTTGCTCGATTAGAAACTTTGGCAAGAGTCATTTTCACGAAAGTTAAGAAAGCTGGTGGCATAGCCCCCACTGAAGGGTCATCCAAAAATGCAAAAATCTGTTCCACTACTTTATTTGCAAACTCAAGAGCATTCGGACTGTTAGCTATGTCTGTATTAGTATCATCAGAAGAAGAAGCTAACGACACAGAAGAATGTTTTTGAAGTTTGGATCTCAGGGAGCCGCCAGAAATTCCAGCACTTGGACCGGGAACAGTGGCAGTTGCGGTAGCAAGGGTAGCACCAGAAATTTCCGGAGATGGGAACTCAGATGTAGAAGTCGAAGTAGTGGTTGTTGGAGAAGTGGCAGAAATTGGTGCTCCGTTGAGGTTTGAAAAACTTCGAGCGGAATTCAACCCCGTTAAAAAGCTTCCGTCTTGTAATATTGACAATAGCAGCTTTTCAAGCGCAGGTGCACATTGATTACCAGACATTTCCAAAATGCGATCTAGAACTGCAAATACAAAAGATTCACCTCTCTGGCTTTCCAAAAGGCTAGCACAGATGATAGAAAAGAACTCAAACCGTTGAGATTCCGGAGTATCTGGAGGGAATACCGAATAAAATAATATGTCTATCGGTCGATTTCGGTTCAATGTCGTTATATCCTCATATGCTTCATTAGACGTGCTAACAAAATTATCAATATCTGATGCAGACATTGACTTAAGACACGAAGAGATAAATGTCGGTGCAGACTTGAGTAAAGTCACAAAAGAATTGAGAAGTTGCCTGCGATCCCACTTTAAAAGAGATGGGAAATGTGATGTTTTAATAATGCAATCGTCCTTTAAAAAATGCGAAGAAATCTCTAATGCAGTGGAATAGGCAGATGTGAATTTAGGCACTTCTCGTCCTGATAACGGGGCCTGAGATTGGAACCTCGTCAGGCTGATATGAAGTCTATGGACCACGTTGTAATGTAGTACCATTTGGGCCAGTTTTAATGCCGTTGATGAGGCACTGGCAGTCTCTAAATTGTATGCAATGTCGGTTTGGATTAATGCGTCAATAACCTTGTGAGGATGGTGAGTCTTTTCTTCAGGTTGAATAGCATGGGCTCCTGGGAGCACCATGCTTGGCAGAGGTCGATTTACATGAGACCTGGGGGTCTGTGCCGCTATCCTCGGCGTTGTGAATGATGAATGGTCATCCAGGGAAATGAGATCTTCGTCCTGTAGCTGGTGATGCCTCACAGTTTGATATCGATTATTACTACCAGAGTCTAGTTCATCACTAATGTCGCTTTCAGACTCATTGTCATGTGCATTAAGGTAGATACTGGTATCAATGTCTGATACAGATTCGAAATCTGAAGTGGCCTCTTCCCCAGCCATTTGGCTAAACACATACGGAGCTGCCAAAGATTCGACAGTGGCCATTCTGGAATTAGCGGGATAGAACTCACTAACATCAACGCATCAATCAATCAATCAGAAAATCAATCTAGACTCGATGCTATATGTAGTATTCCTGGTTATAAGTCTACTTACGTATGCATTAGTCTATGGCAAGTGCTCCATATCACGTTAAGGTAATCTGGGACAGAATGGATCTAACCGAATCTAGGAATGTGGGGAATAACGGTGGTCCTGTGTATGGAGAAACGGCTAACAAATAAATTAAAAACAAACAGGCCAGACGCTGGAAAGCGCACAATGCTGCAACTAAAATGTCTGGAAGGAAACAAACTTGACGACAGGTTCTTGCAAACGGGGGGTAGAGGTTTTAATATGGTGATGTGCAGCGGTAGGACGCTCACTTTTCTTTTTGCATAACGCGCCCTAGACCAAGGAGACTTTACCTGATTTAGACTCAGATGCGGCGGTACCTGCGAGGCCATTGCCTGTCCTGGGTCCGTGCATCAACCAGTGGTCTCCGTTTCCGAAACAATCATGGGGCTACCCACAGCGACTTTTGGTATTAAACAGACGCACCAGAAGGCACAAAAGTGTTCAGTGTACCAAGGAATATCAGGAGCAAGTGCTTCGGTGTTTTGTCAACCATATACGGGCCCTGGTCGTGAGGTTACAAGGGTCTGGCTCTACAGGAATGCAATCTGGCTCCTATTTGGGACCTTACCAGGTCGATGCGGATCATGAGCCCCTTTTTAGGATGTGTATGCGCATTGATAATTAACAATGTGCGCCGACTAGCCAGGTGGATACAACTATTACAAAGATCGCTTGGGGTTTTTTATCACCTTGAGGCTTCCCGAAATTGATATCTGGGTGCTCCCAACCCTCTGGTCTTCGTCATTTTAATATAAACTTTTTCATCAATCTATCTTTGTTATGGTGAGATCTTGGACTTTTTCTGTGCCGATTGTTCAGGGCCCTGCCGATCCATACCACAAGTTCGTAAACATTGAATGCGGCGGATCGCCGAGGCTAGCTGCGGGGGAGTAATGACAGGACCCTAGCACTGTCCACATGTTCTAGAAACACTCCGAAAACGTGTGTTCCAGTGATTTAAGTTATCGGCAGTCCCCCTGGATACTTTTAGTTTGTTCTCTATCGGCTTGCAAGATGATCACTATGCCTAACGACCTGCATGTCGCTTCTGCTGCATAGCTAGTGCCCGTCCTGCAGCAGGCAACGACCTGGTATGCAGAATTTAAGTGGCCCGTCTAGCCACCATCAGGCTACCGTCCATAGCGACTCGTGGGCTGGCGTTGACTCGATGTGCACCATAGTCGATTCGAGTCCCTTGATATTTCTGAAACATTTTTGCATATCAGTCCCTTTGTCATCAATTTGACGGCGTATAGCTGGTCAGGCGGGTCCAGAAAAGGCAGTGAGTGGTGATTTTCACTGAGTATAAAGCACCTGACCGCACATTGGATCTTGAACTACGTCAGAGTGCATCGTCCTTGCCTGACATCTGCGCATGATGTTGATCATACGGCTATTGTTTCAACTTCGTTTCAGCCGTGCTCTATCTCTCCTTCTCGACAGGCGTAACCTAAATAACTTGAAAATGATCTGTACCGATATATTTTGATCGCGCTTTATTATCTATTGTTTCGCTTTACACATACTAATAAGAAGGTTCATTAGGGGTTCAGTAACGATCTTCCACCTCCCTCCTAGCAATTGTGAGTGTACATCTTCCACATCTTGCTCATGCAGCTTGTCGGTAGCCAGGCCAGGAAATGGAATCCAGGACAGAGCCACTCGGAAGGAGGGCTGACTGCAAATAACTTCTTTATTGCTCTGGTTTTCGTGAAATGTTATTTCTACCTGTTCCGAATTTTTTTTATTTTGCTTGGTAGCTTTCGGATAAGCTGGTTCTTTAAAGTTACCAGCGTAACACTGAGACCGACTAACCTGATCTAAGCCGTCGCAGGGTATACCCTTGCCCCTTTGAAAAATTGCGAATCGCGCGCTCTTCAATATCAAACCACCTAAATGGCACCGCTAGGACGTCCCGAAAACGTGCTCAAGCGAGCCGACGAGCTCATCGCAGTGGACCAATCGGCAGCTGCTTTGGAACTGCTGTACGAGACCATCTCGTCAAAGAGAACCCGAAATGTCAGCCAGGCTTATCTTGAGCCTATTATTCTTCGATTTGTAGAGCTATCTGTTGCGCTGCGAAAGGGCAAAGTGATCAAGGATGGTCTTCACCAATATAAGAAGCTGGTCCAGACAACTTCAATTGAATCCATTGAGATTGTCGTCAAGCGATTCCTGGAGCTTTCTGAGGAGAAGGTTGCCAGTGCTCAAGCTCAGGCCGACAAGATGACCCTGGATGCAGATGAGGATCTTGAGGCAGCCGACTCTCCTGAGGACATTCTTCTTTCTACTGTTTCTTCCGAGCAGAGCAAGGACCGAACTGATAGAGAGCTTGTTACTCCATGGTTGAAGTTCTTGTGGGAAGCGTACCGTAGTGTGTTGGATGTGTTGCGAAACAACGCCAAGTTGGAGATTCTTTATCAGACGGTTGTTCACCAGGCTTTTGCTTTCTGCTTCAAATACACCCGAAAGACTGAGTTCCGAAGACTCTGCGAATTGCTTCGAAATCACTTGCAGTCTGCCGCTGGTCAATACAAAAATGTCGGTGTTTTGAACCCCATTGATCTCAGTGATGCCGATACTTTGCAGCGATATCTTGATACCAGATTCGAACAACTTAATGTCGCTGTGAAACTTGAGCTTTGGCAGGAGGCCTTCCGATCTGTTGAGGATGTTCACACTCTTTTGACTGTGTCCAAACGTCCCGCCAAGGTTTCCACCATGGCTAACTATTATGAAAACTTGGCTCGAATCTTTTTGGTCAGTGGAAATCACCTGTACCATGCAGCTGCCTGGAGTCGATTCTACAGTCTAGTTTTGCAGGCTCGAAGTGTACCTGAATCTGAACTTACTCGAATTGCCTCGTTGCTTATGCTATCTGTTCTAGCTATCCCAACTTCGGCCTCCATCGGTAACCGAGGTGGCTTTTTCGAGGTTGATGAGCTTAAGCACCGAAACACTCGTCTTTCTGCTTTGCTTAACCTTACAAAGACTCCTACCAGAGAGGCTCTTTTGACTTCTGCACTCGCTAAGAATGTGCTTTCTCACGCTCGACCTGAAATCCGGGACCTCTATAAGATTCTTGAGGTCGATTTCCATCCTCTCAGCATTAAGAAGCGACTTGGTCCTGCTATTGCCAAAATTGGTTCCGACCAGTCATACCAGCCTTACGTTAAGCCTTTGTATCAAGTCATTCTGACTCGACTATTCCAGCAGCTTTCCCAGGTTTACAAGACCGTTAAGCTTGATTTCGTTATCCAGCTTGCTACTTTGCCTGCTCCTTTCAATGCTACTGCTGTCGATATTGAACGATTTATTGTCAAGGGCTGCTATAAGGGTGAGTTTGGCATTCGCATTGATCACGATTCTTCATCTATTACTTTTAAGGATGATGTCTATGACTCTACCCGTCAGTCGTCTTCTGCTAATTCAAAATCATCATCTCTTCAGTCAACTCCTGCTGAGATTGTTCGAACTCGACTTTCTTCTCTGGCTAATGCTCTCCTTGCAACAGTCGTGAAGGTTGATCCTGTCTATGTTGAATACAAGCGATCTTCTCAGCGTTCTGCACTTGACCGTGCATCTCGTGGTGTTGCACAAGAGAATACTGATGTATTGGAACGACGACGGCTTATTGAAGAGCGACAGAAAAATGCTGAAATTGAACAACAGCGACGTGAAGAAGAGGAGGTCAAAGATAAGGCACTGCGAATTCAACAAGAGCAGCAGGCTGAGCAACAGAGACTTGCTGATGAACAGCGCAAGCGTGATCTTGATAGAATCAAGCGAGAGCAGGATACTATTAGAGAACAAGAAAAGAGGAAGATTGCCGATGAGATTAACAGCAAGGGTATTATTAAGATTGATGTCAACAATCTTGAGGATCTTGACACCAATAAGTTGAGATCTATGCAGGTTGAGCAATTGGCTAAGGAAAATAAGGATCTCAACGAGCGATTGAGAATCATTGGTCGACGTATGGATCATGTGGAGCGTGCTCTTAGAATGGCTGAGGTTGAATACTGGGAGAAGGATGCTGACGCCCAAGAGCAGTTCGATCGTAAGATCTATGATGCTAGAAAGAAGGCTCTTCTCATCAAGTCCAAGCAGACATATGAGGAAGCTGTCACCATCAAGTCTCGTCTTGAGCGAGTTGTCCCAGATTATGAGAAGTTCCGAGCTGAAGTTGAAATAAAAAGAAGACACATATTCGAGGCTAATAAAGCTAAGAATCTCAAACTCCTTGAAGAAGAAAAGAAAGCTAGAGTTGCGAGGATCAAGGCTGAGCGAGAGCGAGAAATCAAGAGAAGAGAGGCTGAAGAAAAAGAAAGACAGGAACGAGAAGCTAAGGAAGCTGAAATAGAGGCTGCTGAAAAGGCAAAGAGAGAGGCCGAGGAAACCAAGAGGGCTAATGTTTATGTTCCTGGTGCTTTGCGAAGTCGTCCTACTCCTGCTGCTGCTGCACCACCCGCTGCTGCACCACCTGCCGCTGCACCACCTGCCGCTGCAACTGGTCCTCAGAGGTGGGTTCCACCATCTATGCAAAATAGATCCGCTAGTGGCTCATCTGGTTCTTCTTCACCTGCACCTGTTGCTGATGTACCACCTGCTACTGATGCACCCCCTACTGGGGGTAGATGGGTTCCCCCCTCTCTGCAAAGTAAAGCACCCGGCAGTAATGGACAAGCATCAACTCCATCTGCCAGACCTACACCTCCGTCTGCTAGACCTACACCTCCTGTTGCCGAGACTCCAGCTCCAGCCCCAACTCCTGGTAGATACGTACCCGGTGCATTTAAGAGAAGAACTCAGCAATAGTGTGATATTCATGTATAATTGTCATATATTTGTTTTTGCAATGCGTTCTATGCTATCGTAGGAAACAATGGCGCACTTGTTGTTGGCCTAGCTGTCAATGTAGTATAAGTAAAAGAATTCGAATCTGAAATAGTTCCTGGAACCGTATCAGGGACATTGGTACCTACAATATCAGTGATTTCCGACACGCCACTTGCCCCGGTGCCAGCACGCTTCCCAATGTACATCTTGAGGTTCAAAGGATCCAATACCGAATAAGCATTCTTGAAGAATGCATCTCCTAGAACATATTGTGGTGCGCCTACCATAGCAAGAGCTTGTGCTTGGGCGGGCCCATCATTAGCCCAAATATAATTTCCTGGGACAATAAGGTCTGAAACTGGGATGTCGATAGACAGCTTTCCCAGATGAACACTGACGGTGACATTGGGAGCAATAGGTTTCGTGGAGTTCGTGTAATAAGCTTGGTATTTAGAATAGAAAGAAAAGCCTAATTTCTTGCCAACTTGGTCCACAAATCCTGGGGGTAACTGACTGAATGGGGATCCAGTATCGAGAATTACATTACTAATAACAGTATAGTTATTTCCATCTAGAGCAAGAGATTGGACTCCAAGCTGATAATAGTAGCCGATTCCAGGTCCGGTAGATGTAATATTATACTCGTAAAGTGGGATTTCATATTTCGACTTGTCAACTCCTCCAAAAATAACTCCTCCTCCAGTCCCACCAGATTCAAGGAATATGGAAAACGCAGGAGATTTGGTGACATTCTGCCTATACAAAGCTTCAGGAACATTTCCATATGTTTCGTTGGTGAGATTTGGGCCTGGACCAACTCCAATCAGACCAGGAACACCAGCCCCCAGATCGAAATCATCAACAACTCCAAATGGAAAGTTCTTAACATCTTTTCCGCCCAATGAGACATCATCCTCGCCCCATTTTCCAAAAACTCCTCCAGCTCCATATTCAGCAGTGAAGTTTTCGTTACTCCATTGGAATGTCAAAGATTCATTAGGATAAAATTGCGGAGACTTGTTGTAAGATGCTTCAGGTCCAAACAACCATAAATAAGGAGATCCAGTGTCGAATCCTACTTCAATCTGTTGAGGAGGATTTCCAACAGATATGTTGCTCACGTAGAAATTATAGGAACTAGTTAGAGTAACATTCTGTACTTCAGAATCACTCTGAACTGAGTCTTCGCTACCGAGAAAGGGACTAAGCAACCGAGTAAGATAATGAGCGACATTTGAAAGTCCACCGAAAGGATGTGGCCCTGTTCGAGCTTTGTGGAACTCGAAGCTCACTGCTCCAGGATTGTGAGGGAGCCCATTGAAAAGTTGACCAACTGCTTGGCCAGCGATCACGAGGGGAACGACTCCAGAGGCTAGCTTCATGACAAGTATGATGTTAGAAGAGGGCCTACAATACAGCACATTATATACTATAGCTGATTACCGCCAAGAACAAGTAATTGACAATTCCTGTTCCTAAACCAGTAACTGGGGATAGCGATGGCCTGTCGATCATGACAAGTTTCATGTTTGCCTTCGAGTAACCATGCCACGGACTATCATGTAGATGACAGACATTATAATATCTATTCGCCTTTATTTCACTACCAGAATAAAAAAGCAGTCTTTGAACAAGTCTGGCATTCTGTATTAATTTTTTCAAAAAAGGAGTTACTTTGCAATTGGCTACTATAAGTCCCATTTTTGGCAACTTTGACGTGATGGATGTCGAGTCCCTTTTCGGGAAGGTTCTCCTGTCGATCCATACCGATTCCATGCGTGATGCCTGACGTTTCAGGATACTTGCTCCTTTTGGGCAAGTGGACGCCTAAGCATAGCCACGCACCGTCAATTTCCCTGTGGTAGTGTCTAGTGGGACAAAGCGTTCTCTTGGTTTTAGAGTTGTAATTGGTTGTTACGAATGCCTTCTCATAGACGTGTTTTGGCAGTTCGAGGAATGATGCTTCTAGGCATAATAGTTTGTGGAATGATGGTTACCGCGCTTATCGTATCACGCTGTATTCTACCTTCAAAGCTGCAAGCCTAACTTGTTACGTCATTTGTTTGACTTTCCATTAATATTCCTAATTGAGTTGGATCTCAGATCTGGTACCTGCGTGTGAACATAAATTTACTTGTACCCGCCATTCAGCGTACATATGAGGGGAATAAGAATGCAAGTTGCAATAGTCAATTAGTCATGGCCAATCACTTCAGATAGGATCAGTTACCCCTGAAATATCTATGGGTCCATTAATAGTGACAAAGTAATACTATCCAACGTTATAATCATCACTTAAAACATGCAGGCCACGCACTGCCAACAAATGTTGAACATGTATCTTTTCAATTAATTAATATTAATATTAAACAATTGGCTATTATATCCTGCATTGAATGCTCGCTTAAACTGCTTAATGGGCAGTGATTTTAGATTCGTAGTCTGCGATCTCTGCAACCTTAGCAGCAGAAGCACTGGCAGTATCAAACTCATACGACATCCACTCTTTGGCAAGTCGTCGTGCCAATTCGATACCAATTACTCGCTGTCCCATACAAAGGATCTGACAATCATTACTCAGAATGCTTCGCTCCACGCTGAATGAATCGTGAGCAGTTGCTGCTCGAATGCCGGGCACCTTGTTTGCAGAAATTGCGACCCCCAAACCGGTACCGCAGATGAGAATGCCCCGGTCAGCCTCGCCAGCACGAATCTTCTCCGCAGCGGCAATAGCTACAGATGGATAGGCAGTACCATCTTTGGCATCTGGAACTCCAACATCAATTACCTCAGCTACCAAGCCAGATTTCTGGAGGTCGGCTTTGATGGCGTTTTTATAGTCGACTCCTGCCTGGTCGCATCCTACTACCACTCGATATTTTGGGGCCATTCTTGGTACTCGTTATATATGCTATTTTGGACTTGTTTCAAAAGAAAACGATGGTTGTTAATCACAAATCGACTCTCAAATTGACAGCAACAGCTAAATCACGCGGTTGGCTCCATTTTATACCATCGGCTGTGACCCCCAAATCCATAGTCGGGACGTCTGTATGAGGAAGTGCCGCAACATGTGGGGAAGCATTTCCCTGTGGGGGTTATCCGCTGCACCGGATGGTCAGAAACGGGGCCCGTCCTACACTCATCGTACTAACTCCTATATACCCGGACCAAAAGCGACTGCGTAGGGTTTTATCTCAGAATAGGAACACCTCAAATAATGGGGAACTAATTTAGCTCTGCCGATGGGGTATATAAGTAGCAATGCTTTTCGCACTGCAATCCGTCAAACTGCAGCCGGTACTTCGATCTGAAAATTCCATCTAAAACATTTCAATTGCGTTTAAAGTACAAACAGAGACCTCAAGTTCCAACAATCGAGAGATATTTCAATTGCGACCAATTGCTCATTACAATTCGTTTTAATAAAGTAGCCGTAGTCAGTTTCGAGTCAATTTGAAGCCAACTTTCAAATTGTCTGGTATTCGTTTAACTGACCAAAAGGAATAAGTTGGCCATTAACAGCCAAAGCCCGTTTCGCAATTTCTGGGGGGTTGTCAGCCTAGATTACTATCAAATGTCCACGAAGCACTTCTTTCCGACTACCGACAATCTGGTGAGTCGAGCATTGGCAGGGGTGGCCGCTCAAAATCCCAGTCTCCAAGTACTTCAGAATGATAAAGTCATATTCTATAAGCACCACAGCCCTGAAAATGTATCAGTCTTGTCTGGAGGAGGATCCGGTCATGAACCTGCCCATAGCGGCTATGTTGGTAAAGGTATGCTAGCAGCAGCAGTATGTGGAGACGTCTTTGCCAGTCCAAATACCAAACAAGTAATGACAGGCATGGAAGCGGTGAAATCAACAGAAGGATACATTTTGATCGTCACAAACTATACTGGTGATATGCTTCATTTTGGATTGGCTGCTGAGAAACTTAGAGCAGCTGATCCAAATGTTAAAATAGCAATAGTGAAAAGCGCTGATGATGTTTCAGTGGGTCGAAAGAATGGAGATCTTGTTGGACGAAGAGGATTGTCGGGAACAATTGTGCTCAATAAGATCATTGGAGCTGCAGCAGAAGCAGGCCTCTCATTCGAAATAGTTTCTGAACTTGGACAATCGCTTGCAGAGAATCTTGTCACTATAAACACTGGCTTGGACCATTGCCATATTCCAGGTCACTCAGCCAGCGACTTTGCGGGGTTGGGTGCAAACGAATGTGAAATCGGATTAGGAATTCACAATGAACCAGGCGTACAGCTACTTGACCATATCCCCCCTATTGAAGACCTTGTCAAGACTATGTTGCATGCGTTGATAGACGAATCATCGCCAGATAGAGGTTATGTTAAGTTCCAGAAGTCTGAGAAAGTTGCTCTGATGATTAACAATCTCGGCGGGCTGTCAACTATCGAACAAAATGCAATTGTTTATGAAGTCCTTGATAAACTTAGCAGTGAGCACGGTATCGTACCTGTTCGAGTGTATGCTGGCCATTTTATGACATCTCTAAATGCTCCCATCTTCTCAATAACACTGCTCAATGTCTCAAAATCTGCAATTGGTTCCACTCAGGAATCGCAAATTATCCAATTATTGGATGCTCCTACAGATGCAATCTCTTGGCCTCAAAACCACTACTCTTCTTATGAGCCCATAAATCTAAAGGCACAACTCCAACCGTCATTGCATGCAAGTGTTGCGCCAACACCAATCAAATCGGATGTTGACCTTAAAGTAGATCCCGAGGTTCTTGAGAGCAGGTTGAGAGCAGCTGCTAAGAATGTTATTGATGCAGAGCCTCAGTTGACTGTCTGGGATACTAAAATGGGAGACGGCGATTGTGGTAAAACACTGGAATCTGGAAGCAAAGCCTTGCTTCATGAGCTCGATAATGGGCTAGCAAAGCAGGGATCAGTGGTTTCTGTGCTCCAGTCAATTGTCGATATAACCGAAGATAAGATGGGTGGAACTTTAGGTGCAATATTTGGCATTTATTTTGCAGCATTTTCCTCTTCATTGAGAGAAAGAGTCGCAAAATCCACTGGAAAGGGTGCGTCTGCATCTGAACTCATGGCACTCGCTGCAAACGATGCATTGACCAACCTCCGAAAGCACACTCCAGCAGCCGAAGGAGATCGAACGGTTATGGATGTTCTGATTCCATTTTGTCGTACTCTAATCGAACCTGACGGGATTAAAGATGCCGTCGAAGCTGCTCATAAGGCTGCAGAAGGTACCAAACATATCAAGCCCCGGTTGGGCAGAGCCACATATATTGGAGGAGTGGAGGATCAGCAGGTTCTCCCTCCTGACCCGGGCGCCTGGGCTCTGTACGAAATAATTCGAGCGATTGTTTAATGAAATTAAAGATCTTAAGGTTGTTGGTTCCAGAGATATGTTTCATTTGTAATCAATTCTCTCATTAGCTTTTCCAAGACCTGTCCAGGGTGTGTAATTCTATAATTTGATGAAAACTACCTAGCATAGCTCGAAACTCCAATCCAGAGGCTTCTTGGAAATTGGCACCAAGAGCCTCCAATATTTAGACGGGATAATTAAGAATCTGTGTTATAATCGAACTTAACTTCTTAACTATCACTTGTATCTTAACCGTGTACTGTATCGATCTATCAATCAGGCATACCACTCACAGCATGCTTGAACCAAATGTAGTTGGAATTTCTCTTAAAACTTATATGGACCCTGAAAAAACCAGAAAATATGTGGAGGATATGGTTCCAGTGTTTGAAAAGGCTAAAGAACTTGGAGTTGAGATATTCATAGCTCCTGATATGATTAGCCTTGGACTGGTGCGGAACACTGTGTTAGGTACAGGTTCAGCAGTATTGGCAGCTCAAGATTGCTTTTGGGAAGACCAAGGCGCATATACTGGTACAGTTTCTCCTAAATATCTTGCTCAGATAGGTGTTAAGCTGGTAGAGATTGGGCATGCCGAGCAGCGTCGGATCTTTGGTGAGACTGACAAGATCGTAGCCAAAAAAGTGCAGGCAGCTGTTCGAAATGACATGATCCCTTTGATATGCATTGGGGAAGAAACCCATGGGTCCGAGGTAAATGCAATTGAGGTTTGCAAGAGACAGATTAATAGTGCTATTGAGCATATCGATTCGTCATATCCCGTTTACATTGCATATGAGCCAATATGGGCAATTGGAAAGGACAAGCCAGCGCCAGCTGACTATGTCTACAAGGTTGCAATGGGGATAACAGAGTTGCTCCTCCAACGCAAAGGACCATCCAAACTTCTTTATGGTGGGAGTGCGGGACCAGGCCTTTTCGAGAACTTGTCACCTAGTATCGATGGGTTGTTTCTTGGAAGATTTGGTCATGATCCTGCTAAAGTTCTATCGGTAGTAGAAGAAGTTGGAAGAGCCAAAAACGATGGACCTCAAAGATGGCATTAGCTCTGTATGATATCCAGTGGAGAATATTAGACTAATAAACTGTAGGTACAGATGTATCGGCTATTATTACAATATCCAAATCCAAGATAATATCCGAGAGAAGAGCATTCGTTGAAGTTCATCGCACATGGCGTTAATATATTCTATCATACAAAACATAGTCGCAGTTTGTCATAACTCATTATAGTAACTATAGCTAGTAATTATTTCCAAGAAATTCATCCAGATCAATGTTCTTCATTACCATATTTCTGAACGAATCATCATTGGAATCTCCGAAATTTAGGCTTGAGGTCGAACTTGCATCATCAGTCCCGGGAACGATAGTCCCAGAAATAAAGAGTCCATACACATCATCGACGTTGCTTTGTTGAATTTCGTCAGCCAGCCATTTGCGAGTTGATTCGTCCACAGATGCTCTTTTGAAAACCCCCAAATCTCGCGTAGTAACATAGACTCTGGAGTCCACTGTTAAGTCAACATCAGGCTCAGATGCTGCCAGCGAATCCAATGTCTTACTATGCCACGAGATACCTCTCCAAATACTTTCCATTCGGGCAAGTGTTTGGCGGCACGTATTATACGTTCTCTGCAGGATATAAGCAGGTTGAGCACTTGCTGGCCCCTTAACAGAGTGCCAAAGAGTCAACGCAGCGCAAGCTGCCATAAATAAAGGCTGAGATAGAAAGGGACTTGCTAAAAATGATTCTGGCTCAATTAAATCCGCAAAGGCAATCATATCCCCAATACTTACAGCGCCAGATCCCGTGAACTGAGCATGTGGGTTTAATGCCAGACCAACAACATCCAGTTGGACTTTTGGGTACACAAGAGTGGGATTATGGACGGCCAGTACCAAAGCCTGATTCCAAGTATGCAATAATAAAAACACTTGGGAATATCGCAGCTTCGCATATTCCTGGAAATTTTGTACATCAAATAATAGGTCTCGTGGAAGAGACGAATAAAAGTCACTGATCTCCTGCTGGAATTGAGAAAACGTTTCCATCAAATCCAGGCTATCAGGAGATAACGGTGAGCTGGTTTTTCTTAACGATGCAGCAAAATCATCGCCGATGCTATGAATGTTGGCGTATGAATTTAGATAGTTTGAAACTCTTCCAACAATCAGTAGTAGCTTGCAAAGATAAGGAAATGGGTCTGGCCTTGGAGGTCTATCGGGAACTGTTATCATACCGTAATCAGGCTCATATTCTATATCCTTTTCAGGGATAGTGACCATTCTGCCAGTTCCACAACATATAATCCTATCCAGACACAAGACAGACCAAAACACGTTACGACCAAACCCATCATCACCATCGATATCATCGACCGGACGTGCTTTATGAAGCCCCAAGTCATAACACATTCGAATTGCCATACCTGACCAAGCCCAAAGACCAGAGTCACGGTCATCAGCAAACTCACTATATGCAATGAGTACTAGAGCAAACGCAATTTCCGCAGATGGACATGCCAAGTGTGGAATAACCAGCCTTTTAGCAGTTTCGGCATATGACTCTGGTAAAGAAGGAATTGACGGATCTGAGTCAGGCGTCTGAGCCTTCTGTTCTTGTTGTACATCATCATGCCCATTTGCTGATGCCATAGATATAGGACTCAGTCTCTCAGCTAGAGCTGCCATGGCGTATAAAAGACATTCTCCAGCAACACCATCAGCAATTCGTTGTTCTAGAAGCCCGTATGGCATATATGGCAAATAGTTCGAGAGACATTCACTGAAAGACTTGTATAACCCCTTGGGAGGAAGAGGAGTTGTAGATTCAGCCAAAGAACTCGAGTTACCAGCACCTGGTGAGCTCGTAATGGATGAGACAGGGACATAATTAATATTTTGGTCCGTTTTCCTTAGGCCAGAGGGGCCAAATATCGTTTCAGAATTAACCCTTGGCGTAGATGGTAGGGTCGATTGGCGCTCTACCACGACATATTTATGATCTGTTGAATGTTCCTTAGACATCAAATTAACTGAAAGGAGTCGAAATGGACCCTTTCGAGGAGGTGCTATAGCTGTTGGACCCAACCAACGAAAGTATGGCTGGCGAGTAGTCTCAAACTTGGCATTGGCTGTTACAGCTGAGTTTTTATGGCCAGGAGTTGTGCTGGCGGAATTTGAAGTTGAGGCAGTCAAGTCAGCAAGACTATCAGCTAAAACCAATGACTCAGCAGGCTCATTAGTGGATGCAGTTACTGTCTTTGACAACCTGATTCCAGGTTCATTATTACCAAGCTCATCGGAACGCCAATTTTCAAATCCCTGTACCGCCGATCCCCGAGTAGATACAATAGGAGATTCATTGTCAATCAGTGCATCCTTAGTTGATCCTTTTCTCATTGACCTCATAGTATCTACTAACTCAGGACCAGCTTTACGGCGCTTTTTACCATTGATCTTCTTTGATTCTCCGTAGATACATTCGAGGCCCTTGCTTTTACACACATCACACGGCACTGTACCAGAACATCTGGCCTGATGTTAGTGGGATTCATCCACACAAAAATAGAATAAAAAGAAAAAATAACAGCAATTAAAAGTCACATTTCACTTAACAATCATTATTGTAATCACCATTATAACTTACCTTACGAGACTGACATGTCAAACAAGCGTGTTTGACTCTTTTAGGTCTGAGATCCGGCCCATCAAGCCCTTCAATTCCTCCAGATAGGTCACGAACAACAGAGTCTATGACAAACTTCAGCTCAGTCATGACTTGGTGATGAACCGCAGTCACCTATATCAAAGGTCGAAAAAAAAGTTAATCCGAAAACCACACTGTATAATAACACGTTAAGTACTAACACACAACCACCCAACAGTAAAAGCTGTCCTAGCGCTGCCACCATCGGCGGGTTCCCCGCACTCCTCCAGAGTCCTTACTGAATACGGAAGTATAAACGCTTCCCATGTTGGCGGCAGCGACCCCCCACCCGGCAGACAGAAACCTTGACTGCCAGGATCGTCACAAGACGACTGTGAATAATTTTATTGTTGCGCTGAGCAAGCAAAAAATTGTTCACAATGATCCATTATTAAAGCTTGTATTCAGGCATGCTGCCTGATGTCTCCTCATCGAGAATGTTACGCTAGATTAACTAGGACACCCCTCATGTCATGTGTGGGTGAAAGCGGGGCATGGTGTGCCTGACGAGCAAAGTGGGGCAGACTCTTCGTCGGATAATATCCCATGCATGATAAAAAGCGATGCACGCCAGAGTCGCCTTCCGAAATCCTCCCAGAACTGTGCAGACATCACAAACAAGCTTCCGGATCTGACGTGTCTGATGAGGTCTCAGAATGACGATATAGTGAAATATTCTATATATACTATGCAATTCTCGGATCAAGAATATTCACACACTTGTATTTTTTGTTATGCATGTTTGCTTTTTGTTTCACTCCTGACCGATACTTTAGGTTGCAGATCGGTACCTTACGATACCTTTAAGTTAGGCACCATAACTGTAACAAAAGCTAAAAGAAACGACTCGGTATCCAAACTACTCGAATCGAGAGCATAGATTTACACAATTTGCACGGGCTTTTGGATGTTCATCTAATTTCTTTGCAGCAAGTTCCCGTACAACTTCTGCAAGAGCTTGACAAGAGCTACTATGGATACACAAGTGAATGCTCATGCAATTTATAAATAAATAACTATTTTACTTCTGTTTCTTTCTAGCATGACCGCTATCATCCACAGTAGCAGTTCGTTTCGAACCAGGAAACGAACTGGCCTTAATATCGTTGTCTTCATTGGATATTCGCCTACTAGGATAAGTAAAGCTCTGACCTTCAAAGACGTTTTGGGTTACGCGAGGCTCCTCGGTGAAAAAGGGATGAAGTAACGCATCGTTGGCAGTGATCCGCTTCGATGGATCATATTCCAACAGGCTTGACAGAAGCTCGAATCCCTTGGGATTGGAACAACCAGTAGAATGATACCATTGTTCCAAGTTGGGCGAATAGACCTTCATAGACTGTACCGAATGATACTCAGGATACTTTGCCAAACTCGGCCATTTATCTACTGTTGGCGTGCCTAAGATTTCCACGACTTTTTGTACTTGGTTTCGTTGGAAGGGCACATTTCTCTTGTTGTCCATTTTAGCTTCTTCTCCCTTGAAAATCGGTCTCAACGACAACAATTCCGCAAAGATACATCCCACAGCCCATAAATCGATTGCTGGTGTGTAGTGTCTGGCACCAAAAAGCAATTCTGGAGCTCGATACCAAATTGTCACCACAACCTTGTCACCACCCCAAAGCGACTGGAGTGGATCTCGAAACAATCTTGCCAGTCCCAAATCGCCGATTTTAACTACGCCATCTGACGATAGCATGATATTCGCGGGCTTGAGATCTCTGTGTAGTACCCAGTTTTGATGCAGATATGACACTCCGTTAAGCAACTGCCACAACACGGATTTTACTGTCGACTCAGGGATTGGCCGACGTTCAGGGTGACAATGATAGTGAATTATTTGTAGCAAATCATGCTCTGCAAAATCAAACACCATGTATATGCTTTTTTCCTCCAAAATGATCTCTATAAGCTTGGTAATATTTTTGTGATTCAGCTCTCGGCACAAAGCCATTTCTCGACAAGCAGACTGCGAGATTCCCGTATAATGGGTTACTTCTCCTTCTTTATCAGCCTTGAACTTCTTAATAGCACACACATGTCCTACAGAGCCAGTCTCCACTCCTCCGGCTACGGAGGCTGTGTCCTTCAGCTTGGCTTTATATACTCGTCCATAAGTTCCCGCAGCAATGTAACCAACAATGTCATACTTGCTGAGAACCCGAAGTCGTTCCCGATCTTTCCTAGCTCGGTAGGTAGACAGCGGGTTGGCAACAGTGGCAGGCATTGGGGAAGATGGAGAATTGCTTGCTTGCCGTCTTGTAGGCGAAGGACTAGAGCTTGAAAACCTCTGATATTGATCTCGCGACAGACCGTTTGCAAGCGCTCGGGCGTACGTAGTGGTCCGCGCTACGTAATTATTGGTAGATGCTGTAGACGATGGATAGTTAGAACCAGTACCACCAATACTTGGTGATGGATTTGCCCTCTGGAAGGATTTGGTTCCTGTCCGGCTACCGTTGTTGGAGCCACTATGCACACGGGTGGTGGGGTTGGAATTGGTGATGATAGGACCTCCGCCCAGACTCGTGATATTTGACGGCTGAGAGCGGTCGGAAGGCCTGCCAGTAAACGGGACGGTGCCATCGGCTGGCCGCCCATACGACGGCTGCCGTGCCCGCGGGTCACCGTAGTTATGGTTCATGAACCGGAGCAGTCGTCAATAAGTTCTCAACCGAAAATCTTCGTGCAAACACTAGAAATCAAAAGTACAATGACAACTAGACTAATTGAAATTCTCCATATAAAGCTGGGGCAACCCTAACCTACTATGACCCAATCTGGACCAAAACGGGCCAACGCTTGCTCAGCAGAGATTAGTTACAGACCAAGTAAGAGAGTTGAATTGTCAATAGAATTTTCATCATTCGAGCTATGAACTTTGTTATTGACAAATATGATGAGAATTGGACCGAAATGTTTGAAATTTTCAATAACCTTGTTGCAATGGATTGCTGAAAGCACCTGAAGTGGCTGAACCCGATGCTCGTTCCCTTTGCAGCAGTCGATAGCGAAGGTATGACCAGTGTTAAGATCAAACCTTACTTTCAAACTCTATAGAGATATTAACATTAATTATCATTTAGAAGTCTGGTGCACGTCTCAATTATGGACATTACAGCTACAAATTGCCAGAACTAGTTGTAACCGGGTCACACGACTAATTCCCAACGAAGCAACATGAAGCCACATTCAATGCCGATCAGGATCCGCATGCGAGCCGGATTAATCAAATACTTCAAATATTCTTCCATTTTACTTTAATATCAGCTTTACGCTTGTAATCCAAACTTGATGATTGACTTGATAGTGACATAGAAATTGGTGAAGTATTATCTGTTTCAGAGCTTAGTGGGTCACCAGAACTATCAGATCCCGAGCTAGAGTATTTCGAATAACCTGCATTTAGCCTTGCCGTTTTAGAAGTATCGATGCTATTATAGTGACGACACCCTTGGAACATACCTCCTTGATTCAGACCTCTATTCGACACCCCGATATTTGAGTTGGGAGGACTATTTGTGGTCGTCTGGTCGTTAATGTACATGTGCCATACATGTTTTGTTGCTTTATAGGTATTTGTCTTACCTCTAATATCAGAATATGGAACAATCGGACTAGGACTGGGTTCGTTAATGCGGTGGTTAAGAAATCTTCCAGTTGTATGTCTCTGAATGCCAAGATATTGGCGTTCAAGCATAGGCTGGCCTCTCAATATCTGGATCGTCGCTAACTCTTCTACTTCAGCTCGGGTTCCTTTTCCTTTGCCTTTGTCGACTACAGTATTACATGCAGGACACTTCGAGTCATTTAGTTCAGGTTCAGCGCCGCGTTCCTGATTTTTCGCAAAACGCTGATTGCATTCTTCAATTCCTGACCATTTATTTGGTTCTTTGACTTCGGCATCTTTGTTATGCTGTTGAGTTTTATCACCTTCCTCTTGTACGTCAGTCTCTATACTTTTTTTGGCTTTCTTTTTCTTCTCGTATTTCTTCTTGTGCTCCCTTTTCTCTATACTTATTTTGCGTCCTTCAATTTCATTGCTTCTCTTTCGTACCAGGTTTTCATCATATTTATTTTTCTCTTGTACTTCCTTTTTGTCACATTTGCTATCGGGCTCTTCAGTTGCACCACATCGTTTGTCCTCAGTTTTCGTAGATTTTCTATATTCCTCAGTAACAGTAGACCTCTGGGTTTCAGTTTCGGAGTTGCAAAGGAGGTTTTGTGGTCGTACTCCTGGGGGTGAATTGAAAAGATAACAGTCTACCCGCTTCTTTAAACAATGCGACTCAACATGGCAAAGTAGAATTTTTTGCAGCTGCTTTTTGATTCTTTCATCTAGGTATAAAACCTCAGCACCATTGAGAAAATCTAATAAAAATCTCCGAGGCCGGAAAAGAGAATTATTTTCTGCCTCCTTGAAAGCAGAAATTGTCAGTTCACACATTTGACTCTCACTAAAAGAAGTTTCTGCTCTCGAAATCGCTTTACTCAATGTTACGCTGCCAGGAGTAATTTGAATTCCGAGGTGATTATTAACTACCAGTTCAGTATCGATCATATAGCTCAATCCTCCCGTTCCCTGGTTAGAGTTTAAAATATCATTTAAAATCAAATATGTTCCTGAAATTTGGAAGTTTTGATGAACTGAAAACAAGTTCCCTCCTGTATATATTTTGCGAGAGATACAAGAATTCTGTCTCTGCACATCCGGTGTATTTTGGCGACCTCTGTTTAAATTCATTACAAGTTTTAAGGCCACAACTAACACTAGAAGAATTTGAAAGCCAATCTTAAATATGTGCATATTCTCATTGATTCCTATCGAACCAAATTCAGATGGATACAAATGGGCAATATCTAGCGTAGCCCTATGCAAAGGCCTAGAGGCATCGAGGCTCAGGAATCCATTGAAAGTTCCGGGACTGGCTTGCCAATTGGTTTGTGGCATTCTGCTTAGTGTTGAATATTCAACTGGAGTAATGGTGTAACAGACAACTGTATGGGAACTCATCCCAGATATTCGAGTTGGAATGACGTCTAGTTGCGAATCGTATGTTTGCTTTTGTTTCCATAAGCGAGCCTGCGATCCATTTCTTGATATTCTGTTAGTTGGAAAATGTATAATGGCTTGTTAGTTGAAATTCATAATCATATAAATCATGCTCACAGTCCAACCTTTGCCTATAGTGAAATAGACTAATCGCAGCCGCTATTACAGAGACAATTATTGACGGGTCAATCCACATAATGTTAAGACGTCATGTTGAACTCATGGCATAAACTTGTGAAGTTCAGAAGAATTGATTGTTATGGAACTTATCATGGCGCCATGCTCTATACTGGTCACAAAATTTATAGTTATCAAAGACAGAAGATAGAACACTTCTATACACTGTTGATGCCTTTAGCACACATCGTAAGAAATATTTTTCATTCAAACAAGTGTCACAATATTAATCTACGTTCTGTGTGCTAACTTCAAATAGCTTCAATTTCACGGGTGACATACAATTCTCCAATTCTCGTATAATGACTAAGCATATCATACAAAGCCAGTTACTTCTTAGTAGTATTCAGGAATAAAATCCGTTTGGATCCACTAATTACTTTGATCCATAGCTGTCAGTCTGGTTTGATCCTATCAGTCAGCTAAAGGTACGGGTACGACTCTAAGCGTATTTACGTTCACTATTCTCTGGGTTGGGGTTAAATGCTTATATTGAGAAAGCCAAAGGTTAATTGTCATATGCGTACTAAGCTGGTTTAGGAACTTTGTGCCGAGCTAGTGTCTAGAACCTCCACAGCGCTGTACGGCTTACTTTGGTACCATCTCGATTGGCCGAGGATTTTCATCATGCCATATATACAAGAAGCCCCAATAGACAGTAACAAGGTTGACGGGAAGGAGTCAGCACTGGATGTGCTGGGATCAGAAAGACCAGATCGATACGATGACGGGGATGCATCGAAGCACCCCATCTATGTGGGTGGAAGGAAGTCCAAACTTGCAGTAGTGCAGTCAAGATGGGTTGCAAATTCCCTGAAAAATGTCCACCCAGGGTTGAATTTCCCGGTGATTGCAGTTTCTACACTGGGAGATCGAGTCCCTGGAAAGCCTCTGTATTCTTTTGGCGGAAAAGCACTATGGACCAAGGAGTTGGAGGTGTTATTGCTCAATAAGGTGGAAGGATTCGAGCAAGTTGATATGATTGTCCACTCTTTGAAGGACATGCCTACCACGATGCCCGAGGGATGTGCTCTAGGAGCCATCACAAAGCGCGAGGATCCACGAGATGCGCTGGTGATGGTTGCTGGCTCTCCTTACAAGAGTCTTGGCGATCTGCCTGATGGATCAGTTGTCGGCACATCTTCTATCCGCCGATCTGCCCAACTCAAGAGACGATACCCAAAGCTTAAGTTTGAAAGTGTTCGAGGTGCTATAAACACACGACTTGCTAAGCTTGACGACCCCGATTCGGCCTACACATGCATTATTCTGGCCGCTGCCGGTCTTCTTCGACTGGATATGGAGGACAGAATCACCAGTTATCTTGACAGCCCCGATATGTATTATGCAGTTGGCCAGGGAGCCCTGGGAGTTGAGATCAGGTCTGGTGATGAAAGAGTCAAGAAATTAGTATCACGAATTGTCCACCGACCAACTATGATGTGTTGCCTTGCTGAGAGAAGTCTCATGAAAGCTTTGGAAGGAGGATGCTCTGTTCCCATTGGTGTGGAGAGCGAGTTCAAGTCTGAGAACAGCCTGTTGACTCTTAGTGGTATTGTAGTGAGTGTGGATGGTACAGAGCATGTGGAAGGTACAGTTAGCACAGTAGTGTATTCAGATGAAGATGCAGAGCAGGTTGGACGAGACTTGGCCGAGGATTTAATTGCCAAGGGTGCACGAAAGATCCTCGACAAGATTCACTTGGACCAGATTAGTTAAATGTATATAGTAATAATGTGTCATGTTGTGTTGTTTTGCAAATGAATTATCAAGCCACGCTGGAAATGTAGTCGCCTAAATGCCTATCAAACTGTTCACATCGTATTGGCATATCCAATTGATAAAATGGATTCTTCATAACGTAATCGCCAAACAATGAGTATATCTTGGCCACCACAGCATCGGGTGCAAACTGCCGAAGGTCGGCGATCACTAAGAACTTTATCCCAGACAGCGTTTGGAAGCAGTGAATTGCAAACTGAGTTGTCTCAATGACAGACACTCCCGATGATCCCACCACCGGGGAGATTTTAGTTGTAAGTGCATGAACTCCATGGAAAGTACCTGCCAGCATCAAATAGTCATTTGTCGACAGTTTATTGAGTCCCTGTTTGAAGTCTTTGTGATATATGAGTCCACCAGCCTTATTGAGGATATATACTGATTGAATCGCCATTATAAACACAAATTTCCCCACACAATTTGAGATTCACCAAAACCCAATCAGCCGATAAAATGTATGATCAAAGCAAGAGAAATCCCAACAGAATATTACGAACTCTGAACGATGTCGATTTCCCTCACTGAACAGTACTATCTGAAGATCTAACAGATCACACTTTGACAATCAATCTCACCGACAAGAATAAAGCAGTAATAAAAACAACCAATGGATGATACGCCTTTTGAATAAATAAAAGAACTATTCTCAATCGTCACCGCTGGTGTTCTACCCCCTCGCACGCCTATATTGAATCTGAACTATGGCTGTCAGGTCGGTCCTGTCACAGTAAGCTTACATAGCCAGTTGCCCCAGAGTACGGCTGATCGGCGCGCAGGGTAAGTTTTGCAATATCAGCGCCGCTTCACCACCTTGAAACTATCCCACCACCTCCACTTCGTGTCTCTTCATGTCTGGTGACAACTTTAATTTCAGCCAGTTCCTTGGAGGAGGAACTCCAATGGGCGGAGACCAAATGGGAAGCGACCAGTTCCTGATGTCTCCTGCCCAGGATATGGGTATGAATCCTATGATGGGTTCGTTGGATCCTGCGTCGTTGTCTTTTTCAAGTGAGTATAATTTAATGTGACCGATCCGGTTATGGGATCGCCAAATTTCTGTCTATTTCGAAGCATTGATAATTGGATAATTTGATATTTTTCTGGCAAACAATTTCTTTTTACTAACTGAAGATTCTGTATATATGGATCAAATCCAGCCTGCTCAGAGCCCGGGAATTCAACCACAGGATATTATTAACCAGACTCATACCGTTCAGCCATCGGCCATATATTCTCCAAGAGTATTCCAGAATACTATGAGTCCGTCTATGGCAAATGCTACCACTTCACCATCCTTGTCGCAGGCTCGTCCTCCAAGTGCTCAGTCTACTACTGCTAATACAAGCCCCTACATTGGGGTCCCGGCCAAACGATCTCGTGAAGGATCAAGCCTTTCTCCCCACCAAAGGCCTACTCCATTGCCTGCACAGTTGTTACAGGAAGCTCAAAGTGGAATATCATCTCCCCAGCAACAGCAGCTCAATTTCATGTCTCCTCAGACTCCAAGTCATCTACAGCCACAACACTTGATGCAGCAGCAACCACCGCAGGCACTTTCGCAGCAGCAGCAGCAGCAGCCTCAACAGCAACAGTTTAATATAAATCAGTCTGCACCAGGATCTGCTACCAGCGATTTTGCGGTCATGTATCAACAACAAATGTTGCAACAACAGCAGCAGAGGCAGATGGCTGCTGCTACAATGATGCGTCAGAGATCCCAGCAGCAGCAGCAGCAGCAGCAGACTTCTCCCCCTCAACAGATTCGCCAACAGGCGCCTGTTCAGCAGCAAGCTCCACAGCTGCCACCTCAACAGAATCAATTCCAGGCTTCGTATTTGAATCGACTAACCCCTGAGCAGCTGTCTACTATTCAGCAACACATGGCTACTATGACTCCTCAACAGAGGCAAGCATTTATCCAAAGATTGCAGCAAGCTCCTATGGCAAATAGGACTCAACAACAACAACAGCACCAGCACCAGCAGCACCAGCAGCAACAACAACAACAACAACAGCACCAGCAGCAACAACAACAACAACAACAACAACAGCAGCAGCAACAACAACAACAACAACAACAACAGCGACAGCCTGACAATATCCTGCAGCTCCAACAGCAGCTTCAACGTCAACGACAACAGCAGCAGCAACAGGTTGCTGCGCAGAGCTCACCTCAACCAGCCCAACAACCATTACAGCAGCCCCAGGCAAATCAACAGCAGTTTCAATTTGTCATGCAACAGAATCAAATCCCAAATCAACAAGCAAGGGCTCAGCCAAATCAAGTTAGCCATGTTAACCAAGGTGTTGGTCAGACTCCCAATGCTCGACCGTTACAAGCCCAAACTCCAGGAGCCCAGCAGGCTCCTCAGGTTCCGCAGTCTGCGGCTGGTGTTATGAATCCACAAACCAAACCTGATCAGTTTGTGAAATCGCTTGCTGAATTCATGCAAAAACGAGGAACCCCCATTACGGGCCATCCTGTAATCGGAGGTAGAAAGATCCATCTGTTCTTGTTATATGGATATGTTATGCGACTTGGAGGATCTGCTCGACTAAGTAGACTTCAGCAATGGGGTGATGTTGCTCGGGCATTACAGTTCGATGCATCGAACCCTACAATAGCTGAAGAAATTGCTCGAGTCTATTCTACAGTACTTCAGCCATTTGAGGAAGTCGTTATGAACACCAATATGCAGTTGCGAGCCGAGAAAATGCGCTCTATTCGTTCTGCGAGTGGTAGTTCTGCTACAGGTGCTATTGGTTCACCCTCACAACCTCAGTCTTCGCAGCCACTGGGTCCAACTCAGTCTCATCTACAGCAGCAGCAGCAACAACAACAACAACAACAGCAACAACAACAGCAACAACAATCTACCCCACAACCTCAAACCCCGGCTCAGGTCCAGCAGCAGCGAATGCAACAGCAGATTAATAGCATGGGGCGAGGAAGCTCTCAATCCCCGGCAGTAGTTTCTCCTGTTACACAGGCAAGCCAGGGCTCTCATTCGTCCCCACCAACCCAGACTTCATCTCTGCCTCAGTTGAGTCAACGAATTGCTAACAACCCTACAACTTCTGCAATTTCAAACCCGAAAAGTATGGCATCAACCCCTGTTGATCAGATTAAGCTTGACAAACCAATTTCCCAGGTTCAAAGTACCCCTACACCTCCTGTGCAGCCATCGGCACCAGCGGTGCCATTTAAGCCGGAACTTAATATTCCTAGGACGGAGGAGAAGTACCTGCTACGTAAGAGATTAATTGAAAAACATGGTGGCTATGATATGCGAGCATTAACTGCCATGGGAATCGATTTGGATAATTTGCGCCCCGAGTTCCCTCTGCCTCACGAACTAGGAACCCTTGATGTTCATGCTTTGATAATGTCGTTGAAATCATTTGTTCCAGGCGAAGTGCGACAGGCTCTAGATAAATTGTTGGTTGTGACTGCAGATGTTCGATGCTACTTCAGCTTGTATGATTCTCCAGGTATGCTCACTGCGTTGTGCGACATCGGTAAGGCAACATTTGAAAGTATCGCCTCGGGAGATAAGAAAAGGTTTGCTGTAAACCGGCCATCTACTTCTATTGCTGAGTTAGATTCTGATTCTAAAGCCGACAGCTTGATTGATAAAGTATTTGAACAATATCGAGTACAGCTTCATAGCGACTTGCCTGATGTTGTTGTCGAAGCTAATGAAGGGATCGATGATGTAGATATTGAAGTGGTGTTAGAAGAGGATCAGTCGGATGGTTCGAAGGATACCGAACAAGTGGAAGTAATTAGGGCTCCTAGTGAAACTGTAAAGGATACATATGTGGATGGAGGGAAGTTTGGATTCGATAATTACCTTGACTTGGTTCAGAAGGCTCGTGAAGAGGCTAATGAGCTACGCAATGATAAAGATTCCGAGACTGATGCATTTTGGGAAACTGCTGCATTCAACCGGTTACTTTGTATAACCACAGTTATCAGAAATCTGTCTTTTGTTGACGCCAATAAGGCAGTGATTGCGACGGATCCTCAATGCTTTAATTTTATCTTTTCTCTTCTACATGGATTAGCGAGTAATGTTGATATGGTCTCGTCTACGAAGAGAAGGCTTGATCTCATGAAAGATTTGGTAACTATTTTGTCCAACATAGCATCTGTTTTGGTTCTTGATGAACCGAAGCATGCTCTTGTCCTGTTACTATTTTCCTTATCTTATGCGCCAAACTCTTCGCCTTTTGAAGTTTCCAAGGCTGGGCTTTTGTTCGGAGAATATATTGCTTCTGTCCACAAGTATATGGCATGCGCAGTTGATATTCTAGCAAAGGTATTGCCTCGAGATCCTCCAAATCGGGACCTATTTGAGTCCATTTTTCTTGGTACTTGCACAAACTCTGAGTATTTAGCCCTTCTGGCAAGATATTTTGATGGTCGAAGGGCCTATCCATATGAGCTGATGACCAGAACCTTTGGTATGGCAATTTCCGTGATCCCACACGACGACTTCCGTATCATATCGCCTGCTCTTGAACTTTCTCGACCTCTGCTAAACCAGGGATTATTGGTAGCAGAAATGCTTTGTGAAATGATCCCTGAAAAGCCCACAGAGTCATCCGGTGCTGAAGAGTTCGCTTCTGGAAGCAGCTCCGACGTGGATGATGAGGTGCCTGGTCTAGTAGAAGACATTAAATCCGTTCAGAAAGGCTATAATATTGCCTTTGAGTGGTTGAGCTCTCTGGATGGTTTTGGCCCAGTACTATTGAGAGCGGCCTGTGCACTAGGTGCTCTTGTAGGTAATCCGTCGGTAGCAATGCGTCAAGAGGAACGAAATCCATTTGCTCGTATCACACAGAGGTGCATCTCTATCTTGCGTATGCTGGGAAAAAAGGCCATGCAAAAGGAAGCTGTTAGTGGGGATTATCACGCAGGGCAGCTGCCCTCAGGTGTTCTTCCGACAATAGAAGCACTTCTGGGTGCTATGGTTGCAGCCGATATGGACAAGTTTGTTGTCCGCCAAATATGTGGCTTTTGTGATGAAGGCAATGAGCATATGGCTAAAACTCGTAACGGGTTGACTGCTTCAAAATGATGATATTTATTGGTGTAATATTAGAAAAATAATAATGACAAATTAAATAATAATGCTGCGTGGTGTGTTTATCACGATAAATTCTTATTGAAAAAGGAAACAATTTTCCTGGCAGCCTCTTTGCCAACGATTTTAGCTACTGCTTCTTCCGACATCGAACACAAGGTTATGAAGTTAGGAACCTCTGTCATAATTAAATTATAGTTCCGACTTGTAATACCTGGAATAGCTCGCAACATATCGATTGCTGAATGATTATAGATCTTAGCTTCATCCTCACCTGGGGCAAGACCATAACTGACGCAAACTTCAGGGTCTGGTTCAGGTTGGTTTTTTTTAAGATCGACAAAGATTTCGGCAGTCTGATGAGGGCTTGATGACCATATTATTTTCAATTTGGGGAATGTTAACAAAAGAAGTGAAAGCTTTTGTTGGAGATTCTCCCTGTCAAATGCAGCAGCTTCAGAACTTATACGACCTCCAGGAGCGTCACTCAACGCATCAAGGCCAAATGACTTGGATTCATCAAATTCGATTAGCAGAGTAGGCATGTCATAGTAACGAAACATTGACTCACATTGGGTGAACAATCTTCCATCCTTGAAACTGCTAATTAAATCTGCAATAGACTTTCTTTCAACACATATGCGCGGTGTCAAGATGTAGTCTCCAACTGTTAATGTAGCGGGCGCAAGATCTATGTTCTCATTATACAACAATGGAGGTAGTGAAGATCGAAACTCCCGGATATCAACAACAACTCTGGGGGGCTCTGCTGTAACATCTTTGACAGCGCCTCCAGCAATTCGAGTATTTATAGTTCTCAGCACGGCATTGGTGGTTGATCTATCCTCCTCGGTATCCAAATAAATGGGCATGGTACCTTTCTCTCTAATCAAACTGGTAAATGAGTCCTTCTCGCGCCTTACGTCATATAAATATCGTTGTTCTTCTACCGATTGCGAGTAATAAAGAAAGAAAACTTTAGCTGGCTTGTCTGGATAAGTAGCACGGAACAATTCAATGCGACGGAAGAACGTCGAATCTGGTTCGTACATTATGATGTAAGAAGGCATAAGCTCTTCGAGAATGTCCTCATTGTCAGCTGTCTGATATTGCTGTACAATCACCAGGTTAGAACTGTCCAGCAAATCCATTGAACTTAGAAACTGGGAACCCGCACTAGAATCGTCAACATCTTGGGAAAGTTCAACTATGACTTCGTCAGCTTCATTCTCGACTTCACTTTCAGAAGAATCCTCGAGCTCTATCAGTTCTGACTCATGAGGTCTGGAAACTGTAGCAGCTACAGATCCACCTCTAACTCTGCGACGCTTGTTCGGGTTTCGTCGCGCATTAGAATTAGCAGCAGCTGCTGCATCAGCTTGACTCGGTGTAGTTTCTCGCGCAACAGTATCAACTTTAATTTGCGTCCTGACAGAGTTCATAGCCTTCTTCCATTCAGTATATTCCTGGAGTTTTCGACGCATGTAACCTTGACCGCTGAAATCGTCGCCATCCTGCTTCATGGAACTGAGATATCGGCGTAGCTGGCGACTAGTAGACTTGGTTGCACACATTATGAGAGTTGGGCCATCCATAGATGAATTCGCAGCTCTTTCCAGTACGATTTCATTGAGGACACTGGATACGTGATACCACTTGGGAAGCTCCTCGATATGGCCAGATTTTGAGTAGATTCGACTTCTAGCCAGTCGGAACAAAGTGTCAGCAGCATCCAGCTCGAACCAAGCTGGTCTATCTTTATGCAATGTAACAACTGGACGATTAGATGCCTCTATTGTTTCGAGAGCTCGGTAAAAGTCGATACTGTCACAGTTTGTCAGGTCGAATAATAACCCCTGAAGACTGCTCAAGTCATTGACAAGCTGCTTGCTATACCATGACAACCTATGCCATAATGGATTCAATTGAATAAGAACAGACCTAACAAAATCTGTAGCCATTGCGTTATCAAGATTCCAATCACTAGAATCGACTTGAGGCACTGCCTTTTTAATGGCAGAAACCGTTTTCTCAAAACACTCGAGAATAGCGATTTGAATCTGTCTCATAGAGTCTGACATTGCTATTTGGATTTCAACCACTTCATTTTGGTTCGAAGATGAAGACGTTGATTCATTGTCTCGGTGTCGGGCCCAGTGATTATCCGAAAGAGATTCAGATACCTCAACTCGGAACCGGGGCCACAGATCAACCCTATGCAAATTTAGTAGTTTCATTTTGTTGGAGAGAGGCGACAGCCCTCCAGAAGCAAGTAATCTAGCAGGCTGATCGCAAAGTGCCTTTATGAACCCATGTTGGTTGCGCTCTCTGTACATTCGCAGAATAGAGCTCTCATTTGTACGATCGGTGACTCGTTCTGCATGTAGAACTACAATGCCAGTTATCATAGAACAATCGACAGTTCCAGCATGAAAATCAACCCCAAGAATTCGCGACGTAACTGAAAAGATTCCTCCACGTTTATACAGATCTTGTCTAGATGAGGGAGTGACCTTCTCCGAGTTGACCACCGTGAGACCACGGCGAGTAGCGTTACCCATACAAGATAGCAGCCATGAATATTCCGATATTCTTTTATTTTCTTCATCCGAAGCACCAAGGATAAACACCAGGCTCTCCTTATCAGTGCGGGTTCCATTCTCTGACCGATGAGTTCCTGCGACATCGATGGCGTGAATTAAGTTGGTAGCCAACAGCATCAGACCCAAGCCTTGACCAAGAATGAGTAAAGAATTGTCGTTTTTGATGAGATCATTGATTATTATCTTCTGGAAATTAAGTGGTACTGATAAAGGCAGGCTTTTGGATGCACCTTGCTCAGAAGAAGAACCTACACCAACACCAACGGCAACATCAGGCACATGGCCAGTCCCAGAACCATTCGCAACTACCGTGGTTGAAACATCCACCGCAGAAATGATCCTTGTAGAGTCATATCTTGCATCCAATTGATCATTAGCCTTTTCCAGTCGGACAGGATCGTACGGTTCATCATCGACAAACAAGCTCTCCTCCATTGTTCATTATCCCATGGACGGTTTAGACGGTGATCCCAGAAACCGCTTATCCGATTGCTCCAACCTTATATTGGACCTAAGAGAACCTATTTCCCGAATCGGCAGAGTAGTGAGGAATGAGGCATTTAACCCTTATATCCACCTCGCTGACGGTATGCGTAAAATCCAAACCGGGCCGACTAGGACTTTGTGACCGACTGTACAGAAATGCCAGCTACATCATGCTGTAGTATACGTAGGAAACGTGTAGGAGGGATCTACGATTAGGTCTATTATTTAATTTGTTTATATCAGAACAATAATGAATGTCTTAGTCAAGTAGTAGTGAATCCTT
Source organism: Sugiyamaella chiloensis (assembly GCA_030578775.1). NCBI lineage: Eukaryota > Fungi > Ascomycota > Dipodascomycetes > Dipodascales > Trichomonascaceae > Sugiyamaella > Sugiyamaella chiloensis. The sequence continues at coordinate 139,324 of JAKTZE010000012.1, forward strand.
GGCTTCACTATAGTGTTCGTATCGTACAGTCAATTGGCCTTGATTAGTGTATAGTCACGCGTGATGTACTAGCAAGCACTAGTTTGTGCGACTAATCCATTCAGCGGGTTCTGAGTAGTGCCATGATGAATATGTGCAGTAGATCTGATCACTATCACGAGGTCGAGATAGTGCCATTGTAGTGGTACCTAGTGAGGCAGGCTAACAGAAAAAAGCAAGTGGAGGAAGTCTGAGACGTTGATCTGGCGCCAATCATTACGCGATCTCGAAGTAATCTGGTTTACCTAGTTATGCATCGTTAGTTACAATTGCAAAAGTTATGTTGTTTTTTTTGGATATTAATCCGCTGCTTTTGGTAGAGTCTAATTATTCCTATTGTGTGGCCGAGCCATTTACGGTGGCATGGCAAGGCATTATTGCCGGTTTGGGTCATTGTCTCTGATACCATTGTTGGAGAGGAGCGAATGATCTACAAGCAAAAATAACCACCATACGGCCATAAGCCAAGCAGTAAGCCAACTACAAACCCCTACCAACATAAGACAGCAGGATCCGAATTGGGAATCCGGATTGATCTCCCCTGTTAGTTTGTTATATTGCGATGTAATTGATAGATCAAATCCATAGCTTAGAACTATACTATATTGCATTACACTACACTATTCTTTCTCTGCTACTGTTTATCACCCATCGGACGTCGGTCTCCTTAGTGCCATCGACCGCTCTCCACATCGTTGGTGTCCCCCTGCAGGTCAGTGGCCGCAGCGCCAGGCCATGCACCAGGGAACGGGTCTACGGGTCAACGTTGCTTGCGTTACCCAGAAGCAGCAGCCCCTCCTCCCTTTTCCCTTCTAATCACTATCTTGTGACATCAGTTTAGGATCGCGAATAGCCATTGCTGTATTATATTAGAATGTCTAGTGAGGTGAGTGTGATTGATTAGAGCTCGAGTATTCGACTGCCTGCCCACCCCGCTGTTGGTTTTTTGCCGTGATATTGCTTGTCCATGGTATCCTGGACCACCCCCCTGTGCGCTAGTATGGTGAGAACAAGCTGTTGTAGTGTGGCCCTGGTGCGGATGGGGGGCGCAAGTAGGGGGTGGAACCTTCAGATCGGAAGGTCGAGCCAGGTTGCCAGAACTTTGAAGTTCACTATGGTGGATAGTAGTAGTCAATTCGTGACCGGAACTATATTGGTGTTGGCAGGCAGTCAAGAGGATCGTAGTTTACGGGCAATGTTGAGTGGTATTCAGTAGACTAACATACAGAGAGAAACGAACACCTTCTTGGCCCGGCTTTGCGAGCAGGCCGAGCGATACGATGAGATGGTCACGTATATGAAGGCAGTAGCCAAAGACGATGCGGAACTGACAGTGGATGAGCGAAATCTGTTGTCCGTGGCGTACAAGAACGTGATTGGAACCCGACGAGCCAGTTGGAGATTGATTCTGTCGATAGAGCAAAAGGAAGAGGCCAAGAACGCTGCCCACCACGTGGAGCAGATCAAGTCTTACAAGACCAAGATTGAATCCGAGCTCGAGGACATCTGCCAGGATGTGTTGGACGTGCTTGGCAACCATCTGTTGCCGAAAGCCGAGTCTGGTGAATCCAAGGTGTTTTACTACAAGATGAAGGGAGATTATCACCGATACCTCGCTGAAATTGCTGCCGGAGACAAGAAGAAGAATGCTGCTACCGCTGCCCACGACTCTTACCGAAAGGCAACCGATGTGGCCCAGACAGACCTTTCTCCCACTCACCCCATTCGACTTGGTCTTGCTCTCAACTTCTCAGTCTTTTACTATGAGATCCTCAACTCTCCTCCTCGAGCATGCCATTTGGCCAAGCAGGCGTTTGATGATGCTATTGCTGAGCTTGATTCATTATCAGAGGAGAGTTACCGAGATTCAACTTTGATTATGCAGTTGCTTCGAGATAACCTCACCTTCTGGCAGAATGATTTGGAGAACTTACCTCAAGAGTCGGAAGCTGCTGAGGGTGCTGAACCTGCTGAGGGTGAAGAGCCTGCTGAGCCTGAGTCTGAACCAACTAAAGAGGATGCTTAATGTACAAGAGTTCTAACATTACATGGATGAGCAAGAATTGAATTGTATTGTTTTGTAGAAGTTCACAAGGTTGCTTTTTTTTTTTGTCTTACTGTTTTTTTTTTTGTTTTTTTTGCTCTGTTTTTGTCCTGTTATTGTTCTGTTATTGTTCTTTATTTTCGTCTTTTTCACATATCTGCCTTATTTGCCTGAAATCCCTGATTGTCTCACAAATCCCGAAACCTTATCACTTGAACCCTCTTTTTCATCTACTTTTCATCGTCTCTTCGTTTTCAGTCATTTCTTCTCATTTCATCATATTCGCGTCCTTTTTCATTTATCTTCAGTTGTCTTGTCTTCAAGCTCAGATTCGCGTCTGCAGCTCGGTCGCGCATACACTATGTCCAATGTGTATACAATAGTAGACTCAATTAATATCGCTGAATCAGCGTATCGTCAGATCGAAGTGCTTTCTGAATCTACCACAGACCGACAGATTCCACTAAGCAATTCTTCAGCAAGTGGATCTAGGGTCCTCAGACTTATTCTTCAAGACCACAATGGCAAACTAAGTTATGCTGTGGATCTGAATCAAGCATTGCCTGCTGATCCAATGGGCCTACGAATCCAACTTCAACACCCTGAAGTTCGTCGACAAGTATATATGCTGGATAGTCGTAATACCAAGATATTAGGGGGATCGGCTCCAAGTGGATACAACAAGTTGAATAGGTTGAAAGAACGCCTGGAAGAGACTATGCAGAAGTAGATTCAGTGGAATGGCACTTGGCAGATCAAAAGCTATTGATTTGAATTATTCCTATCAATGTATATTTATTTTCCATTTACTTCAGTTAAGCTAAGTGGTGGCAATTGGAATAGGATCAATGGAATACAGCAAAAACTCTGACATAGAAAGAGCACATTACAGAGCAGATATATATGACATACAATCTACTTCTTGCCCAAAGCAGTTGCAATATTGGTAGCCTCTTCAATGGCCCGAGCAACACCGCTTCGCACTCCTTTATCCTCCATGACCATCAGACCTCCAATGGTAGTACCTCCAGGAGTACACACCGAACTTCGAAGAACTGCAGGATGTCCTCCGTCAAGAACCATCTGGCCCGATCCTATCAATACCTGGGCAGCACATTCTTGAGCAATGGCATATGGTAGTCCCATTCGGACTGCTCCATCACACATGGCCTCCATGACCAAGTATGTGAAAGCTGGGCCGCTCCCACATAGTGCAGTAGCCACATCTTGATGTTTCTCTTCCAAAAACAAGCACCGTCCAGTCTGCTGGAAGATCCATTCAATGGATTTCTCAACAGATTCAGGCAGCTGTTGTTTAGGAAGTGACACAACAGTCATTCCAGCACCAATCTTGCTTGGAGTGTTTGTCATGGCTCGAGCTACAATAGTAGTACTATGCATTTTGCTGTGAAGATCATCGATAGTCTTTCCCGCCAACAGACTAATAACCACTTTGTTTTTGAACAGCTCTGAGTCGATATTCCCCAGAATCTCATCAACCATAAATGGCTTACATCCCAATAGAATAACATCTGATGATTTCAATAGATCGTCATTAGATGCCAATACCACTTTAGTACCAAACAGTCCCTCCAGTCGAGTCTTGGATGACGCTGATTTCACACTTGCAATGAACTTTGCTGGAACAATTGATCCATCCTGGCTACTATTTAGTACAGCATTCAGAACAGCAGTGCCCATAGTCCCACTGCCCAATACCCCAAGGGTGTACCCGTTCTTGATGTCGACCATTGTTGCGGCTATAGTTAAGAGTCAGACATCGAAATATGCGCCATAGCGTAAATATGGATGTTGATATTTTGACTTTCATTTCTTTCTTTTTTGTTGAGACTTTTAATTCTTAGATTTTCCCCAATTAATCACTACAGGATGAAAAATTGACTTTTGCTTTTAATATTTACCAGTATCTATCAAAATGTAAACTCGTCTCGGAACTCATTAACATCCATGCCATTACCAACCTTCTCGACCAAATCTCGACGGTCCATAGCCAAAAACACCCGTCGTAACGTTTCGTATAGATTAGTGCTTTGGTTTGCCAGTACATCATCTTCAGGTCCATCGGTCTTGTGCAACGACAAAGCAGCCAGTAAATGCTCCCCTGCCTCCTTGTAACAACCAATATTGATACATGATACTCCAAGGTTATATCTTGCTCGCACAAACGATGGTCGTATACTTAATGCTCGGTAATATGCGTCAATAGCCTCCTCGCTACGGTTAGAGTTGGCAAGAGTGGCACCTAGTCGGTTCCACAATAGAGGATCGTTAGGTCGCACGGCCAATGCAGCACTGAAACAGTCAACTGCTTTAGAGTATTCCTCATTACCATAGAACAAAACTCCCAAACCAACCTGTACATCGGCATCAATGTTAGCACCATCAGGTGATAGTTGAGCAGCTCTAATAAACAACTCGGTGACTCTGCTATGCAACTGGAATCGATCCTCGTTCTCCAATTTAGGCTCCTGCTGTCGGGCCTGGCTAGCGACATCTGGGTACTTGGTTGCCAGCCATCTTTCAAGCGTTGCGTACGCAGCATTTTCATATCCTTCATTAGTGTATGAAACCGAAAGGTTGAGCAAAGCTCCTAAATTGTTTGGATCAATTCTAATAGCTCTCTCTAAAGCTCGAATAGCAGGATCCTCTTTCTCGTTCTGGGCCTGAGCTGCTCCCAGTCTAGCCCATGCTTCAACATGGTCAGCATTCTTTTGAACTGCTGCTTCAAAGCATAATGCAGCAAGTGAAAGCTTGGCACCATTGTCCATCAACTCGACACCAAGTGCAAAAGGATCCTCCTGATCCATATATGGGTTTTTCTCTTCAAACTGATAGTCTCCAAACTCTGGACGATTAGTGGTAAACTCATCAAAGTCTCGGTCCCATGCAGGACCTTCTCTTTGAGTCCAGTCATCAACATGATCCAAGACCTGAGACTTGATCCGATCCCACACATTTTCAAATCGGTCATCATTAAGTGAATCAAATGCAGGATCCTCAGTTATCACTGGTTCATCCTCGTCAAGTAGTTTATCGCCTTCAGGAGCCTTCTCCTTGCCTTTACCCTTCTCTTTGCTATCCTGCTCAATCTGCTTAAATTGCTCTTCCCATTTATCTTGATCCAATTCAACGATTCGACTTGAATTGGCTTGCTGCATAGACATGGCAGGCTGCTGCTGCTGCTGATGTTGAAATTGAGACCCTGCAAACATGGGGTTATAAGCTGGCATAGATGTGAAACGGGGTCCCATGGGTGTCACATTGCCAGTGGCCTGTCCTGATGGAGTTGGTCCTCGTGCAAACTCTCCTGCCCATCCATTAGCAGGGCCAGGAGAACTTCGCTGGTCGCCATCGGCACCTCGAAAATCGGCCGCCCAGTTGGCTTGGGCATTTTGAGATGCTTGGGGGCCGCCTTGTTGGTGAAGGTTGGAGATCTCATGTCGCATCTGATCAAAAGAAAATGCTTGAGGTTGGCCCTGATGCTGCTGAAATTGATTCAGCAGATGCTGGTCGTCTGCTGACATCATCCTAGCATCTGATCTCATAGACGCCGGTGCTTGACCAGGCCTTTGATTCATACGATCATACTGAAGAGAACGGTCTTCTCCAGCATGTTTGGTGAACTGAGATAATGGATTCTGTGCTGTAGAGCACTCTGCTCCACCGTTCATAAACGACATAGTTAGGAAGTTAAAGGCGGACCTCGGTGAAACTGGGGTACATAAGCTAATTAGTCACGTGAAGCCCCACAGATCCCCCACCCGGAGAAATACCATCACAAGCTTACTCTTCAGCCGTTCGATCCTCGGTTAAACTATTCGAGCCTAGTAAGAATCAATAGATGTCATTATTTTTATATATCACAATAGATAAAATACCTCTCTATTCATTATCAGAGGTAGTTTGCTTTTTCTGTCTTCTCAGAATCCAGTTTAGCCAACTTTCCAGATCAGCAACGTCGTAAAAGCCCGTTTTTGACTTAACTTCACCATTCTCAAATGCAGTAACTTGGTACAGTGGATTGTGCGCCTGTAAACTTGATGAGGTAACAATGTCTACCTTGAAATTACCCTCGAGCAATTCATATTTCGAAACTGGGGGAAAAAGTAGCTTTCCCAAATGGGCTTTTCTTAGATCATCCTCGGTTTGATCTGGGAACTGCTTGACTTGCATGGAGATATTTTTATGATCCTGTAGTATCATATCCAGTAGCCTGGTGGTGCGCTTGACGACCTTGTAATGCTGCATATGTGCCACTATAGGACGAAGAATAAATAACTGTGCAGTAGGCGTATGGCTCTTTGAGCTGATAGCAACAGGAATGTCCTGGCGCTTTTGTAATCGTCGACGATGCGAATAGCATAGCAATATATGTAGAGCGTTGCAGAGCAGGTCTGCTCGCTTATGTGGAAGCACTTCATCAGAGAATTGCCCATGACTTGAGGCATCCACATATTCTATCTCCAGCACTTCATCATACAAGTGACAAACAATTTTACCATCCACAACATTTATCTTGAAAGATGATAATAACTTCGCTTCCTGAACCATCTCGTAAAACAACTCCTGCTCAAACAGCAATGCTCGAGCTGTTTTGACTTCACCATGAACTCCACTTTCTGACACATCTGCCACAGACGTAGACGACATCCCGACTCGGATCTTTTCTCCTGATGATGTATCATACAAGGTGACTCGCACCACTTTAGGCTCTCCAGTGCCTTCAAATCTAAAAGACATCTCACCATCTGCCCGACGCCTAACCATTGCTAAGCCCTTATCTTTGTAATCAGAACCGGCATCTCCATATCCATACTTGATGCCCAATCCTCGTGCATCTCCTTTTCTAATTTTAAACAAAACCTCTCCACCGGCAACAACGTCAAGAACATTATCCCAATACTTTTCCTCTTTTACAACTTCTCCTCTAAGACGACTCGCGGAAATTTTCAATTGATTTGATGCTTTTGACAGAGATTCAAGCATCCACCCTGCACCCACCAGATGTCCGTCATCTTGGGGTTCCATCCATAGAGCATCAGCGCCTAGAGAGCCCACCGCAACATGCTGTTTCAAATGTGCAGACATAGAGGTTGTACCAGCAGCAGGTCGTAAGCATGACAGCAGCAATGATACAAAGTCTAGCGACAAGGCAGACTCATTCTGTGCTACACGGATCAGATTCACTAGTTCAGTTCTTGCCTGCTCGAATTCTGCTTGATCTCGAGGAGCGGCTAGCGAGTAGTTGTTTTCAACCGATTTAGAATCGTCACTCGAATCAATTGAACCATCCTCATTCACGTCATCGTCACCATTATCATTCTCCATTAATATATCGTCATCCTTTTGACTATTACTGCTAGCTTTGGCTTCATCGTCAGCTTCAGCTTCAGCTTCAGTCTCTTTGATCAGAGCATCCTCCGAAATGCTCGCAAACGACCCCCGCTCAGATATGATTCGGGGAATTATATCCCCCAAACGAGAAGGACTGATATTAGACTCATTGATAATCTTTGAAACCGAAATTAAACTTACGTAGCAGAGCTATCTGGCCTCTCTTCGGGCTCTAGTGACAGGAGCGTATCGCTCATAGTATGATGGTGAGTGCGGCATGGACTAGGCATGCACTGTATAAAGAGGTTCGTTGCACTCTAACCTACCGAGTGGAACATTTTAATGAAATTATATGAATTACATTATCTACGACAACATAAAACAAAAGAACTCTAGAGATTAATCATTCATCTACTAGCTGTACATCATGCACAAATTACAGATGATTTAGAGATCAAATTCTCCATCATCATCGTCAATGTCTGAACCTTCTTGGATCTCAGTAGCAAGCTCCTTCTCCCGTTCACGAGCCTCTTCCACGGATTTCAAGTCTACCCGATGGTCATTCATCAGATATCGCATTGACTTGACGCTGTCATTGTGCAGAGAAATGCAGAACTTGATTCGCTCGTGGAAGGCATCCTGAGGCTCGGTAGACGAATAAACATCCAAAACCTCCTTGGACTGCATATAGCCCTTCTCATGATCAATAGTGGCCTCGATGACACCATCTCGAATGGCCTTAGCAACAACATATTCAGCAGACTCCTCACTGCCAAGATCAAGTCTTACACAAATATCCTTGAGAGAGATCTTCGAGTATGTCAAACTCATGATTCGAATGCCTGCCTTGATAACAATTTGTCGCAATCGCAATACCAAAGTGTAAGTACCGTCCTTCTTCAACTTCTGTTCATGCTTGGCAACCGTCTCGTTGAATTGGCCCAGATCTCCATTTCGTACCGCCTGAGCAACTTCAAAGTATGGCTCTAGCGCCCGCTCTAATTGCGGTTGCTTGAACACCGATCGGTCAGGGACAACACCCATTAACAGCTCGACAACCACGCTCAACTTGTTAGCTGCCTGTTGGAATCCGGCAGCCAGAGAAGTCTGTGGTGCCTTACGTATAGCAGCGGTCAACTTTTCGGAAGCAGCACTGTAATTGAGTTGGATAGCGTTGATACGACCAAGATAGTACAAATATCTAGCTGCCAATGCATTGGCAGCAGAGTCGGGGAATGTAGTCTTGGCCACCAAATTGGCAGCTTGTGAGACCCTGTTAGATGACAAGTAGTTGCGCAATGTCAACGTGATCAGTGATGCTTGAGTTTCCATGTCGTGACGTAGTGTAGCAGTTCGTAGAGCTCCCAGAAGAGTGGGGATGATCTCGTTACTATGGCCAGTCAATTCTGCGACTCGCGAGAAGTAAAACCACAGCTTGGCAGCCAAATAATCCAAGCTCCGTCTATTGTAGCTTCGCAGTTTGTTGATAGAATGTTCACTCAATTTGCCAATGACAGTCATGTCGGCTTTCTTGGAGTTTATGAGCCAAACTTGGACCAAAAGTTGCAGAAACATGTCTACTTCAGGTAGGATCGAGGTTGGTACTGTCGACGCCCCAGACTTGCTCGGCGAAGACACACTTTCTTCTCCATCATCTACCTCCATCTTCTCTTCAACTTGACTCGCAACAACTTCGAGTAAAAGCTCACGGGATACATCTGATACAGGATATGAAGCAATAATCACCTCATTGAGAGCAGCACCATCCACCCGCTTACGCAATGCTGGCAACCCTCGCAGGACTTTCAGGGTGAATCGAGCATCAAAATTTGCCACTGCCTTCTCCAAATAAGCGAAATTCTTCTTTATATCATCTACCACTAGTGCTTCCTCCAATTCTGTGGTTTCGCCAACTGGCTTTTCTTCCTTCTTATCTTCAGGTTTCGCCCCTTTGGCATCCATTTCCACGTCCGCCATTAGTGATGATGGAGAGAGCCTCACAGGACAAGCTGACCATCTGCTGCTCAGCGCAACACAGCCGTACGCTTCCATCCAAGCCATAGCTTTCTGACTCTCACAACTATTGTATGTCTCGACAGCCCGTTTCCCTTGATAGTCTACTAAAGAAAAAGCAGAATGATCAGGTCAAGCCCAGATTCCTGTCCAAGAAAGAACGGTTGCGATTGGCCTCTGAGCGGAAAGATGATCGCAAGGTAGACATGGGATCAAAATCATCCAATCCACCTATTGCTACACATTTGCCGTCCAGTTCGTCAGCAACGAATCAAAAATTGGGCAGTACCAGTATTGCACAGGCTCCTATATCTCGATCATCTAATGGAATTGCAAAGGGTGCTTCAAATGATTCTTCAAATGGTCGTTCAAATGATCCTTCAACTGATAATAGTAGTGGAAACCGTCAGAAACGTCAAAAGTTTCAATTCGATTGGAAGCAGGAGGATGATACAGCCATTGAAAACGATGATCTGTACCGTCATAAGGTAGCATCGATAGGTAGTGCGAGGAATATTAATTTGAGTGCAGGCATGACTTCTGGAGGTGGAGCAGAGGAACGAGCAAGGCGTCTAGCAGAAATCGAAAAAGCCAAGTTCCAGCAAAGGCCTGAAACAAACTGGGATGACATTTCATGGGTTGACAAACCTCTTGATATGATGAAAGAACGAGATTGGAGAATATTAAAAGAGGACTACAAGATATCGATCAAAGGAAGGCGTCCTCTTGCGAAACCAATGAGATCGTGGGTTGAATCCCAAATCCCAAAGTCAATACTTAATGTGGTTAATGAACTTGGTTACAAAGAGCCAACTCCCATTCAAAGAGCTGCCATTCCAATCGCTATGACAAACAGAGATGTGATTGGTGTGGCAGAGACAGGATCTGGTAAAACTGCTAGTTTTGTGATTCCTATGCTCTCATACATTATGCAACTACCTCCTTTGACTGAGATCACGCAAAAAAATGGTCCTTATGCCATTGTGTTAGCACCAACCCGTGAGCTTGCACAACAAATTGAAACTGAGACAAACAAGTTTTGCAAGCCTCTTGGATTCAAATGTGTTTCATTAGTTGGTGGACACAGAATTGAGGATCAGGCCTATCAATTACGAGAGGGACCTGAGATTATTGTAGCCACGCCTGGTCGACTTGTGGATTGCATTGATCAGCGTTATGTTGTATTGAGCCAGTGCTGCTATTTGGTGATGGACGAGGCTGACAGGATGATAGATTTTGGGTTTGAAGAGCAGATCTCCAAAGTGCTTGATGCCCTTCCAGTGACTAACCAAAAGCCTACCGATGACAATCTATTCCGTCAGGATGGAGACAATTTGTCGTTAAGCCAATATAGACAGACCATGATGTACACAGCCACTTGGCCCAAGGAAATTGAATCTTTGGCTGATAAGTACCTACGAAACCCAGGTATTGTCACTATTGGATCATTGGGACAGGCAACCGATAGAGTGGTTCAATTGGTTGAAATGGTGCCCGAAAACAAGCGGCCCAAACGACTAGTGGATATCCTCAACTCTGGCAAATATTCTCGGCCTGTTATTATTTTTGTGAATCTGAAAAGGGTCTGCGACTCCATTGCAGAGGACCTGCGACAAAACGGGTGGAACGCGGTTACCATGCATGGCAGTAAGTCGCAGGATCAGCGAGAAGCTGCATTGGCTCAACTCAAGTCAGGATCTGCCGACTGCTTAGTGGCTACCGATGTCGCTGGGCGGGGTATCGATGTTCAGGATGTGTCGCTGGTCGTCAACTATCAGATGTCAAAGTCTATAGAGGCTTATACTCATAGAATTGGCCGAACTGGACGAGCTGGAAAGACTGGTGTGGCCATTACATTTCTGGATTCCGACGACGAGGACGTATTCTACGATTTGAAGATGATGCTCCAGAAATCCGGCTCTCAACGTCTACCCGATGAGCTGCGCAAATCTGTGAAACCCCTTCTCCCTGCTGTTGCACCGCGAGCTGCGTGATTCCGTTGCTTAACCTGATTCGCTTCATGTATGCATATGTGCGTTTAGTTGCAGCTTACCACTGTTTTGTATATTAGAATTGCTCTCGGCAACGGCGCCCTAGTTTCAATTGCACAATGCGGAATGTGGCCACTATTGCAGATCTGGTCATAGTTGCAAGCTTATTTATTTTTTTGTATATAATGTCATATGGCCAAAAAGGTTGTATGTTTTGTAATAGATTTTTTATTGTCAAGCATTGCGCAGCGATTGTGGCTTAATTGGACGATAAGCGGGGAAGGACTTTTAAGTTGATTGTCAGGCACGAGTTGACCAGTGATTTACTTTGCATTAGCTTGAGAGAACTAGCTCTGCACATACATTTTTTTGTAGCTCTCATGTAAGAGGGTTTCCAATTTGGTTGGAAGCATTACGATCTTCCTCCACGTGTTTCCAATAATTGGCTACTGTCACTTGTCAGTGCCTGCAATATGCACAGATTGACCGCATATATACTTATACGGGCGTACCCCAAAAGCTTTACCAGCTGGTTTCGCTCACAACTTTTCACTGATTAAGCATTGCCATGCATTAGTCCCTCCTTTTTTCTTTTTTTTTCGTTTTTTTGTTTCGCCTTTTCCTGTTTTGGCTCTTAGCTTGTAAGTCATAATTAGGATACATTTAATTGGATATTGGCATTGGCACCCATCTCGTTCCTAAGAATTTATATATATCAGGGGCAGATTTCCTTGAAGTGTTTTAGTAGCTGTATAAAGTATCAAAAAAAAAACATCACATATCATCTATTGATAGAGTGTTTCGTTCTAAAATGCTCGGTCCTCTCGCTTTTCTCGCTTTGGTAGCCACTGCTATCAATGCTGCACCCAACTCTATCAACTCCACAAATGTTCCATCTCAGCATCGTCTAGCCTTGAGTGGAAGTCCTGACAGTTTCTCTGTATCGTGGAGTTCTCCCTCTGTGGTTTCAAGCCCTGTGGTTCAGTACGGTTTGTCTGCTGATAACCTCCAATGGACCTCTTCCGCTGGTACTTCTCAGATCTACGAGAGCTCTGTATTGTATGACAATCATGTCCAGCTTAGTGGATTGTCGGCCAACACCACATACTTCTACTCTGTGTCCAATACCGCCAATTCTTCTCTCATATACAGCTTCACCACTCAGCCTGAAGTAGGAACAAACACTGAGTTCACTTTTGCCATGGTCAACGATATGGGTACATTCGGACCTCTTGGTTTATCCTCCACTGCCGGTAAAGGTGAAGGCGGTCTCCTTCTTCCTGGTGAGCAGAACACTATTCAGTCCATGAAGCAGGGAATTGACTCTTATGAGTTCATTTGGCACGTTGGTGATATTGCCTATGCTGATTACTGGCTCAAGGAGGAGAATCAAAAGTACTTGCCTAACAGCACTATTGCTGACGGTTATATGGTGTATAACAACATTCTCAATGCCTTTTATGATGAGATCACTACTCTAAGTTCGGTCAAGCCATACATGGTTGGTCCTGGTAACCACGATGGAGACTGTGTTGACGGTGTTACTGCAGCTAGCGCCTGGGGAACCAGTTTCAACTACAATGTTTGTGTTCCTGGTCAGAAGAACTTCACTGGGTACATCAGCCACTGGCAGATGCCCAGTACCGCTTCCAACGGAGTTAACAACATGTGGTATTCTTTTGACTATAACAATGTCCACTTTGTTCAGATCAGTACTGAAACCGATTTTGGTAACGGTATCCTCGGATCTGATGAGTTGGGTGGTATCCAAGGACAAGACTCTGGTCCATTTGGAAGCTACCCCAATGAGCAGTTTGACTGGCTCGTCAACGACTTGCAGACTGTCAACCGAACCAAGACCCCTTGGGTTATTGTTGGTGGTCACCGACCTTGGTATGTCGATGCTGACGACACCTGTGAAAACTGTCAGGAAGCTTTTGAGAAAGTCCTAGTTGACAACGATGTTGACTTGGTTGTGCATGGTCACGTCCATAACTACCAGCGAGTTAACCCAATTGCCTACAATGTGTCTGACCCCAACGGACTTGACAACCCAAGCTCTCCTATGTACATTATTAACGGTTTTGGTGGTCATTATGATGGAACTGATGAATTTGGTGGTCCTCTTCCTAACTTCACCACCTTCGGCCAAGATACTGCTTACGGATGGTCTCGAATTACTGTGCTTAACTGCACCCATCTTAAGCACGAGTTCGTTGCCAGTGCTAACAACTCCGTTCTCGACACTGCCATTCTCTTCAAGAACCACACTGGCTCCTGCAGCGCTGCCAGTGCTTCTGGAAACTCTTCTAGTTCTGGTAACTCTTCTGTTTCCGGAATCGGTTCTGCACCTGCTACATCATCTGTCTCCGTTTCCAACGGTGCCAGTTATGTTTCTCCTTACGGTGCCTCTGCAGCTCTTGCTGCTGCCGTCATTGCAATTGCAATGCTCTAAAGAATTATTTGAAAATTAGATCTCAATTAAATGCAGTTTCGTTGCGCTTTGTCGTCTCGTTTTAAAATCGTTATCTTACTCGCTGTCGTAATCATCCCCCAAAAGACTGATCTTTTTAGGAACAGATATCCTTTGAGACAATTGCTTCAGTTCACTAAGGGTATCATTGGAAATAAGACTCCTTTGACTGATACCACCATCACTATTCAGAGGCTGTAGCTCGCTAGACTCATCATTGATCTCTCGTCCAGGATCATTTTCGTCATTTTTCCCCTCGGACTCAAGCAATTTACCTGCTGGCTCACTCTTGGCCTCTCTGCCGTCTGGATTGATTGAGTTCTCTCCTCGAGCAAACCACAGATCGTCAGGTGCTTCATACCCCTCGAGACCAAAGCTCGACTGTATAGCTCTTTGTCGTTTGGCTTCAGAATTAGTACCTTCTAATTGTGCAACATAGCTTGCGGGTAATAGCTTCTTTATAGTTTCAGCAGCCTGCTCCTCCAGTCTCCGCTTCTCTCTTACTTGGGCAACAGGATTTGGATCTTCATGAGCCCATCGGACAGTTAGCACTTCGTCATGTTCCAGTGACTGGTGTGCCATAGCTTCTTTTGCAAATTGCGCATGAGTCTCAGTGGCATAAGTAATAAATGCAATTCCCCTATCATTCAATACTCTTATTCTTTCAATAGGTCCAAACTCGGAAAAATTCCTCGATACAATCTCTTCCATATTTTCCGTCGATGATATGTTGCCAACATATAGAGTTCGATTCTGTTTAAGGAACGAGCCCACTCCTCCCATATCATCTCTATAATCACCAAACTTGTCTCTTCCAAAGCAATCAACTGTTGGAGGAAAGATATCAAATTCGGTCGGGAGCCGATGAAGATACTCGCATTTCTTGCCTTTTGTGCAAAGACCTTTAGCAAAATATATACAGAAGTGGCTACCAGGAATCTTATCAGCCTTTGTATAACCAGAGTCTTTCTCTATATTACATCTTCCTTTTGACTTGGACTGGTTATATCCATCCTGGGTGTCTCCACCACTCCATTTGAGGTACCAAACGTTAAAAATGTTACCAGTTTGAGGTGGTCTGTCGTCTGCCGTAACTGTTGAAGGATCCACTTGGACACGAGCTCCTTTGGGCTTTTCGGACTTCTTGACGATCTCGTTTGTCCCCTGTTTTTCATGGTGCTCTACTCCATTTTCTGTCTCTTTTTGATGCTCTGAAATTTGGACTTCATCAGACATCGTTTAGTATGATAGATGGATTGTACGGCTGGTCTACATCTCACTTTAGCACCTGCAGTCACATGACCTGGACCTATTGCTAGTCCATGAAAATGCTAAGAGATATTCTTGGAAAGTTTGGAAGGGTTTGTAGTCATTATTTACATAATTTAACTCTTTTATATTTCATAATCGCTGTACTTTGTGTAAATATCAATCAGTTTTTATATAAGCTCAAAAATAAGAGTATCGAGTTACAGTATGCCGACTGTGACGTAGTTTGCTGGAGACCCAAAACCTCTATATCCTTGAAGATGAAAGGATTGACCACTCAATTCCACCAAGGGGACTTTATGTTACTTCGCTTCACCGGTGTTTCATCTATCGGTTCTGGTAATTTCCGTTTCATAGCTACTGGCGGACTGCTTGGAATTCTCAAGTTACTACTGCCAACACTGGTTCTAGAGCTGTAATATCTTTGACTCGAAATCATCTCAGGCTCAGAATCGGAACTGTCCACAAGTACATGGTTCGATCCCGTCTCTCTGATTTGTTCAATTTCCGAGTCTGTGTCGAGCGTGATAGTCTCCAGGGGCTGTGGAGTCTTTGGAGTCTTTGGTGCCTTAGCTGCAACTTTTCTTGGTTGACTAGGTGTAACCAGTCTTTCTATTTCTGATTCTCCTTCCGACCAATCGATTTCTTCATCAACCTTGTTAGTAGTAGTAGTTGCTGTTTTTTCAAAGTCAATAGCCGACTTTTGTGTCCTTTTTGTCCTTTTTCTGGTACCCGTCATTTCTCCCACAATATCATCTGAGGAGATCAGTCTTTTGCTTTCATCAGCTATCTCGATCACAACCTGCTCACAGCGTGGTTTTATATCTGCAGGGATTATCCTGACATTCTCAGCGTATTCAAATTTTGCTTTGGTATTGATATGTTTTTGAATAGACTTGTAACCGTCAAGAGCCTTTTCTAAATTACTCTCCTCTTTAGCGGTCATTAATAAATAAATGCTTCCTTCTCTCTGGCGACCAGTACGACCCATTCTTTGAATACTCCTGATAGGGCTTTTGGATTGGTCATAACAAATAATGAGGTCAACCTGACCAATGTCAAGACCCTCTTCCCCTATAGATGTTGCCACGAGAATGTTAGTCTCTCCTTTTTTGAACTTTTCTATTGCGTCTTGTTGCTCCTTCTGACTCATTCCTTGGACCTTTGAGTCACTTTTGGAAGAAGATTGCCCAACAAACAGCACTGGGCGAGCTTCCATCACCGAGCAATTATTTAGAAACCGCACAATCTCACCAGCAGAGTGTCGATATTCTGTAAATATGATAGCTCGAGCATCGGCCGACTCTCTCTTCAAAAAGAAATCCAACAAAATGTCCTCGAGTTTCAAAAGCTTAGGATGGCCAACAAACCGAGCATGCATTTGTTCCGTTGCCGGACAAAACACCAGAGTTTTACAATACTCAATACAGTCTCTAAACCCTTCATGATCCAAAAATTGCCTCAAATACTTGCTTTTGCTCTTGGAGTTCGCTTGTACCATTTCATTACAACCCTCATAGAATGGAACAATGCCATGAATCTTCAAAACTGTTATCAAGTGTGCAACTTTTATCAGAACACCTAGTATGGCTCGGTTCTTGAACACGGTTGGATTCCTTGATCGTGAAGCAGGAGACTTATTATATGCCTGCATAGCACTTAAAACTCCAAATTGGGTTATGTTCTCAGGCTCTTTCACATGATATATCTTGGAGTTGTTCACTTGGCTCAGAAATGGTGAAATTGCCAGAGATATTTTAGACAATATCGTCTTTTCTTCGGCGGATGGTTCTGTTATTACCCTGGTGATCTTCCTTTTATGGACGTACTGTCGCAAATCGAGACTTTCTTCAGTCCGAATTTCAGTCATGGATATTCTGAGGTTGGTTATGACTTCTTGCACCCCTTCCATTTTCCCTGATGGGGTTGCCGTGAGGGCAAGAATTCGCAAGTCGCTATTCTTCTCTGCAATCAATTGGACTACATTGACATATGAATGTTGACCAGTTGCTCTGTGTGCTTCATCTACCACCAAACATATAATAGATTTAGGATCTATAAGGCCATTTTTGATATCATTCTCGACTGTTTGAGGCGTGGCAAAGAACACTCGCTTAGAATTCCATTGTATAGCCCTAGATTTTGAGCCCATGGTGCCCATCAAAACTGCCATATCAGTGTGGGGTATACCTGTTACACTAAGGCAAGCCTTTATCTGTTGAGACACCAGAGGTTTTGTGGGAGCCATAAATATGATCTTCTTTTGTTTTGTCCATCTATACCAGTTGAGCATGACCGTACTTGCAATAAATGTCTTTCCCAGACCAGTAGGAATGGCGCAAAGAACATTATTGAACAAGGACCTTCTCACAATGTTCATCTGATAATCTCTAACTGGCATGTTTGTGGGATACAAATATGATTCCAAAGTCTCAGCGTTAAATGAGCTGTCAGATTCATCCGAATCTCTTCCACATTCGCCATCTCTCACGTCATGCTCTGAATCACTCGCACTCGACTGCTCCAAACCAAAACCAGCTTCTTGTTCCTCCCGGTCCCCTTCATCTTCGTGAAGTCCGAAATTATCCGGCTCGAAGCTCCTCTCATAGTCTGGCGAAACGCCACCGTCACTCTCCTCCATATGACAATCGCGTAACGCGTATAAGGAGATGTCAGATGAATTAACCTTGCATGATGCATACTAAAGTAAGGAAATGCTTACGGCATAGACAGAATTTTTAAAAATTATTATAATATGCAATTAAAAGAATTACCAGATTGCAGTTAGGAGCATCGCAATAGTGAGACTCAGAGGCATTAATAGCTGATAGCCACCTGACGCTGCAATTACTGAAGCTTCAGGTGATGGAGAGACTCCAGCAGAAGCAGCAGCAGCAGACACCTTAGGGACTACAACAGAGGTATAAGAGTTGGGACTTCCAGTATGGTTAGTAGCGGCCGAAACTGCTGACATTGGCAGCGACTCGGATGCAGAAATATTTCCGGTTACAATAGCAGCAGCTAGAGGTAAAGACGGGAGGGATCCTAACTCAGCGCTGACGACAGGCTGACTACAGGGTACAACCGTTGTACGAGTTTCGACGACTGTTAAGTAGATAACTGTTCCCTTAGAGGTGGCACATGGCACAGTTACAGTGACTTCTTCGATCTTTGTGGTATATGATGTGGATGGGTAATGCTCGTCTTCACATGGGCAGGTTGACACGATCACTGTACTCATTTGGGTAAAAGTAGAAGCCCCGATAACAGTCGTTACCGGGAATGTGGAATACTTATATGACTGTGACTCCCCAGACTCAATGACAGTGGTTCCAGACTCTGTTTGTATGGATCCTATGGTGCCACTACCGCCAGCAATAGTTGATGCGCCGGTTCCACCTGGGCAAGACACCATAGATAAAGCAACAAAGTCGCTGACACTTGTCCACAAACTGTTGGTATCAGAGATAGCCGATCCTAGTGAGACAGCAACACAAGCCAGATTGAAAGCAGTTATCAATTCATTAGCAGTGCCTGCTATTTCAGAGATATCTGTGAAAACGACTTGACCAAGATTAGATGTTATTAGTACTGATGCCTTGACATTGAGTGCAGAAATGACGCTGGCAATATCAACAGTTGCTTGAAGAACAATATTTGTGACTTGTGAGTCATATGTTGCGCGCTTCAAGCTTTGGCCAGTGAAGGAGGCTAAATCAGAAATAAACACAGAGAGAGCAGATTCAAACTTTGCAAAAGCAGAATTGAATGTATCTAAATCTGGGGTCGAGCCAGACGATATCCCAGACACAAATGATATGAAGTCTGTTGCAGCAGTATCAAGTGCGTCAATATCACCCTGTAAGGTAGCAGGAACTGAGCTTGTGGGAATACTGACACTGGATGGAACAGTTGCACTGTCGACCGTGACAGTACCTGACACAGTATTGCCAGATGTCAAGAGAGCAGATGTTGTAGAAACTGATGAGTTGAATCTGAAAGATGAAGCAGACAGAAGTTTTGACGAAGTCAACAAACCAGAGCTGATAGTGCTGCTACTTGTGGACTCTGTGACAGCTTCGGTTGTTGTTCCAGTACTCGCGCTAGTGGTGGTACTAGTTGTGGTACTAGTTGTGGTACTAGTTGTGGTGCTAGTTGTGGTGCTAGTTGTGGTGCTAGTTGTGGTGCTAGTTGTGGTGCTAGTTCCCAAAACAGTCGCAGAACTTGTCCACAAAGGAGCAACACTTGGCAAAGTATCAACTAGGATTTCGGACGGTGAGCTCCATAGAGTGATGTCTTGAAAGCTGATAGTAGAATCAATTGTGGTATCATCAGATATAAACACTCTCACGTCTCCATTACTTGCAAAGATAATCCCTCCACTCATCACACCAGGAACTCTGGACAGAGATCCAGGATTGTTAAGCCCGGTGAATATGTCGCCAGTTCCTTGATATGTGTGGACTGTGCTGAACATTTGATCTTCGGGTTGACCAGCTAAAACCTCGAAAATATCCATTTCACCACAGCCACTATCCCAGCACGAGCAATTACCATTAGTAGGATATTGGTCGGTTCTAGGAATGTGGGCATTCAACAACCAGACTGCTGGTATGTTATAATTTCCGACATCACCAGCAGAGTTCACGGTATCATTAGGCATTGTGAATTTGAACAGAAACATCTTGGTTGTACCATAGAATCCATGGTAAGCAGGGATTCCTGGTCTGTAGATTCCACAGTCATTATCGAAGCCGGATTCTCCACATTGGATGGATGACATGATCATGAATTCCTGGTTAGAATTTACGAAATTGTCGGGTTCCAAAACCTGAGAGGAAGAAGCACCTTCAATTCCATCAACCGATGCATATGAGAGCGCGTTACCCATACAAGCGGAGCTAGCTCCTTGCAAGTTCAGGAAGGTCACATTTTCAGCAGTAGAGGATGAAGCTTGATAGTATGCTAGGCGGTTCCAGTTTCCGGATGTTTCCTCCAAGTTATAGGAATCAGTCACATAATAACCAAATTCAAGCAAACTGAGAGGACCTCGGAAATTGACTGAAAGCTCTTCATTCAAAGGAGAATTGGATCCTGTAAACTCGGTTGGAATTTCACTAAGCAAGCAGGTACATTGATCGACATCCATCTCAGAGACATGGCGGTAAATGCCCGTGTATCCCAGATTATCAAATTCCACAGCATTGTACGAACCAGCAGCGAATGCACTACCAATGACAATATTGATCACAGATAAAATGCCAAGCTTCATTATTTTAAGAAGTTGATTCGAGACTATTAATTGGATCAATAAACAACAGATCTGCGGCCGTTTGCAGGTGGTTCTGCCTTTATATATTACGTCACACCGCTGGCCACAGGCTATGAACTACCGAACGCATTGGTTTGCTTTTTCTCGGTAGAATACCTGGTAAAATCCTGATTGTGATCTGCTAGTTTACATTTACGGAGTTACTGCATTTGGAAGCAAGGAGTCTGGCAGAAGACATTGCTCTGGTGAAGAAACAAGATAATGAATATATTTTTGGCTCGTCTATTTGCCAGGTCTCCTTGTATGGTTTTTGAAATCGCTTTTCAAGTAATAAGAGAAAAAATACGCGAAAAATGTACTTCCATATTCATTCTGAACGTGTCGTGGTTTCCAGGCCCATCTTATTTGAGATCTCAGCGATATCCGTTTTCTGTCAAGTGCATTGCATTAGCGCATCACTAGGTTGCACTCCACTGCCATAATTGGTAATTGGCTGCAAGCGCTGGCCACAAATTGCCAGATCCGGCTGGAGGAGGACTGATGAGAATGTAGGAGCTGGCCGTACGGTTTTGTAAACAACCGTTGAACTCCTCTACTATAGACCGGAATGATCAACGGCAAGATTGCGATCCTCTGCTCCTCCTCACAGCACGCACGCATTGCTAACTTCTTACTAAGCTTGAACTGGTAGAGATTACATTAACCTATACATCGGCATCCACTCTCGGTTATTACACACTTTTTTTCCAATTATTTTCCTTTCAGTTATCCAAGTCTTGATTCAACCGTTAGGAAACTTGTCAAAAAAAAAAGCTGCCCCTTTTATTCTACCATCCACTAAAGTGACTAACCTAATCAGGAAGTACAATTGCATCTTGATTGGCGTTTGTCATAACGTGTTTTGATAAAATAATTTGGCCCAGAACAATCGTAAGAATTAGGAAAGAAAGCTTTCGCCGACAAATGAACTCGATAATATTGTTTATTTCCTGCTCTGATGATGTCGCTAGCCACTCAGATGTAATGGACCTAAGCCATGCATAGAACAACCATAACTGAAGTAGTCTGATAGAGTTCATCGCACAGCAATCCCAAGAAAAAAAGCATTACTGATTACTCTTTATTTACTACTTGTATTGGTTATTAGTTATTATCTTGAGATCAATTTGTTCTCGACTTCATCTCTGGCCTCTTCCCCCAGCCACTACTAAAACTGTCACACTGGAACCCTCCAGCCTAATCAGCGACTCGTCACATGCGATGAGCAGCCGTGCGAGTCATCCGTCCATCTGACTTACTCTATGGCTACCATTAAAGAGCTGATCTCTGGGCTAAAGCCAGGAGAAACATACTTTTCTTATGAGTTCTTTCCTCCTAAAACAAAGGCTGTAGGTTATAGCGATCAATTGGCTGA
This sequence comes from Sugiyamaella chiloensis, assembly GCA_030578775.1. NCBI lineage: Eukaryota > Fungi > Ascomycota > Dipodascomycetes > Dipodascales > Trichomonascaceae > Sugiyamaella > Sugiyamaella chiloensis. The sequence continues at coordinate 161,197 of JAKTZE010000012.1, forward strand.
AACTAACAAAGGGAATCCAGAATTTGACGGCTCGGCTTCAGCGAATGTCCAAGTTGGGGAATCTGTTTGTTAGTGTAACATGGGGTGCTGGAGGTTCTTCTGCTCAGAAAAGCCTGGATGTTGCTGGGATCTTCCAGCAAGATCTTGGTATACCAACATGTCTTCATCTAACATGTACCAATATGGATAAAAGTGTGGTAGATGATGCTTTGGCCCGGGCAAAGAAGATGGGAGTTCGAAACATTCTTGCTCTGCGTGGTGATCCTCCCCGTGGGACTGAATACTGGACTGCTGATGAGCAAAGCGAATTCAAATATGCTATAGACTTGGTTCGATATATCAAAAAGTCTTATGGAGACTACTTCTGCATTGGGGTGGCTGCTTATCCTGAAGGTCACAGCGATGGTGTTGATACCAGTCTTCAAGACGTTCAGGCGGACTTGCCATATCTCGTTGAAAAAGTCAAAGCTGGTGCTGATTTCATTATTACACAAATGGTTTTTGATTGCGAAAAACTAGTGGAGTTCGAGAAGCTTCTCAGAGACCATCCATCGGGAACCTTCAATGAGATTCCCATCATCACTGGATTGATGCCTATAAATACTTACCAATCGTTTCTTCGTGCAGCGAAATTGAGTCATGTGAGTATACCAGAAGATATTTTGAATCGTTTGAACGATGGTGATGATGAGCTAGTCAAGAGAATCGGTGTTGAGGTTGTTTCCAACATCATTAAACGGGCTATTACTGCAACGGACGGCCGAATCAGAGGTTTTCACTTTTATACTCTGAATCTTGAAAAGTCAGTGGCTCTGATCTTGGAACGAAGTGGCTTATTGACACCTGAGGAAAATGATGAGAGCGATGATATTGCTGTTGAAGATGACGACACTTCCAGTGTTCTGGTGGTGCCACCTGCTATCAAGCCTGGAAGGCGAAGATCTAGTCTGTTGGCCCATAATCGTGTGATAGTTGGCAAAGATGATGCAGATGGTTCTTCAGAGACTGCAGTATCTGAGCGTGAGGCCGGTCGTTCGGATATCCCTCCTGCCGCTTCAGATGCTTTGGCCATTAGTAGTGGAGAAGGTGACTTGGGACGCGAAGCTACTTGGGATGACTTCCCCAATGGGCGATTCGGAGATTCAAGGTCTCCAGCGTATGGAGAAATTGATGGATATGGCCCAGGATTACATGTAGAACCTAAAAAGGCTCTGAAGCTGTGGGGATATCCTGTGACCAGCGAGGATATAATCTCGTTATTTTCAAAACGCATTATGAATGAACTAGACATTCTGCCATTCTCTGACCAAGTTCTGAGTGCCGAAACTGCTCTGATCCAAGAAGAGCTTTTACAGCTGATCTCGAAGGGTTACCTTACGGTTGCGTCTCAACCTGCTGGCAATTGTGTGAAGAGCACTGATAATGTTTTTGGATGGGGGCCCCCTGGAGGATGGGTCTTCCAAAAGGCATTCGTGGAATTCTTTGTGAGCGACGAAGAATGGAAGAAGCTAAAACCAGTTTTAGATTCCTTGGAAGAATCTGTTTCATATTATGAAGGTACCAACTCCGGTTCTGTAAGTTCCAATCTTCCAAAAGGCTCATCAAATGCAGTGACTTGGGGCGTATTCCCTAATAAAGAGATTCTTCAATCGACCATCATTGAAGAAGAATCGTTTTCTGCATGGAAAGAGGAGGCTTTCAGCATTTGGAAACAATGGCGAAATCTTTACAAGCCTAAAACTGCATCCTATGATTTCCTTGATCACATTTCAGAAACTTATCACGTTGTCTCGGTTGTTCACCACGATTACTGCGATGATGGTGCCCTTTGGTCTATACTATCATCTGTTAAATAGTTTTAAAAAAACAATTCAGATACTTCAACAATGTTTGTTTTAATTTGATTTAGGTAATTCATTTGATCATATATCAGAGATACTTCAGCTACTGGACTCGTCTGCCTCTATTCGCTCACGCAATTCTTCGGTTAATTCACCAAGCTCACGAATCGAAACTGATTTCTCCAACTCTAGGACATTCCCTTCTGGATAATCATCAAAGCAGTACACTCGCCTATCGCCATCAGAATCAATGCCTACCACCCTTGATGCGTAGCACAAGCAATTGCATTTCGAGCATTGGTATGAGTCCTCATCAGCAGCATCGACAGATATTGTCTTTTGTAATACGTTTCCATTCCTGCTCAAAAAGTTCTTCCTCTTTGCGGTTTCTAATTCGGTCATATCTACCAAATAGCTATACAACCATCTTGCAGTTTCTGGCCTATGGTCAGTGCGAGCAGTTCTTAATAAAAGTTCATCATGGGAAAAAACAGGAGATCGTTTCTGTAGCTTGTAGGCATCAATTGCTTCCTTACCAGCCGGAACCCAATTTGGCGGAGCATAATTCACAGCTTCGTTGCAATTAAATCCGTGATTGAAACCAGCATGGTATGCATTTGGAAAAGTGATGATAAACTGACCAGCATGTTGATCCGTAACATAGCAAGGAATCCCATGTTTCTGAAGAACATCAGGGGGTATCATAGTAGCTCTCTGGTACAAAATATCTGGCTGGTTTTCAAACAACTCTGGTAACAATTTCCTAGAAGTCGACTCAAACTTTCCTGCATAAGGACCGGGAATGCCATACCAAGTTTTGGTATCGCCAAAATGCTGATAGTTGACAGAATATGTATAATGATCCTCACTGTGCCAACAAAATGCTGAAAACATCATCCCAACGTATGCCCATGGAACAGTGACACCGGATATATCAGACTTGAGATGCCTGAAAAGAGACATTTTGTTATGAGGGAAATTATTCAAGTTCCATGGATCCTTGGCATAGCGATTGAAAGGAGCAGTACTTGTGGTTGGGAATCCAGATCCCTTTATATCACATTTAATATCAGCTCCATATTCAACCTCTATTTTGCAGTCAACGTCATTAACATGGGCCCAGAACCTGCTTTCAACCAAAGTCTCCACCAGTATGGTGTCGTCGGGATTCACGATACTCAGTTCCGAGTCTAAATATTCTTTTTTGAAAGTATCTGCCATTTCTTGGAATTCATATAGATCGTAAGTTTCACCCTCTTCAAAGAAGAAATCTCCGTTACCTATGATGCATTTTGGACAGTACCACGGTTTAGCATTGGGGTCCATCACGAGCCTAGGATCTAGACAGCTATCATGATATGACCCTCGACATTCTTTGCACTGTAAAGATGGAAGTACCAAACCGTAATCAGAGCACATTTTACATTTGGCCCGCCGGCGGGTGTGTTCTTTGTCGGTATTTTCTTCTTTGATGCCGTCTGCTAGACGAGACGACCGGCGTCTCTTGGTAACTCGCTCGTCGTCAGAATCTCCAGCAGACACTCTGCTTCGCATTCCATGTTCTTGATTATTACCACTACCATTCTGCTTATCTTTGTTGTCTTCTTGATCTTCTTCTTCAAGGTCGCTATCATCGCTAGTGTTATTTTCATCATCGTCGTCGTCGTCATTCCTTGTATTTCGAAGCCTAGCTTTGCGAAGTGTTCTCTCAGGTGGAGGAGAAGGCAGCACAGATGAAGCTTTGGTAACAGCTGTCCTTCTTGGAGTTCTAGATGGCGTCATTGGAGAAAACTGAGGTTTGTCTTCTTGTTCAACTTTTGGAGTGTGGAGTTGGGATGGAACGCTGTGTAACTTGGACATCTTGTCATGACTCATGAGGACTCTCTTAGCCAGTCCGACATATTCCTCATACGGCACTAAATATATCTGGTACAGACTGTGGAGCTGCTGAGCAGCCTGACGGTCTGCCATGGTCGAAAGCTGAAGTTTGGCAGCTACAAGACCCCAACCGTCTTCATCACAAACTTTCTTATATCCACCCATTAAATGCACAACCTCCTTGAACTTGTAGAAGTCTAGCAGACCAGATCCAATTCGTGGATACTTTTCCCGTAAATGTGTACCTCTCATGGCATGGAAATTGGCCATTCGGTTAACCCGGTCCATAGTAGTTCGAGTGAAAGCACCCATGGTATTTAATGTTTGCTTCCTACATTCAAAACTAAATCGGCCCAGATCTAAGGCAAACTTGGGATTCCAGTTGGCTGGTGGTACCACCTTGACTATTCCATATTGCAAACCTGCTTCATGCAATGAATTGATATATTTATAGGGATCCTTGAACTCTTCGTCTGTTGGGTAGAAAGTGGGGGCTTCTTGCAGTCCAAAGGGCCTACCAGGCTTTGGATGCTCTCTGTATTCGGTTTTTGGTTTGATACAAACCGGTTCCATGCCAGCGATTGATTTTTTGTTGGAAATCATTGTAAACTAAAGGTCTCTTGTCAGAACCACTGGGATGGGATCAAAGGCCATAACACCAAGGCGGGGGGGGGATGTAAGGGCGTTAATTAGTACTGCCTGCCGGGTTTGGTTATGGTGGAGAGATGCATATGTAATATGCCCTTTTAGGCTTAGCAATTTCACCGTCTGTCTGTCCATATAATTTGTGTAGTGAGGTGTGGAATTCGAGTTAGTTGCTCGGAAATATCGGAACTTTGGCTTATTTATATAAAAATTTGCCCTTAATTGAAATATCACCATACTGGCGGATATTTGAGTTGATATCAGTTGACTATTAGTTAAGATTGAGTATTTAATTTGACTGATTTTGGGCGAAACATTACACAATGGCATTGATTTCCGCGAAAACCCTTGTTTTACAACACGCGTTGTTGCTATGGACAGTGATGTTCTTCTTGATGAAGAATCCTTCAAATGTGCTTGAGAGTACAATTGTTCTCGTGATGGCTCAGTCTATGGGACTGCCATTCATCGAGGTGCAGCCAGCAGATGGCCCATATGTTGCAATTATTTCAGTGCTGTTGATTCTCCTTGGAATTGCTGATATAAGCGTTCTGGCGGTGAGGGAGTACCTATCAGTTCTATCCGTTCTGATGCCTCTGCGGTTGACGGCATTGTTTGCAATGACTACGTACAGTTATTTGGGGCGTGATGAGTTCATGTCTAGTGCTCCAGTTTTCACGTTTTGCTTCTTTGAAGTTATTCTTAATTTCTTGATCTATATTAGAGCACGCGAAGAGCGCAATGAACAAAGAAAAGTCTTTATCCGTGAGGGCATGTAAATATCGATTTAGTGGTAGTGATGGTGATGGTGGTGCATGAATAATTTCATATCATCTATCTATCAGTTAAGTTTAAAATAACCAGAACTTCTTTTCATGAAGTTTTTTGCTCAATGCCTTGTATCGCTCCATCTCTTCCCAACAGTCTCTTCCCCATTCACATCCTGCCATGTTAACTACAAAGTCACGGTCTCGTTCATTGTAAAAGAGTCGTGGGTCTCCAGCCATATCGCTGCAAGCACCAGGAGGGAAAGAGTTTAGCTTTCGTAAAGGAGTAAATCCAATTCGACCTCGGATCCACGCTTGCTGTGTATAAAGAGTCTCGAGCGCATCTTGCTCCTTGTGTTCCCAGTCCATATGTTTTTGCTCATAAAACACTGGATCCCACCAGATATCCAACAATTTCTCGGTCCATTCAGACCGCCTAATAAAAAAACTCCCCAAGTTGAAACCACCACAGTCCTGAGCGAGCACAAGATCTAGCTGCTGGTTATAGTCTATGTAGGGGATCTCGACAGGAATGTTCAACGGATTGAAGTATGACACGTCGCGATGGGTCTCATTGTACAAATTTCGGAAGATATGTTTATCAAGGGAAATTTGAGGTTCCATGATATAGGTGTGGAGATCTAACCACCAAAACCACTCGGCATTAGGAAATTGTCGCATGGTTTGTTTGATTATATCGACCTTTTCCCACGATTCTCGCCATTCGTGCGCATATCGTTTCTTGGCTGACACGTCCTTGATAGCCAAATGGTAGCCATGACGCTCAGCATAGGCCTTTTTATTTGCTATACTGGATCGCTCTACTGACCATTCTTTTGCTCCTTTCCATTGCATCACTCCTCCTCCTTCATTTGCTGCCAATATAATTACATATTTGCCCGACCCAAAGTTAACATGAGGCAGAAAAGGGACAGCTGTGAACAGTGACAGCAGCGACAAAACCACCAGCACAACCACCAATAGGACCTTTCTTCGGGCAATTCCATATCCAGCCTGGATCACCCCTGATAGTATTCCCCCTGCTCGAGCGGGTTTCCATGCGCCATTAGACCATCCTGAAGGTTTCCACTCTTCCTTCATAGTAGAGTAGGGTATGTGTGGTAGAGGTTAAAAAAGGAAATTGCACTAAGTATAGAAGCCTGCAGCTGCAGTAACGGAGATAGTCTGATAGCGGCTGCCACACCAACAGGGATACAACAGAGCGCAGATTCCTTTCATGTTTGGATTCCTTCAATCCTTTTTAGTTCAATTTTAGATAATTACACTATTTATATACACACAAAACTAAATAGATCAATAAAAATGTTTTAATCACCTTGCTTGGTCTTTTTTTTCTTGCCTCTCTGTTTGATTCCATTTAAACGCTGTTTTACTTTTACCCTGAGCTCGCCTCATCTGCTGTTTAACTGCTGTCAGCTTAGTGTCTTCCTTAAGTTACTTTTGTGAGGCTTTGAGCGAGGATGTCGCAGCAGCCAGGAAGAGGTAAGTAAACTACACAGGAAATTTCACCTTCTAACTAATCAGTCTTTCGACACTCTCCACGAGGAATCAGTCTAACGTCAGGGGTGGGATCTGCAGCGCGAACCAATCCTGTTGCAAGTAGCCCTCTGGCCAACCCAGTCATGTCTATAACTAGCAGCAGTCAGCCCGCTTCGATGAATGGTTCACCACAACCTGCTCCTCCACCACCACCAGCAGTGGTAGCAGCAGCTCGAGGATTGGCTCCTCCTCCAATTGGAATCCCAATAATCACTCCTGTCAATTCTCCACATGAGTTCCAGGCTCCTATGTACCATAGCAATCAGCAGCGCGCCATGGGTCCGATGCACAGTATGATGAGACCGCCTGGTTACTCCACTGCTATCCATGCTATTTCAGGAGCTGCTCATCTTGGCGCTGGCGTCCTGGGTGTTGAATGGTTGCCTCGAATCTCGATGGCTCTGGAATCAACCATAGAATCTGAAACAAACTGGGCTATAACTGCCCTGCTTGAGGTATCACAGCGATCTCCAGAACTATTACAGTTCAAGCAGAATAGTTTTCTTGCCATCACCTTGCTCGAAACCGTATACCGTGAATGGCCAGTATTCGAGTCCTTACTGGACGCATCTGATAGCCAATACTGGCAACTGCAAAAAAATCTCGAACGCATGCTTATTGTTCGTAACGCGTCTCTTGATCCGGAGAATGCTCATTTTCTCGCCAACATTCCATTATGTTCCGAGATCCTGGAGCGCGGTCTGCATTATGATCTCAATGGTGATCTTTCAGAGCTTGTCAATTACTGTATAGATATTTGTGAGTCTGTTAGTTTCCATATGACTCCCGAGTCTCCAGATCATCCATTGTTTGCAGCCGTGACGCGAATCATCAGCCAATCCACAGACAGAGCCACTTTAATTCCTGCTTTAAGAAGTCTGTCACGGTTCGTCATTCGAGATGATCGCAATATCATCGGAAGACTGCCCCTCGATTTGGTCAAGACCATAGTCAATTACTTACTAGTGCTTGAAGACGAGGAACTTGTATCTGCAGCTCTGGATTTCCTTTACCAATATACATTGCGGCCCGACAATATCCCAGTGCTGCTTGACGATAAATCACTGAGACAGCTGCTGTCTTCACATCTGGTGCGATTACTGCAATACAAGGTGGAACTGCCTGAGATGGATTATATTAGATTGCCCCGAAAAACAAAAAAGCCTGCTCCTGTGGAACCTCCCAAACTAAACCAGTGGATCATTGATGAATTAATGCGGTTTGAGGAACCTAGTAGAGCCACTCATTGGATTCGAACTTGCTATGAGGATGAGGCCGATGGAGAGGTGACTCAGATCTCGTTGTGGAAGGCCTATGAAGCTCAGTTCGACAGCTATACAAGACAAGGTCGTAAATTGCTCCCAGCAGTTGATTTCATCAAAAACGTAACGTCTGCATTTGGTACATCATGTCCTATGGTTATCGAGTTGCCAGACGGTCAAAAGAGATTTATTATTAAGGGTATTCGTCCTCGAGAGCTTCCTATGGCACCGTCTGTTCTTAATAACCCAAAGAACCAAGTGCCTGGTCAAGGACCTCAGAAACCACAGCTCGTACAATCGGGTGTTGGTGCTGCCTCTGCACTTGTTCTACAGAACTTGTCTCGAACTGAAGAAGGAAAGACTCTAATAAGGCCCTTTATGGCATCACTTGCCGATGCAGCGGTTAACAACGCCAATGTCGCAAGCTATGCCGACCAGATTGTAGACAACTGCAACAGAGAAGATCCCAAGTAGTTTTGGTTTGTTTCTTCTGTTTGCAGTCACCTACATATATTATAACCTAGTTTGAGATGCGAAAGTGTGTCTTTATCTATGTACATTACATTACGTTACGTTACGTTATTATTCATCTTCATCAGTAGAAGGAGGGGGTTTACTGTCACTTCGCAGATAGAACTCTACAGCGGTAGAAAACGCTGCAAAAGCTCCACAACCAAAAAGAGCAGCTTGAGGACCTGATTTGACGGCGAGTCCACCTCCCGTCAGGCACCCAGCAGCAATACCATTATAAATATCGTTCTTAGCTCTCAACGATTCAATAGAGCACTCTACACCGGTGAAAACCAACCCAATGAAACCAAAATTCTTTGCCGATCCCCATGCTCGCGATCCCATATCTTTAAACTGGATCTTCATCTGTTGTTTGAATGGTAGATCTGCTATTTTAGATGCAGTACCAGTTCCTATGGTATCGTAACTCATGGACGCCATGAACAGACCAAAGAAACCTCCTAATCCAAAACCTGTGACTCCAGCCATGACAGATTTTCCAGGACATGATTGCATGAAATTCATCATGGCCTTTGCCCCGACTTCTGCCTGTTGCTCTGCACTCATCTCGTAGTACGAGGTAGGCTGGCTATTCCCCGAATATGACATGTTGAAATCCCACTATATCAGGGTTCGAAAAAACTGTAACTTAGTAGTGTGGAAGTACGGAGGGCTTCCTAGCCCACATCTAGCGAGATTATGGTGAGGACGGGCAAAAATATATAGAAGCCACAGCACCCACAACTATCTATACTAGACCACTACGGTAATTACTGTTACTGTGTTTTTCTTAATTTGTTCGCTTTTCGGTTTGCTTTCTTGTTTGTTTTTGTTTTCCTATTTAAACTATTAGATGCCCAGCGCTGCTTTACATAGTGCAGCAGACACCGATGTACAGGAACATCATACCGACCTGCTACAGCAACTCAGGCAAGACCAGTGTAATCTCGAAAATAAGCTTATTCGTAAACCGAAGAAAAGTGCCAATATAATACCGTGGTTATTTTTAACTTTGGTAGCAGTATGTGAGTTCTTTTATCGGCCTTTCCAAGCGCTGGCATGTGCTTAGTTTGGCCAGAGGTGGGGCAATTAAACACTGGAGTTGGGCCTGCGTATATGCATACGCGCATGCATGGAAGCTTAAATTGCGGGGAGAGGGACAAAGCCCTTGCTAAATAGCAAGCAAGGTTGACGTCACGAGCACACGTGGAAAGATGTACACTAAGCTGACTTTATTTCAGCAATCGAATTTCAATTTGTGGGTATAAAAGCCACTCCATCGCCCATCCTTAGTGAAATTGTCAAATTTGTTAATTCGTTTTCATCATGAAGGTTTCGCTATTAGCTACACTTGCAATTGTAGGCCTTGTCCAGGCTAATCAATATATCAATATCAATGATATTCTAAACAGAGTTGATATCTCCAATAGTCCTTCTGTACTTGATTCTCATGGGGTGGTTTCGCCACAGTTCATCGAAAAGTGGTCCGAGTCGGATCTGCACCAGTGGCTGCAGGCTCATCAGTTGACGGGGCCTTCCGAGGCAGATTGGTCCTATGACAGTCTCAAAAAGGCTGTTCTTGATCACAGTGATAAATTGTCTGGGGATATTAAAGATTACTTGAAGAGTGTTCAAGAGAGTGCTGATCCTATCTTGTCAAAGTCGGGGCAACATTACAAGCAGGCTGGAAACATCTTGTTTGACCAAGCAGTTGGCGCATGGTCTGATGTCAAGCTCCAAACTTTCCTAGCTGCTAGAGGTGTTCAGAATGCGTATGGTCAGTCTAGGGATAAGCTGATTGAACTGGTTAAGCAAAACAAGGCTGTTCCTGCCCGCAAGGATATCGTTGGGTGGCAATTTGAGTCGTGGTCTACCCAGGATATACAGAATGGACTGACTCAATTGGGCCAAAAGGCCGAGGGAACCCGTCAGGATCTCATCAAGAGACTCGATGATGCGTACTCTTCTGCCTATACATCCACCAAGAAGTCTGCCGTGGATACATGGGAAGCCATTTTGCAGCGACTTCCTGATGTCAATTTCGAGTCTTGGAGCTCTGATGATTTGAAGCAGTATCTTGGTGATTACGGGTTGCCTGTGAAATCAAACGACAAGCAAACACTTGTGGAATCCGCTAAAGAGCAGTATAATTACTTTGTTCATGGGTCTAGCACTGTTGGAACATGGGCCAGCTTCACTAACCAGGTCTCTGAGCATATTGATCATGCTAAACGGTGGATCTTCAGCTGGACTGACAAGTCCGACTTGTGAATGCTGTAAATAGTATTTTTCGGGTACTGCTTGCTCTGCACTCTCACGTACTGCTTATTACAACTGGTGATTCCGAGTACTCTATCTATAGCTGGACTGACTTGTGGCCTACTGTATAAATATATACCTATAATATGCAAATGCTATTTTACATTTAGTCTGATGAATGATAGTCGTGACACACGAAGTGAGTATCTCTAAAGCATGAAATCACTTTAGAAAACCATCGTATGCCCTTTAGAGTGGACTATCCGTTCAATGACTAAGCTTGTGATTGGAATTGAGGTGTTGAACTACCTCCAATGCTGTCATATATGCAAAGGGTTGAAACATCTCCTTGAAGATTTCATTGAGTGAAATTAATATGCTGAGTAGAGTTGACTTTCGAGACTTTATGGCATTGCTTCGTACTTTGATACCTTGTAATGGCTCGGAGCTTTTATGACTTGTGATTATGGTCCATCGCATCGACTGTGATCAACTGTGATCAACTGTGATCTAGCAATGAGGAAGCACCATTATGCTGAACCAACAAGAACCGCTTTTGGGTAAGACGACACCGAATCGCTGCTATTTTGAGTGCGAGATCGGCAGGCAACTTCGTATCGTCAAAAACACCCATAATGCATTTTGTAGCTGCCTTTGGTATGATGCGACATTGTGACTTGTTTCCAGTCGGACCAGTTCGGAACCAGCCTATTCCTTGCTTTGAACAGTCCCATGTTACATCTTCATTTGAGAACAGAGATAACGTGTGGACCGCGAGCTGACTCAGCATGGAAGGTTTGTCGTGGATCCAGCTGATATCATCTTCGAGGATCATACATAGGATCTTGTCACCAGCTGCACACGCGCGTATTACTTCTTTATACTTTTGAGCGTATGCTATTTCTTTGGCCGTCACCACCCGAGTGCCAACTCTGACTGGAGATCCTTTGGTGGTCTTCATGGAAGTCACAATAGTCGAGTTATGGTTAGCACATTCGACATCTGAAATGATGTTGATATTTGGTAGATAGTCGATGACCCGTTCGGAACTCCTGGAACAGTCGTGGGTGATCAAGTAAGATCCTATCCGGTCTTGAATCAACTGATCGCTGTTGTATGTTGCCTGAAACAGCGCATGGGTCAAGCATAGAATGACCACAACACACCCCACCAGACATGCTATCAGGACGCAAAGTAGGCGCCTTGGTCTCAGCATATCCAAGTTGATGTTGTGATGAAACTATCTATTTCAACCCAATCGAAGTGTGGGTGCCAAGACAGTGTTTTCCTTCGTACAGGGCCGTGCGTTAGGTGCATTCCTCAGATGCCGGTGCTGTGTGTATCGCCGAAGCCAAGCGGATATTTACAGAACACCAAAGATGATATTTATATCAAATATTTATTAGAGTAGAGTTTTATTTATTTGTACCGGTTGTTTATCGTATTATATTATGGCTGTGACATTCTTCTTAGTTCCAATACTATCCTTATTTTGTTCCAATGAACGGTTGCTTCTATTTCATGTTGCAGCAGTGTAGTGAGTAGCACCCAAATGGGATTCAAGTAACGGAGATCACTGGTGATCACTGCGTACTAGTTGTGTTGTTCGTTCGGTTTACTGTTTGACTAGTGGGATACGTCGTTGCGATGTATGTGGTCATGTCTCTTGTTCTTTTGGATGGCTTGGTGTGTTTCTATATATTCGCATTTTGATTTGTCGTGTGATATTATGATGTCATCGTGTGTCAACCTTGCATCTACCCGTTTATATCTGCATTAGAGATTATAGCGGGATTTAGATGCAGTTATTACTTGTACACACTAAATATCGTGCGCATAGGGTACCATGCATATCTCCACACGGTGAGTATAGATCAGTTACTGTGTTCAATATGGTGTATATATAATACGATACGTACGATATTTTTATTGTTACAACTGTAGCAATCAGAACTCTTACGATACTACAACAAGTCAATATGCAATTGAATAAGATGCATCATTATAACCAATACAAAACATGATCCAAACGTAAATCACTGTCGCCACTTAAACCCCTCAGCACATACACCAGATAACCACCACGAACATACGAAAACAATCAACACAAATACGATATAAAACACAGAAACTACAATCTACAAGCATTGTTTCTAACAGAACTCCATTAAATACCATAACATAACCAGATCATACGCATAAATAACTGTTTAGAGCTCCTGGCTGGCACCCTTGCTCTTGTTAGTCTTTCGAGGGAGCAGGTTCTGGTGAATGTTGGGCAAAACACCACCCTGGGCAATGGTGACGTGGCCGAGCAACTTGTTCAACTCCTCATCGTTTCGGATGGCGAGCTGCAAGTGTCGAGGAATAATACGAGTCTTCTTGTTGTCTCGAGCAGCGTTACCAGCCAACTCAAGAATTTCAGCAGCAAGGTACTCAAGAACAGCGGCAAGGTACACGGGGGCACCGGCACCAACTCGCTGAGCGTAGTTTCCCTTTCGCAACAATCGGTGAACTCGACCGACGGGGAAGGTCAAACCAGCCTTAGATGATCGAGACTGAGTGCTCTTGGCGGTAGAAGCAGCTTTTCCTCCAGATTTTCCTCCAGACATTGTTATTAATTTATTTGGTTTTGGTGAATCTTTTTTTCCACTTGGATCACAACAAAAACTTGATAGACGGAACCTCTCTTAGGTGCCAAGGGCCTGTTTATATAGTTTTGTGCACAAACTATGGGAACTAGTGTGGTAGCCCGTGTTTGCGCCTTCCCCCTGGGTGATTAACAACCGATATTGATGGTCTGTGATATTCAACCAAAACTGTAGTGATGGGTCCAGGCTGTGATATACATGGCGAATATCATGGGCTTGCATTCCTGATATGTGATTATGGGATAGGGCAACGAACGATGATCATTTTGGGGGCCGCAAATGTTTATCGTGCATTGGCAACAACTTGGCCAAAAGAGCCTCATTCACGCACCCCAAAAAAAATGTCCAAGGGGTCGCCCGCCGCTTCCACCCTTGCCCTAAATCACCATCACCTGCAGCGCCCGCCGATGTATGTGTGATATTTCCAAGTTGGGTAACCGGGCTTGATTTGGGGCACGGGTGCTAGATGAACGTTTAGGACACTGAATATATAAAGGGAGGCAACAACCCCCCGCTACTAGTTTGTTTCCTTATCACTGTATCGTGTACAAAATCCGAAAAAAGATTCACAATGGGACCCAAAGCTGCTGAGAAGAAACCTGCCACTGCCTCTAAGGCCCCTGCCGGAAAGGCCCCTGCTGAGAAGAAGGAGGCTGGAAAGAAGACCGCTGCCGCCGTTGGTGACAAGAAGAAGCGAACCAAGGGACGAAAGGAGACTTACTCTTCTTACATCTACAAGGTCCTTAAGCAGACTCACCCCGACACCGGTATCTCTACCCGTGCCATGTCTATCATGAACTCTTTCGTTAACGATATTTTCGAGCGAGTTGCTACTGAGGCCTCTAAGTTGGCTGCTTACAACAAGAAGTCCACCATTGCTTCCCGAGAAATTCAGACCGCCGTGCGATTGATCCTTCCCGGAGAGTTGGCTAAGCACGCCGTTTCAGAAGGTACTCGAGCTGTCACTAAGTACACTTCCTCTTAAGTTATGATATTTATAATGTGTTATGGATGGGCTAATAAACGTACTTTTTAAGAATGTTCTTCGTTGTAGATGTATTGTGTTTGTATTTTTATTGTATTTGTTTTACTGTGTTGGATTATCTGGTACTGGTATTGATGTTCGGTTACTTCGAATGGTTCAAGGTTGATTTAGGTTGTGGTTTTTTGACGTTATAGATGTCTACTACTGCAGAGAGTAGTCTTTCTTGTCTTAATACTATTTTTGTTCATTCTTCTTTTGGAGTCTCGTTTGAAGTCTTCGTTTGTAGTGATATTGTGTTTTATTTTTCAATTCGCGTCGCGTCGCGTTTTTATTCTACATGGTAATATCGATATCAGGATTATGTATCCTACATTGTGATCATATAGCATAATGTGTTGAAATCTACCTCTAACTTTGTTATTTCTGTGACTATTCAACGGTATACCAGTACTTCATATATATCATTCACAGAGCCCAAAAACGAAAGCACCCAACAACAAGTTCGAATCTTTTGTAACAAAAGCCCAAATAAGAATTCGAGCAACGTGCTGACCATACAATATTATGGCGACGACGCAATCCAAACGTCAGCGTACATGTAATGTGGGCAGGGCGATACGCACATTAGGCAAAGAGCTGTCACTATAACCTGCGTACTGTATCAATGAGGGGATGCCAGATGCATGAGTGGAACACAACTCGAAAAGCCACAGTATACTTAAGCAATGCCCGAAACTGTAAAGTATGTCTGTCTTGAGATGATATACTTGAGATGATATATACCTATGAATGGCACGGAAACTATCACAGAAACCCCGACGAAGCAAAGTGACGCAACCGACATGCATACCACTGCCAACCCGTTGGCCTGTCTTATCACGAACACATAATCCCAACCAACAAATCGCCGCAAGTATAGACGAACACTCTAAGACGACTACATAAGAATCCGCGTAATTGTCACGATTATAAGACCCTGTAGTTCCCGTCCATGTATGGACCAGGCATAGTACACGCATCAGTACTCAAATCGGAAGGCTGTCTTCCAAACATCTGAAAGATACCCCATCAGCTAGATAAATACCCTATACCGCCTCGCACCATAAACAGTGGGTTCTTTCTGTTCTGGAAACGCTATTATATTTTCCAGTAGATAGCTCTACCTACATGCGACGCAATCGGCTGATCGAGCTATATGGTATTGTTCCAAAACGGTGCTACACCTATAAAAAAGGATGGGCTGCTCTTAGAGACTTCCTCATCAAAAGCTACGTAGAACGAGAAGAAGGAGATAATGACTGGGTTGAAGTGGCAATCTGCAATATCTCTGTAGTCCAATTTCGTGACTTGCATAGTCGATCTCTTAAGAATGATTTGGAGAGGTTGACGAGATTCACTTATACTATTAAGCATTACGACGAAAATACTGCAATTATTGTCCTGGCCGAAAGTGATGTGCATGCTGTTGGATCAAGTCATTTCTCGCATGATTTGCTCCAAGTACTGGAGAATGCAAACCCCGGTTGGAATACAGCATTTAAACCTCAAGGAACTGGAGGCATCCATTTCAACAATGTAGGCCATAATGATACTATTCATCCAGACGGATCAATAAAACCCGATGGCAGAGACGCCAGCATAGCTAGCCCCCTGTTGATTGAGATTAAGTATACTCAAAAGAATAGAGAAATGATCCAACAAATTGATCAATATTTTTCGAATGATGGTGTCAGAGCTCTTATTATTGTCTTCCTTTCAAAAGCGCCAAATAATCATTTGATTGAGTTTACATTATGGAATCGAGAGAGTGCAGGGCAACCACTGCCAGCTGACTTCAACGTTAGATATACAAATCGGACAGCCGGATTAAGTAGTCATGTGAAGTTTCGATTTGGTGACGAGGGTCATGTTGTTTTACATGGTTCTACGGTTACAGATCCTGTTGATTTCCCAATCAATAGGAACTGGATATTCGCTCCTGATGAGATAATTGATGGCTATCCTGAAGTGGTTCCGCTGACGGAAGAGTTTTTCAGGAAGTGTAGTCTGGACTTCGTTCTACTTATGATAAACGAAAATGTCGAAAATGTCGAACATGTCGGTGAGGACCCTCAACGAGGAAATAACAGGAAAATGTGGCCAATCCATGAGGACGTGACTGTAGCCAACATTAACCAAGAATTGGCTCGAATCAAGTTACAGCGAATCACGGATACTGCCAATAGAATGGTACAACGATATGCTGGTGATGTCAATGTTACTGACCAGATTATGGCAAGAATCTATGCGAATGAGGATACTCGCCGAAGAGCTCGGCGGGCTCTTATGGAAGTAGATCCTCAGGATACTCCCCGAAGAGCTCTGCGGGCTCTTATGGAAGCATATCCTCAGCACAGAGAAGCACTTCGATCTATTTATGGTGCACAGATTGATGCACTTGATGATGATGATTCACAGGATGATGATGATGATGGTAATGGTGATGATGATGGTAATGGTGATGGTGATGGTGATGGTGATGGTGATGGTAATGGTGATGATGATGGTAATGGTGATGATGATGGTAATGGTGATGGTGATGGTGATGGT
This sequence comes from Sugiyamaella chiloensis, assembly GCA_030578775.1. Taxonomy (NCBI): domain Eukaryota; kingdom Fungi; phylum Ascomycota; class Dipodascomycetes; order Dipodascales; family Trichomonascaceae; genus Sugiyamaella; species Sugiyamaella chiloensis. Next base: position 178,144 of record JAKTZE010000012.1, read on the forward strand.
GATAATGATGGTAATGGTGATAATGATGGTAATGGTGATAATGATGGTGATGGTGATAATGATGGTGATGGTGATGGTGATGGTGATGGTGATAATGATTCACATGGTGACGGCGATGTATCTTCCTCGTCTTCTCACAAGATAAAAAGGTTGCGCCTTAACATCAGAGGAGATAGCAGAAATACATAGAGTGAATATCTTTTTGTCGTCATTAATTCTGTTAAAAATCTAATTATTTATATAAGATCTTAATAATATTATAAAAATCATTCTAATATCAATAAGACAATAACTATCGCATTTTCATGTGAACGCTAATGCCGAGAGCTTGTGGGATTTGAATTTGGCAGCTGGATTCTTCCTTACATAGGAATCAGCAATTAGATTCCTATATCGTCATCTGAACAGATCTCTTTTAGATGCTACCGTTGTGTAGTAGATTTCTACATAGATAATTTCACTTCTCAAGCCCTTTTGCATACTTCATGGTTGGCCAGACGCGCACCTGCATATCGCCGATTCTTTCTAACAGCGCGCCCCATCCCACTATCCGACTTATCATCATGTCTCGAAGAAGATCAGGTAGGAAGAGCTCGTGATTTGGACATTCATATGCTAACAAAAGCACGCTTCAAGCAAGAAGAAAACCCAAGCGAAAATGAAGATGAATATAGAGAAGATGAAGAAGAGGAGGTGGTAGTCGTAGAGGAAGATGATGAACATCTGGAAGACGACGATGATGAAGAAGGCAACGAGGAAGAGGACGATGACGACGAAGATGACGATGAGGATGACCCCGATGCAGATGCTACCAATGAGCCAACACAAGAAGTGCCACGTAGAGGAAGACGGGGGCGACCACCAGGAAGCAAGAATAAGACGACGCTGATGCGTGAAATGGGAGCTTTACCACCTCGAGGAGCACCAAAACGACGATATGACGATGCAGACCCAAGTGCTGCATACGGAGAGGGAGGAGAATTCGAAGTGCGAAGACGTGGAAGACGTCCTGGTGTTGGAAGATGGGGTAAACAAGCAAGACGTGGAGGTTCGAGCCAGAACATACCAGTTGATGACGAAGGAAATCCACTACCGATCGAGAACGACGAAGCAGTTCTTCCTGAAGACGAACAAGGCGAAACAAAAGTGTCGAAAGATGGTCCTCTGCTAGGAGGACGCGACTATCGAGTAAGAACTTTCACAATCACAGGACGTGGTGAGCGTAGATACATGCTGTCTACTGAGCCTGCGCGATGTATGGGATTTAGAGATTCATACCTGCTGTTCCAAAAGCATCGCAAACTATACAAGGTGATAATGTCGGACGCTGAAAAAGCAGATATGATCCAAAGAGACATTATCCCACAGTCATACAAGGGTCGAGTTATCAGTTTAGTGACAGCTAGATCTATCTTCAGGGAATTTGGAGCCAGAATCGTCATTGGCGGTCGTCACATCATTGATGACTATTTTGAGGCCGAGGCCAAGAATGCAGGATTCATTGAGGGAAAGCTCGCAGATCCTGATGACAAGCTGCCCGCGGATGGAGGAGAATACAACAAGAACCAATACGTTGCATGGCACGGTGCTTCTGCTCTTTATCACCACCTGGCAGCTCCTACCACCACTCGTGAGATTTACCAAGATTCGTCCTTCCTATCTGGTCCAAAGAGAAAGAAGGTTCTCATAACAGATGAGAATTACATGCTTGAGCACTCTGCCGCAGCAAGTGTTTTCAATTCGTCTATTAGGCAGCGACGCTCAAAGACCTGGAATGCGGGTGGTGTATTCGAACCTCATACTGGTATCTCGTTCTATCCATCGGTCACCCAGCCTACCAGATCATTATGCAGAAGGCTAAGTCCAGGGCTTCCCGGGCCTGGTCCAAAGGTTATATTTACTACTACGCAGGCTATGCCTAACTTATACCAACGGACAGGCTTGAAGAATGTTGATCCCTCGGTATTCAGTCATGTATCACCAGATATCAAAAAGGCTATTCTAGAGCAACAAAAATATGAACGACAGTGGGAAAGCCTTGTTTGATGGATCAAAATGTCCTATGTATTAAGGATCAATCAATGAAATGATAAATTAATAATATACAAAACGAACTATGATTAGTCAAGAGTTGTTCGTGTGATGTCGACCGTAGTTTCCCATCTGCTCTCTGTATCTCCCATAACATCACGAATGATTGCTGATGCCCGATCTCGTAGAGCCTTTTCATCTTCATTGCTACCAGTCATAACGACGCGGAGACTAGCTAGCCACAGCTCGTGGTGAACCTGCCATAGACTAATATCTGAAACATTTTCAACCAACGGGTCCTCACGGATCTGTCGATCAATGTCTTCGATTCTATCAGTACCAGTGTAGCTCATAACAAGCATTCCTGCCAAGGCCTTTGAATGTAACCATCCGATATAACACATAGAACCAGCAATCAAGGGCGTCAAGAGTGCATCTACAAAAACATATCCTGAAGCACCAAGCAAGGGGAAAATCAGTACTGCAATAGAGAATGTTAGAGTCATGAAATGCGAAGGATTTGACAAAATCGATGGCATAAATGCCAAGGCTGATAGATCTTCACGATCTCTGTGCATAGTGCGACTGATGCGGGAGTGGTTATCCAGACCAACCGCAGATACTACAGTAGCAAGTACACCCAACATGACTCGGAGTACCAAGGAAGCCCAGTTGAGTGATTCATGAACGAGATCGTCACTGGAAATCCCCCCTGCGTGACTATGGACAGCTCGCCCATGTTGATGGCCATGGCTATGATTACCTGGCGCATACATGGACTGAACAATATCCTGGACCACATGAGACATTATATCACCACCCATGAAGATTAAAGTCACAGACATAGCAAAACCAGCAAGAACTTCTATACGCTCGAGGCCAAAAGGATGATGGATACTACTTTGTTTCCAAACATCAAAATTACCGAGAATCTCGACACATGCACAAAGAGTTGCTCCGAGAGCATCGTACAGAAGAAGATGAGCTAGTGCAGACAATGCAGTGAATGGAACATCACAATTATACACCAAATAAGCAGCCACCAAATGACCACAACACCAGTACAACCGTATTCTCTGATCCTTGGATATACTCTGTCGCCATTCTTCAAAAGTAGGAATTGGAAGAGATGCGGGAATTGACAGCGGTGCCCTTTGAGGAGGCTCTTGGAAAAAATTTAGAGATACTGAAGAATGCTTGTATCTGTGTCCTCTCCTCTGGTTTGTCTTTGCAGGTGACGATGATGCGACAGTAGGGGTGAAATTAAATGGCTGAGGGGGTTTTAGAGTCGGCGATCCTGACAACATTTTAAACGGTGACGCACTTCGAGCAGGCGGTGAAGGGAGTCGAGCTTCTAGAGTCGGAGAAGGTGGCGACAAAATTGGAATTGGAATTGGAATAGGACTTGCACCTGCCGTCCTTGGAATCGGAGACGATATCCGAGGTGGCATCAAATCTCCATCACCGTACCAACTAGACCTTTTAACAGCACTTGCAGACGGAGTATTTGTTGCTCGTGGAATAGGACTTGATGAATTAGTAGAAGTTATAATCGGTCCAGGCGTCAAAGCTCCCAATGCTAGTGAAGGTGGTGGTGGCCGTCGCCTGGAAGAATCAGATTTCATCTGACGTGGAGTTCCATTAATACCAATATCTGTGGCTCTATCCAACAACCCATTGGAGCTGGCCATTATAACACACAGTCGGCGGGTTTAGAAATGTCTCACCAATAAACAGGATGCTAATAATCAAAAATCCTCAAAAATACCCTTTAAAAATTAACAACTATGACGATAGGCAGGTACAATCAATCAACTGTGGGTCGGATTAACCCAAGACCTGCCACCACATGGACTGGCCAGATCGATCGGACAGAGATCAACACACAAAATAACTAAACCGGTGAAATTTAGAGTTTCGTTAAAATCTTTCAGCTGAATAGACAATGGCATCGAAGAAGCAGGCGCAAATGATGCTCTGCTTATGTATCACTGTGGTGGTTTCAGATGGAGGATTGCACAGATGAGGACACCAATGCAGAGACTTGTACTATAGTAATCACCATAACCAAAACAGAAGCAAAAACAATTATCACACAAAGAAGGCAAGAAATGACACGGAAATATCACAAAATAGAAATAGAAATTCGATTCTACTAAGAAGTTTAGTAAAAATAAGAACTGGTATATGATTCAGCTGCAAGATTCTAGGATTCAATCGTGCTGAAAGATTCAGCTGTCAAACGTGCATTAGTGTCCTGCATGTCGTAATGCAGGTTCCAGCTATACTAATTATTATGAAACATCGAACAAGCGAGAAGTATAACTAATAGTGCCTTCAGCATTTACTGTATAACGGAAGATTGATTTGTGAGAAATGAAATGAAATGAAATGGAATAAAATAAAATAAAATAACTCTCGGGGATTGGCAGCAAACGCCTATTCAAGTGTGATCCCATCAAGATTTGCATCTGTCACTGTATCAGCATCCATATTTGCAATTGTACCATTATAATAACATTTATTTGAAATAATTGGAGCAACAATTCTATTATAGAACTATTATAGAATGTCTTTTGTGTTAATGTTGTACAATATGTCCTTTTTTTGTAATGTGTCTGTCAAAGCAGATACAACTACACATGCATGGCCTAACCACACTTCACTTCTGAACTTCTGACTCAATGTCGGTGAACCTCACACCTCAGCTGAAAAAGCTGCTGGAAAGACCAATATCATTGACACCCGACGATGTGGTAGATGCGTTAGATGTCATGATAGCCGGAAAGGCGTCTGATATCCAAGTTGCTGCATTTTTGACGGCTTTAAGGATTACTGGACTTGATCACTCTGCCGATTTTATCGCTGCTACAGCCACTCGAGTATTCGCCGAATCTCATTTTATAGACAGATCCAAACTCAGTGCGGGCGGATATGTCGATATAGTCGGAACTGGTGGAGATGGAAAGAATACATTCAATGTTTCTACTACTTCAGCCATTGTAGCGTCTGGTATAGGATTGGATGTGTGCAAACATGGAGGAAAGGCCTCGACTTCGGCATCGGGATCCGGGGATCTCTTGAGTGTCTTGGGTGTTAACATGGCAAATGTCGACAACAAGCGAGCACCATCTATACTTGAAAGCTCGAAATTCTGTTTTCTTTTTGCACCAGTGTTTCATCCCATGATGGCTTCACTGGCACCGTTACGTAAAGTGCTTGGAATTCCAACCATATTCAATATATTAGGCCCTCTGCTCAACCCTGCACCCATCAAGGCTCGAATCATTGGTGTATACGCCGAGAACTTAGGCCAAGTGTTTGCTGAGGCAGTAAACAAGCTCAATGTTGCAGCTGGAAGACCGAATTCATCTGCTCTTATTGTATGGGGAACCGAAGGGCTTGATGAAATTTCCCCGGCTGGCAAGACTAAGGTATGGCAGCTTAAAGACCAAAAAATTACAGAGTATTATTTACAACCCAGTGATTTTGGCCTATCGATACATCCCCTCGCTGATGTAGCATCAGGTACTCCTGCTGAAAATTCCTTAGTCGTTAAGAAGATTCTCGACAATGAATTGGAAGAAGGAAATGCTATTTTGGACTATGTACTAATGAATACCGCAGCGCTAGCCGTTATAGAGGGCACTGCAAAGGACTGGAAGCATGGAGTTCAATTGGCCCGGGAAAGCATTTCGTCGGGCAAAGCCAAGGAGACATTTGCTAAATTTGTTGAACTTTCTAATTCAACACACTAGATTAAACTTATTGTTGGTGGTTTTGGTAGTTATTCTTTAAACAGTTTAGGATGATCGCTGCCGTTTAGGGCTCTCTGCTTGTTGCATAGAACGGCTATACATGTACGTAGTAACTTAGTGCACATATATATGCACGGCTGTGAATGCACGGCTGCATAGCTTCGTCAAAACCCCGCTACCATAGCAACCACCATAACATACCCCCCCTCCCACAGTAAACGGAACGCGAGGTATAACATCTTAACAGTTAGTAGTTTCATCTGCTTCATTTAATGTATAATTTGAACTAGATCCTACAAGCGGGATATATATTAGTTTTGTAGCATGGCTGGACCGGGCATTGTGGCCGCCAATATGTCTTTGGACTCGGTTGTAGGCGCGACACCTTCTGCTCGGTACAACTCAGTGAAGACGCGACGACACCCAAAACTGCTGGAAACTCCTAGTTCGTCTGCTCAGAAACCACCATTATCAGGTGTGAATCGTGAGTTCTCGCCATTGTTACATACAGTCAGCAAGGCAAAGCATAATAAAATTGGAACCACCAAAGAGAATAGAGATCCCAAGGATAACAATAATAATAAGACTGGGGCCAGTAAGGATACCAGACCGGCTCCTTTGATATTTGACACTTACCATGACTCTGATAGCATGGAAAGTTTTGATCGTAATGTATCTATGTCAAGTGGAGCACCATACAGCAGTAGAAAGCCTCGATACTATGATCCTGCTAGTGTTCTGCGGTCTCAAAAGACTAAGGACGATGGATTATTGAATGATGGGTCAATTCCTCTGAAAGAACAGGAGAAGGAGATTGAACGACAGAAAAATCTAATTTTTGATCTTCAACTCAAGATCCACATGCTAGAACAGATAACGCCTGAAAATGTTCATATTGTGGCTATGGAGAATGCTGATCTGAAAAAAGAGCTCGCTCAATTGAAGGCTGCTAAAATACCATCATCGTCCGAGTCGTCACCGTTAAGTGACGAAGAATTGAAGAAATTGAGGCTCCGGGAGGCAGAGTTTCAAGCTACTATAGAACAGTTGAACGTCAAGGTCAAGAGTCTTGAAATATCTTTAGATAATAAAGATATTGTTATAGACAACCTTGAGAGAGACCGACTCAATCTTTTGAATGACAATGACAATGATGATAAAGTGGATGAGCTCATGAGACAGAATGATGCACTGAAAAGTGAGCTTGATTCTCGTCTGGCTTCATTACAAGAAGAAAGCGATGCGCGGATAAAGTCTTTGCAAGAAGACAAATCAAAACTTAATGCGTTGGTTAATGATCTTAGTGATCGTCAAGACTCTTCTAATGCTCAAAGCAGGATGCTCAGTATTAAAGATGACGAGATAAAGTCTCTGCAAGATGAGCTGCGAGCAGCTAGTGAGGCATCTGGCAAGGCAAAAGCGGACGCTTCCAACACTGCCAGTGAGCTTGCATCCGTCAAGCTTCTATTGGAAAGATGTCGTGGTGATATGTCGAGCCTTGAAAAAGAGAATGCTCTTTTCAAAGAGAGATTGAGTACCACTCAGCAAACAATTGAGAAGCTGGATCACCAGGCTGACGTAACTCTTGCCAACAAGGCTGCCGATATTGATTCACTTCATAGAGACCTATCTAAAAAGGATGCTGAGTTGGAGCGAGCAAAGAGCGATGCTACGCATCTCGAGTCAGCTCTCCAGAATTTGAGAAAGAGATCGGATGAAGTTGCCGCTAAGGAGCAGCTGTCCGTACAGAAAGCGACACAGCTAGAAAAGGATAAAGATTTCCTGGAGGACAAAGTTCGAAGACTCGAAAAAATGAATGCCGAGTATGAGGCCAACCAATTGAAACATGTCGGTGCTGATGAAGCGGTTATGTTAGAGAAGCAGAAACAGAAGAACCTCGAGATCGATATTGATCAGCTTCAAAGGGAAAAGATAGCTCTTCAAGAGTCGTTTAATAGAATCCAGAAAGAGAGCTTGGCACTTCGCAGTGAGCTTGAAGAGAAAGAGGATGACATTGTACTGTCACAGGACCAGCTGATGGCAATGGAGGATGCTAAAATGGCGGTTGAGGCCAAGTTCAACAAACTGCGTGTACAATATGTTGAACTTGAGTCAATGCTTTCTTCGTTCAAGCAATCAAATGGTGATGATGTGGTACGCCACCAAAAGAAAGAAGAGGAATTACGAACGTTGGAAACCGAATTGAGGAAAGTTACCAGGGAGAAAGAACAATGTATTATAGCCACTGAGAAGGAGATAGCCCGTAATGATGTGTTGCAAATGAAATATGACCAGATCCAGGCTATGCTTATTTCGGCGAAAGAATCATTCGCAAAGCTGAAAGCACGCTACGAACAAGTGGAAGCTTCAAGAGCTAAAACAGCAGAGAAATATACGTCTCTTGTTTCTCGGTACAAAGTGGAGATGTCTAAACTGCGAAAAGATGATTCGGGTACGCGGTCAGAGTCGGAAGAAAAGCATCAGAGTGAACTCCGTGGATTATTAGTCAACCTGAAATATCTGAAAGCAGTTGCTTCAAGAGAAGCACATAGCAGGAGTGACCTGGAGTTCATGAAGCAATTTTTCATGCTTAAAATAGCTGGTTACCAGGCGTGCAACAAGGCAGATCTCAAGATCCTCGAGACCATGGGGATCTATCCTGACTACACGAAGTTGAAGCGGCAACGACCGACCCTGAAGGGCGTGGCATTAGCGGTATTGGCAGTGATTCGTATGCAAAAGCGTAAAGAAGCTGCTGTAGCACAGCGACAAGACAAAGAAACCGTTACACGGGTGTGGTCCCAGTGGAAGAAAACCCGAAAATCATGAATCAACGAAACGCTATGACATTACTATTTATAATTTATCTAAATGTATTTATTCTTTTTTAATTTTTTCGTATGCATTTTTTAATTTAGCCGAGATCTCAGTTATGGTATAGAGAATACAACCTGAAACAGCTAGCAGGTGTAGAACTCTGGTAGATTGTCACACTCTGGTTGTGGTTATCATCTCTTCTACAAATCCTTTTCCGGCTATTTTGTGAACAGTCGAGTCGAGATATGTGCCTTCCTCTCACGGGCAAGCTCGAGGTCAAATACCACTCGGTATCATGGCTGTTCACCGAGACACTGGCTGGCACTCTGCATCACATGAGAAACGACATTAGACGTAGTCTCTTGGCGGCTGAAGCGACAGAGAATGAGTTATTAGAATTTGTCAAATCATACCACTGTCGCGCCATTACTGCCAGTCATCTGAACAGGCTCTCAGAGTTTGCATTTGCTAAAGACAAGAAGCTTGGAAATGAACGTCTTAGTGATATCTTGGGCCAGATCAGCAAAGATCTTCGTCTCAACAAGAACGATAAACTGGACTTAAATCACATAAACGATTTTTGCGTCAAGGTGTATCGAGGTGATACTGGTAATAATCGCATTCAGGGATGGCTATTGTTGCAACAGCTAGCTACTGCTAATCAGACGGCAGAAATCAAGACCTTTTTCATCAATTGGAGAAATCCCGTCAGTCCTGACGACCCTAATCAAAACCAAAACCTGAAGGGGCCTGATATCAAAAAGCCAAGGCATTCCGGTTGCAAAAAGCAACGCAAAACGAGAAAGCTTTGGGATCAATTAGACCATGACAACCCGCCAGTTATCACCACTAGGTCAGCCAAGATCCCCGAGTCAGTATTATCGCAACTCGCGCTCCAGAGCCAAGATTCTGTCACGAAACCCTCGAACGATTTCTCCAATTTGACGGATTTTTAGCAGCTCAACATCCAACTCGTCGCACTGATCCATAACTGCCTTGAGGGTCGCAATTTGTTCATCCGCTGCTGCCATTTCATGTTTATTCAATCGGAAATGAGTAGACTGGACACTCTTGCGGGCTTCCTCAGACAGCTCATTGATTCTGGCTGTAATTGCATTCAGCAAGTCTCCAAAATGCTCGGAAAGCTCCCTGGCATCTAGAAATTCCCCTCCATCACTCATTGTATACTACTACTACTACTACTACTACTACTACAAGGAGCAGCTTATTCTATATCTGTTTTGTCCCACTCTTCAAAGTTATCCTTATTAATTCTCCGCTGCTGTCCTTTTCCAAATCCTCGTCAATGTTACTAGCATTTCAGCTGCTCAAGTTTAGATGCTAAAGTCCCACCCACCGACGCAGCTTCCCCGTATTCACTTAACCGCCTGCCCCACGCTTATCGCCGCTATCGTCAGTGTCCTCTCAAACTGTCAACGCCCAGCCACTGCCCAAAGTAATCTCTACACACATTCAATTTATATTATTACGCCAGAGTATCAATGTCCAACAGGTACTACGACCGGGAGCCTTCCCGGGGAAGTGCTGGCTCTGGTTCGTCTTACACAGACCGATTCCGAACTGATATACCTGAGGTGCCGGCTTCGTATTCGTCATCCGGCCCTTCGTCATCATCGGGAGGAGGTCCTTCGTCCACCGCCCGTATGGTTTCCATGATTGAACGAGCATGCCGGCCGACTTTGGTAGAACCTGATTTAGCTTTGAACTTGGAGGTGGCCGATATCATCAATCAAAAGAAAGCCACTGCACCCAGAGAAGCAGCTGTGGCCATTGTTCGACTCGTCAATAGCAGGACTCCCATGCAGTCAATTCTGGCTATGGCAGTATTGGACATCTGTGTTAAGAATTGTGGGTATCCATTCCAGTTGCAGATCTCTAGAAAGGAATTCTTGAATGAATTGGTGCGCAAGTTCCCAGAGAAGCCCCCAGTGAACTATTCCAGAACCCAGTTGCTCATCCTGGAGGCTATTGAAGAATGGCGGCAGACAATCTGCCGAACAAGCAGATACAAGGACGATCTCGGTTACATCCGAGATATGCACCGGTTATTGGCGTACAAGGGATATATATTTCCAGAGGTTAACAAGGATGATGCAGCTGTCCTCAATCCCTCTGATTCTCTTCGATCTGCCCATGAGATCGAACAGGAGGAGAAAGAGGCACAGTCTGCCAAGCTTCAGGAATTGATTCGTAGGGGTACTCCTGCAGACTTGCAAGAGGCCAACAGATTAATGTCTGTAATGGCCGGATTCCGAGAAACCAAGACCGATTATCGGGAGAAGGCTGCCAAAGACCTTGACAAACTTCGACGAAAAGCGGAAATCCTTGAGGAAATGCTTCTTAATATTAATGAGGGAGAATCCATCCCTGATGATGATGTTTTAGCCGATCTTATAGCAGCAGTAAAGACGGCTCGACCCAAGATCCAGAAGATGATTGACGAAGAGGGTGAAGAAGATGAGGAGGCTGTAATTAAACTGCTTGCCCTGAGCGATTATGTGACATCTTTGATTGACAAATACGACTTCCTGAAGCAGGGTGACTACAGCAAGGCATCTCAAGTCCAAGTAGTAGCAGTTCCAGGTACTAGTGACCGTAAGAGACCAGATGTTTCGTCCAAGGCTGCTGTAATTGAATCTCTCATTGATATTGATGGTGATAGCAACGGAGGTGCAACTACACCTAGCGCATCTGGAGGAAGTGGCCAGGTTGATGACCTTCTGGGAGGCCTTGATGGCTTGTCCTTTGCACCTGGATTTGGCGAGGGAGGAAATATCTCTTTAGGTGGCCCACCACCCAACACTTCGGCCTCTCCTGTTCCTGCTCTTCAGGAATTATCACAAGGCTCTAGATCCCCTGCTCCTGCTAGCTCTAGTGGATCCCTGTTTAACACAGCATCCACAACTTCTGGCGTTGGTGGTGCCGGTGGGTCGCTGATTGATGACGAATGGGCTGCGTTTGAATCTCCAAAATCGGCACCGGTAACGGTTTCCAATCCTGTTCCTAGCACCGATGTTAGTGTATTCGATTCACCTAGCCTTGCTGTTAAGTTCTCTGTTTTACGACAATCAGATACTGCCATTCTCATCAATGCCACTTACTCCAACAAGTCGCTTCAGCCTATAACTGGGTTCAACTTCCTTCTTGCGGTTCCGAAGACCTTGACACTCAGAATGGACCCTCAATCGGGAAGTTCGATTTCTGGGACACCTATTACCCAAGCAATTCATATTAACTTGTCACACCCCGAGCCTGCAGGCCAGACAAAGTTGAAATTAAAATGGAAAGCATCTTATAGCCAGGGCCAGCCATATGAGAAAACTGGAACGATTGATAATATTACCATTTGATATGAATAGCGCATGAATATATATATAAATATGGATATATACTTCAATATATATATGTATATATCTTCTTCTATGATCACAATCACAAGGCCATTAACAAACCCAAACGAAAAAAGAAAGCCATTAAATATTGTCTGTAGTTCATTAGTTCATTACTTTGTGCCAGTCGATCTTCGCGGAGGCGAAGATGCCGGTGCCTGTCCTGGACTTGCTCCTGAAAGAGACTGAGCTTGTTGCTGTGCCTGTTGTTGGGCCTGCTGTTGACGTATTACTTGGCTCATCACCTGCTGCTGCTGTGCACTCGCTGCCAACATCTGAGGTGTAGGAGTCTGCATGGCTCGTTGTTGTTGCTGCTGTTGCTGCTGTTGCTGTTGACGTTGATACAACTCCGCTTGTATTTGTTGCGGACTTGGAGTACCACGCCCAGCGAGAGTAGGAGAACCAACACCCTGAACCATCGGTCGTTGCATTGCAGCTTGAGGCATACGCTGTTGAGCATAAGCATGTGGAGGTACTCCCAACTGCTGCTGCTGCTGTTGTTGCTGTTGCTGTTGCTGTTGCTGCTGCTGCTGCTGCTGCTGTTGTTGTTGTTTCTGCTGAAGATACCTCTGGATCTGAGCTTGAGCCACTTTTGTTACTTGATCAACAGTCAAGTTGGGGTGTTGGGCTGAAAGCTGATTAACCAAGTTCTGAATGTGTTGAGGACTGAGCAATGGTATCTGTCCTGCTGCTGCCTGTTGAGGCACTCCAGACATACCTGGATTCATATTCTGCGCAGGAACTCCTTGTCGCGGAACAGCTCCAGGACTCTGACCAGCTGCAGCAGCCTGCTGCCTCAATAACTGTCTATGTCTTTCCAACTGATACATATGCTGCAACTGTTCTGGAGACATGCGAGGGATATTTCCAGCGGCACCAGCGACTACTCCATCACCAGTAACCATTCCAGGTCGCGAACCTGCAGGAACGTTGCGAGACTGGTTCTGTAAAGGAATTGTTGTTCCCGAAGGAGGAACAGTGCCAACGGGCATCTTTCCAGCAATGCCTTGACTATTAGCAGCTCCCTGCACGCCTGGGATTGCAGCTCTCACTTGGACACCATTACGATTGCCAGCAGCAACAGCCGCAAGATTCCTCTGCTGTTGCGCATATGCTTCTGCAATAGACTTATCATGATCATGCTTTAGTTTGGATAAGTCTTGTGGTGAAGGAATATCCTGTTTTCCATCACCGCCTTGCATCTTTCGTTGAATGGTGGTATTCGGTTTCACAACATTCTCTCGTTTTCTCATACTCTTTCTTATAGCATCGAACATGCTAGCCCACCTGAGTCTCTTGTGACCTCTCTGTATGCTTTCTGAGCCAACACCCAAAGGAGAAATTCGACGCTTCGTCAATGCCTGGGCTTTGACTGAGGCATCCATCCATATCTGTGCCTGCTGTGAATATGAACCCTTGAGATCAGTTAAGGGGAAAGATGGATTTAACTGATACCACCGCTCGAAACATTGCCATGGGGTTCGTCGCTCTATATTAGCAGTATATCCAAATGTTGCCTGTGTGTGCATATGCATAGATACAATATTCCAATTGTAAGAGAATTCTTTGACCAACTTAAGCAGCCGGGCATCATCTTGAGGTAGCCATAAAGTAGGAGTCCTATATTCCAAATATTTTAGACTGGGAGGCTGTGGGGCCCTGATGGACATATGTGATTTTCTGTATTCAGCGAAAAGAGGCTTCTTTTGAGAAGCAGAAGAAGATGAAGATGGTTGTGCTGCGGAAATCTCTGCTTCATCATCATTATCAGCTTTCGCTGATGCCAATACAGCCTTATCCAACACAACTCTTTGCCAACCCCGACCAAGATCGGGGGCAGCAAGGAATCTTGTAACCGAAGTCAACGACAGATTGTCGAACTCGTTAATATAAGGCGTGTTTGTGTTGAAAACAGGAATTTGAGGTAGCATGTCAAATACTTCTTTGGACGTAGAATTGAGGGTATCAAAGCTCAGATATAATTTGAAAGGTAGATGCATAGGTTCGTCCGGTGTCGCTGATTTCTTTGAAATGGGTATAAGTGAATTGAGATATTGGTTCTCTGCTGGACCTTCTAAAAGCACAGGACTTATTGTTCCATCAGCCACAAACTCAGTGACCTCATCCTTCGAACCCGATTCCGAATCTATTTTAACATCATTTGAATCATTTTCACCAGATATGCTTGAACTATCTCCTTTAATGTCGGCATTCTCCGTATCCTCTTTGTCACCATTTTCGTTGTCGCTCTTCTCTTTTAATTCATCATGCTCGTCTGCGTCGTCTTGCTCAATCTCAACTTTTTGATCGTCTGACTTTTCTTCATCCTCATTAGCCTCCTCAATTGCGAGTGTTGATTTTCCAAGTGATGGAGTAATGAAATCTTTTGGCAGAAACTCTATTTCCTTGAATTTGACACATGTGGACTCCTTGCCATATTTCCAATAATCACGTATAGCACAAGACAGCTCATAGCATACAGCCAATTTTAATTTACGCTCCTCCTTGAATGAAACCTGCATCCACTTCATCTCGTCTAACATGTGATCCCAATGAGTTTTAGGTCTATAAGGTCCTTTGAATTTCGTGTGCTGTCTGAGACTCCATTTCTCAGCTCTTTTCAACTCCTCAATCCGTGCATGAACTACTGCCAGCTTTCCCTCTAATAGCGCCAACTGATAGCTGTCAGTTGATAAGGTCTTGTGGGCCGAAGGAAGCAGCTTGGATAGAGGAAGCGTTTGCGTAGTATAATACAATTCAGCCAAAGGTCGCCGACTTTGAGGAGGTTCTGGCAATCTGTCAGGGACTACAAACACCATTAACTCTGATTGGTCATCAGCCAATAAATCGACCTTGGTCATATTAGCAGTGGGTCCAACTGTTGACTGGGTCACTTTAGGAGTGGATCTTCGCGGAGCGAGCTGTCGACTAACAATGTTGTGATCAGTTCCCTTCTTGACCCGTTTAGTTTGACCCAAATAATCATCTGCTGGATCCGGAAGAGATGATTCCATAAAAAGCTTGCCACTAATGTCAGTATTTCAAATCTTGTATGCTCTCTTAGCAGTGGTTTATCATACTTTTCAAGGTTATTCTTAATAACAAACGCTTGTAAATCTGCGTCTCCCTCTTTGATATCTTCCGAAGTTACAGGATGAACTGGATACCGCGTTAAATAATACAAATCAATTAGTTTTCGTTTCCGATTACGGATAATGTCACTAGAATTAGTCCCATCCTATCTTTTTTACTGTTCATTTGTACTCACCTGCACTGCTGGCGTCGTTTCTCGACAGCTTCAGCGCGGATGCCATCCATCCTAATCTTATATTAGTCATGCACGTCTATGGAGCGACAAGACTCACCTATTAGCGATACCAGTCGCTTGAAGATGTGCAAAGAAAAAAACACTGGCCTAGACTAGGTCAGGAGTAATATCTAAGGATTATAGAGACGAGTATGAAGTGAGGCCCAAATCTCTAACAGATACACCGGGTAACCAACGTATAGAGGCATCTCTGTTGGCGGATACAGTGATGCTAGTGTAGATCTCCAAGAAGCTAACGAATACTAACAGGCAACTCGCCATGGACCTGGAGGAGGAGTGCTTTCGGGTCCTAAATGATACTAGTATCATCGAAGAAGACAAAATTGAAAGGGTGGAAGAGATTGTGAATGAATTTCATGCGGGTGATGATTTGTCGTCAAGCGATAAAGAACGAATTGTGCTAGACATTCTATTAGCTCATCGAGGATTGGGTCCACGACGAAAGACTATTAGAAAAGTTAAAACACAGATTGTTGCAGTTGTACACGAGGATTTGAATGTTCTTCCTCCGTCCGATCCTTCAAAACTCGAGAAAATCAAAGAAATCAGCCATATTCCGACTGAGAGTTTCGACAGTGATAATTACTCCCAGGCATCAAATGTTGGTAATGAATATGGCATTATTAAGGATGATGATGAGGAGGGATCAGAAGATGCAGCAGATGATCAAGATCAGAGCTGGATGTATGATGAATATTGGGAAGAAGAATCTGCTATGATGTCACCTTTTGATATACTAAGAAAGATTCTGGGGGACAATAATACTGATGACGATATCAAACGAGCATTGGAGAAGAATGAATATGACATTCAGGCTACTTTAACGTTATTGATGAAGGGACAGCAGCCGCCATTAGCAGAACCTAAAGCACTGCTAGATGAAGAGTATGGTGATGATAATGGACCAGAAAAAATCATGTGTAAATACTTTTTACAATCGGGAGAATGTTTAAGAGCTGACTGTAAATATAGCCATGACTTGTCGTCGAGGATTTGCCGATTCTGGCTCCAAGGGCATTGCTTGGCGGGTGAAGCATGTGTTTTCCTGCATGAAATTCCTACTGAGTTGTTTGACAAGTGGTCACTCAATACCAGACCTATAGAGAAAGCTCCAGCTGCTCCTGTAGTACTTAGCGATGAAAACGATTTTCCTACTCTAGGAAGAGCCAAGCCAGCAAAGTCTGTATCAGTGCCAAAACCCAAGGCAAAGAGCGAATTCCAGTTCAAGCCAACCGCTAAATTCATACCAGGAGCATGGGCATCTCCAATAACTGCGAAAATACCACAGCAAACAAAAGTACAACCTATATTGTCAGTGCTGCCAAGCCAAAGCCAAAGCCAGAGCCAAAATCCTCCCACTAGTAGCGATTCAGAGACACAACCAGGGGTAGGCGCTATCAAGATAAACCGATCAGTTGTTAGACTCAAGAGACCTACAATTCCTTGGGAAAACCTATCGGTAAAAGTATATGAAGACTATGTGACACACAAGCTGGCGGCAATAAAGCATGGAGAAATCCGAAACAAATATTTGCAACTGGCAGCAAGTAGCTGGAACAAGAATGATGCTGCTACTGCGAAACTATTAAGTCAGAAAGGACAGAAGCATAATGAAGACATGATTAACGAATATCAGATTGCATCAGACGTGATATTTGAAGACAGACACCGAGGAATCACTGTTGATGTGTTTATAGATTTGCATGGCATGAGCCTTGAAGATGCAGTGGATCGGTTCGAAGAAGTAGTACAAGCAATGGAAACAGAATATGCCGACAGCCCAAGAGCATTGTATGCAATCTCTGGTGCAGGACACCATTTCGCGAAATGGAAGAGACCAAGTGAGGATAAGTTGTCCAAACGCCTAAAAGAGCATCTTGACAAGTTTGGCTATGAGTGGAAACAATATCCTACGACCGAAGCCAAGTTCGGCAAGATTATAGGCATTGATCCATGGTCCCATATCTAGTTAGTCCAGGTGTAGAACAATGTAATATCACAATCTATAATTTTCATTTTTTTTTCTTACAATTATCTTGTTACTTCAAACCTTTAATGTTGTCTGTCCTATTCATTCACTATGGACATCATAAAACACTCGTACACATCAGCTAGAGCTATCAAACCTTAAGCTCTTTCGCTTTTTGGCGCCCGCTTCATCCTCTGTCTTTTTCAAAATGACAGTAGGAACCTCCTCAGACTCTTCGGTAGCTGGAGCTACATGAGTCTGACCATTAGTGATTAATTCTGCAGTTCGTACCCATCTTCTACGACGCGTATATTTGGAAAACGAGTCTTCAGTGGATGGCTTTTTCCACAGGTTATCGTAATAAATGAAGCCATCATTAGGGGCAGGATCAGGAGTAGAGACCTTGGTGCCTGTTGTCACCAAAGCACCATCATTGGTTAGATCTACTCGCCATGCCTTATCCACCCATCGCCATTCCATACCAGTGCCTTCAGCATCAGGAAGTCTGAACTGAGAAGGAGGTAAAGTTTCATTAAGGAACTCATCCGACCAAGCAGTTCGCTCATATGCCAGCAGGTTGGAAGTCCATCCAATACCCAACCACCGACGCTGATTCTCGTACAATACATATGTAAATCTGACAGGCTTTCCTTCTTTTGATGGCACGCTGATAGAACCGGCCTTGGCCAATTGAGCCTCTGACACATTAGACCTTCTTGGCCTTGTACCAGAAAAGTCAAGACCTGTGAGGTAGAAGCATAAGAGCCGGATTGTTCTAGATCGCCACAAAATAGCCCTTGTAACTCTGGACCACACCGAGTGATAGGTCAGAATCAACACACCTACAATCAAAACCAGAGTTCGTGGGGTAAGCACAAAAAAAGTTAAGATCACATATAAAGGTGACACAAATAACGTTGTGAATAGCAATCTGGTAATATCGTGAGGACTGAGCTGAAGAGATGTCAATGGAAGAAACATCAGGTCCACCCTGGAGACTAGATTATTCAAGGTGTGGACGATAGAGTCTAAAGTAGGATGCTCCGCTTGATGTCTTTCCACTTCTTTGTTGAAAAACACATAACTTGCAACAATTCCTACAACTACTAAATGCCCAAAATAATGTACAATGGTTTCGAAATAGAGAACCACGATACTCCACAGTGCCACCATAAGAAAGCTCTTCCACACATCATCTTCAGTCCAAGTAATAAGACCAACAATATAATCCAATGCCAGGACTAGTGGATAGGCCTGGCTCAGAGCCTTTGTAACAGTGGGAGGTGTCGAAGACAACAATGGAGAAGTGTGATGTGGTAAACTGGACTTTGATGGTGTGAAAGAAGCATATGTCGGAGCTTGATTAGCGCCGGCAGGACCTGCTTGGCCACTGGATCCAGCACCGGCAACGGATCCAGACCCGGAACCCGATTTCGCCCCTTCAACAGAACCAGCACCCGAAGTAATCACCAGGTTCGAGTCAATGGCTGCCATGACCTTGGAGTTGTTGTTATAGCAAGCTACTACACCTTCTAGATAAAAGTTAGTTGGTTAAGTTTAGTAAAGTGTACCCCAATCTGTGAGGCTATACCGAGGTGATGTTAAGTGTGCAGAGAATAGCCTGAAATATATAACAAAAAAAGAATAATCAATACTCAAAACAGCTGACAAAAAAGAACCAGCCAGAAAAAAAGGACAAATATATTTATCTAAACTATGATAAAATCATGTTTCAAGACTTCGATGTCCAAATGGTTTGACAATTGCTCCCAATAACTCGCCACGACCGGAACTGTCAAGCTACAATTAGACTAATGCGGAGACGGGACATCGCATGATGCGGGGTGCATGTGAAGAGTTAATGACATAGTCGAAAACTAGACCAATTGAAGGTTAGACATTTGTAATATCAGTGAAATAAAAATCAAATACTGGATTTTGCAGCACATTAAAGATGTCTTATATGTCAAGCCTTTCGGAGACTGATTGAGAAAATGGCCATCTCAACTTTGGACAGACTAGCTCGAAAGGTGTCTACTTTCTTTGACAAGTCTTTGAGCCTTGGGTTAGACTGAGTACGATCTATGTTAATCCCTCGAACAGCAGTTTCGAAGTCTCCGAGCCCGTTATATATTGACTGTGCAACGAAAGAAATGCCTTTAGTTTGAGGGTCTGTTAGGTTATTGATTGCATAGCGCATCAATTCTCCTGTCAAATCGAATAGGCCCAGTATATAGTCCTCGTACGCCAACATTGCAATGCCATATGAACTGAACCACTCACACAGCTTGTCATACCCCATAAACTCATTGCACTGTAAATAATATTCAAATGTCAATGCTTCAATCAACTCTTGTACTCCCCCACTATAATTTCGCTGATAGCGCCAAGCATTATGGTGATGTACGCCAACCTCGTCGCTGAGCTTTTTCAACATGGACTCAATAGTCTGATACTCTTTAGGTGCACAATCTGATGCGATATACGGTGAGCCCGGGCTCAATCTATGCAATGCAAATATCAGCTTTTTGCTGCTTGCTGTGATATCTCTATTTATTTTGATGATTCGTTCTCGTCTTGTATGATCCTCGTCCACTGCATCTTTTAACGATGAAAGATCCACCGGCATGGCGCTCGATATAAATCTTGACAAAACTACTTATAGATGAATGAATGCTACTAGTTTCACGTTTCAGCTTGTATAGGAGAGATCGATAGTATTTCAGCAGATGAGACTAGAATGATAGCACTACAGGTGTTGTGGTGAAGTTCAAAGTGTGCGTGAGGCAGATCATCATAGTGAAATTTGGAGTGGCAGCATTAGAAGAGCCTCTAATAAATAAAGATTAGAAAACAAAAGACCTTCAACATATTTTAACAACAGAGCAAGTACAAAATTCGAGATAAATAAATCAATAAGTACAAATATATATATTATCAATACAAGATCGTTACGAAGTTAGTAAGGTGGGAATGCCTCTTCCATGGCCTTGACTACTTCTGGCAACTTATCACTAGGAAACATAACCAAGTGCCCCAATGGGAAGATTCCATAGTCTTGGAAGGCTCTCTTGGAGTCTGATTGCTGGCTCTCATGATTGAATGGGTAGACAATCTTATGTTGAGAATGCTTGTGAATGATTTCATCCTCAGGATGGAAGTAGTAAGTCTCGCTAGCACTTGATACAAGCTTGTTTTTCTTCTTTGGTTGACGATCCTCCAGATCTATTTGTGCCTGCTGTTCATTGAAGCATTTAGACAACAACACAAAATAATCAAACTTGAACGGCTCCTTTTCGTCAATAGCAGTCTGTATTTCTTGGCTGAGCATCTTGTACATTGGAGGAACCACTTCGGTGGGCATATTGATCAATCGTTCTTGAAGAATAAGGCCAACATTGGCATGAGACGTTGGTGCAAAAAGCTTTCGCAATTGCCTATTAAACTCAGCATTAGAACCAGTTTGTTTGATCAAATAATCTATCAGAGATTTGATCACTGGTTTATCCTTGTGCTGGTTAAGGTTCAACACTGTCAAAAGTGCAAATGGATCACTATCAATTCCATCGGTTTTTATAGTGGTTCCTAACCGACCCTGACTGATAATTAAATCTGCCAGAGCAGAAAGATCGAAATCAACGTAATCAGCATCTAAAAGCTGCCTCAGCAAGGTCTTAATGGCATGGAAATCTATCTCGCCAAGATCAAAAAAGTCGAAATCGACATTGACAATGTCCTCGAGGTCGCTGTCGGAGCCGCTGTCGGAACCATCCTCGTCGTTTTTTCTCTTTGACATGGCTATGAAAGGATAGGCAAGGCAATAAACTAGAAATCAATCAAATAATACCAAAGGCCTCGGAGTGTCAAAATAAACAAATCAAAGGAGAAAAAGCAAAGTCTAATTCTTTTTTTTTTGCTTGAACAGCTGAAATTTCCAGCCGCGTGAAGCTCATCGTCTAAACATCTGCAGCACTAGCAGGGAAAGCTGGTGATATTAAACGAGACGATATGTCACTTGTTTCATATGATTCAAGTGAAGAAGATGAAGGGCCCAAGAGGATGAATGCTGCACCAGCAGCTTTGATTGTCCGAGGGAGACAGCAACCAGGATCAAACGAGTATTCGCTGGTTCGAGCTGGTGATGTAGCTGGTTCCAAAAGAGGAGCTTTAGTAGGACCAATAAATCCATATGAAGGAGGAAACCAAAAGAGACGCAATGTTTTAACAGGACAGGCACAGAAGCAGTCATTTAGTGACGTGACTTTCAAACTGCAACATCGAACATATGAGACTTTAGGATATGCTAATGATCCGTCTTTAGAGTCTAATGGTCGCATTATAGGTGATACTGATAGTGCACTAATATATGAAGGGCAGAACATCTCGCAGTTGCGACCAACAAAGAAAATGCATAAAGGATTTAAAGCCAAGCGGTCAGGAAAGGGAGATGCGTCTGTTTTGGATGGCGATGATGCTTACAAGGGCCCTTGGGCAGGTTATAATGATTCACAATCAGGTAGTAGTAGCGATGATCAGTCTGAAAATGATGAACCTACAAGCCCCATTGCACAAGATATGACCGTACAGCCAGAAGCTGTGCAAGAACCAACAAAGAAAGGTAGATCTCTTCCCATTATTGTGGAGACAACTGAGTTTAACGGAACTCAAATGAATGATTATTTGGGAAGGACATATATGCATGTACCTCAGGATCTTGGAGTTAACCTTGGAAAGGATCCTGGAGATCAAGAATGCTTCATACCTAAGAAGAAAATACATACTTACAAGGGTCACACTGGGGGAGTTACTAAATTGCAATTATTTCCCCGAAGTGGGCACTTATTACTGTCAGGCGGTAATGATTCAAAAATTCGCCTGTGGGATGTATATCACGATCGAGAGCTGTTAAGAACGTATTTGGGACACCAGCGTGGAATTAAAGATCTAGATTTTTCTCCAGATGGTCGACAGTTTCTGAGCTCTTCATTCGACCGAACGATAAAACTGTGGGACACAGAGACTGGAAAGTGTATCTCAAGGTTCTCGACCAACAGCATTGCTAACTGCGTGCGATTCCATCCATTGCCCGACAAGAGAGATTATTTCCTGTCTGCAATGTCCGACAATACTATAGCTCAATGGGACTTCCGAACCAACGAAAAGGTTATGGATTATGATCACCATCTGGGGGGTGTTAATACCATTACGTTTGTTGATAAGAATTACCGGTTCATGACTACCTCTGATGACAAGACTGTTCGAGTGTGGGATTGGGAGGTCAATGTTCCAATCAAGTACATTGCTGATCCAACACAACGGTCTATGCCTACAGTACGTCTACATCCGTCTGCCAAATATGTGGCGGCTCAATCTATGGATAACCAGATCGTACTAATTGGAGCTGACGATAAATTCAGGCCCAACCGTAAGAGACATTTCACAGGATTTGCTGGAGGCGGTATGGCAGTTGGCATGGACTTTTCTCCCGATGGGAAGTTCCTTATGGCAGGAAGTGGTGATGGTAATGTGTGCTTTTGGGATTGGAAAAAGGGCAATTTGATAACAAAACTTAACGCCCACAAAGCCCCTATTCTATGTGTTGAAGCACATCCACAGGAATCTTCCAAGATTTTCACTGCTGGTCTTGATGCAGTGATTAACCTGTGGGACTAATAAAAAAACGAAAAAAAAAATAAGACGTAGAAGCTCGGATAAATAGCAACCTAAAAAGAAGTAGAAGGTGCTTTGTACGAAGTAATAATGAATCATGAACAGATTAAAAACAAACAAGTATCAGACAATACATACAAGTATAATATGATTATAAAACAATCCGTCTAAGCGTAGAATGATACAGATTTGGACTTTCGGGCCTGGACTTCTCCAATGGCCTCAACAAAGTCTTCATGCGTGATTCGGGACTTTCCAGTTCGCAATGCAATCATTCCAGCCTCCACAGTAACTGCCTTGAGCTGGGCACCATTGAATTCATCAGTGCTTCGAGCAAGCTCCTGCCAGTTAATACCCTCCTCAACAGTCATCTGCCGTGAGTGAATCTGAAGAATGCCGGCTCGGGACTCTTCATTTGGCAATGGGAACTCAATCTTTCGATCAAGACGACCACTTCGTAGCAACGCGGGATCAAGCACATCCACTCGATTTGTAGCAGCCAATACTTTAACTCGGTCATCACTACCAAAACCATCAAGCTGATTCAGCAGTTCCAACATAGTTCGCTGTACTTCCCTATCTCCGGACTTTTCTGAATCGAAACGTTTCGTTCCAATGGCATCCAATTCATCGATGAAGATAATGGTAGGAGCTTTTTCTTTTGCAAGAGCGAATGCATCTCGGACCAATTTGGCACCATCTCCAATAAACATCTGTACTAGCTGAGGAGCTGCCAATTTCAAGAAAGTGGCATTTGTCTGAGCAGCACAAGCTCGCGCCAACAGAGTCTTTCCAGTTCCTGGAGGCCCATACATCAATGCTCCCTTAGGGGCTTTAATACCCATAGCCTTGAACTTGTCAGCCTGTTTCATAGGTGATACAACTGCTTCGTCCAACTCCTCAATCTGCTTGTCGAGACCTCCAATGTCGGTGTAGGTCTCGGTTGGCTTCTCATCAACCTCCATAGCCTTGACTCGGCTATCGTATTCAGCAGGTAGCGTGTCCAACACAAGGTAAGAATCCTTATTGACACCAATCAAGTCACCAGGCTTCAAATTAGCAGGATCAACTAGACCAATCAATGGAAGGAATACAGTCTGTCGTGTAGATGTCTTTACAACTGCTGATTTGCCCACCCGAGTGGCATCGAGATCAACGTTGGCCCCCTCCTCATTGGCCTCTCCTTCCATATCCAAAAGCTCCACAACATTACCAACAAGATAAGGCAGCTGTTTATTATTATCAATCTTCTCCTGATTATCCTTGATCTTCTCGGTCATTGTGTTTTTGTCATGGGTCAATCTATGGAATTCAGACCTCATTACTCGAATGTCGTTTTCTAACAATTTCCGTCGATTGACGATCTCTGTGGTTGCAGCATTCAACACCTCCATATCAATGTCATCCTCAACCGGAGCATCCTTCATTTCCTTGTCAGGAGCTCCGTTCTCCAATGCATCCAGATCTTCTAATGTTGCCATCGTGTGATTATAAAGAGAAGATGTGTGAGGGCTGCGGGTGCTGTAGACGCTGACTGAGGGACGGCTGTGGAAAGGCTGATTGACTTACGTACGGCTGGTGCCACCTTTAACTGCCCTCACCTTTATTAATGAGCGGAGTGTTTATCAGCACTTCATTATTCTTGATAACATCCATTCATTTAATCTCGACAAAACCGCAGCAGCTACGTGATAACTGGTAGATCTATTATTTATAAATAGTTTTTGGTTGTTGTTTTGTTATTTATATCATGGCTTTATTTAAAAGCCGGAAAGTCACAAGCCAGGCCAAACAAGTCAAGAGACACATTGAAGACGATGGATCCGAGTCAGAGCCAGAGATAGTCACCAACAAGAAGACCAAAGTGGGCCAAGACCCCAAGAAAAAGGTGGATATTGGCGATGTACTGTTTGATCATAGTCATAGCAAGTCCATAACAGAAACAGATATTGCTACGAAGGTGAATCCACTATTTGCCAAGGAGAAGGGTGAAGAAACTACTATTAGCACAGACACAAAAGATGCTCAGACCGATATAACTGGAATTTACAAGGGTCGGGCCAATTATGTCAAGTTTATTGAGGTTCGAGAAGGAAAGAAATTTGGTCCTATGAAGGCAGCGGGAAATATCAGGAGTACAACAATGGTTGACTATCAGCCAGATGTGTGTAAAGATTATAAGCAGACAGGATATTGTGGATATGGAGATAGTTGTAAGTTCTTGCACAGCAGAGAGGATTATGCTGCTGGATGGAAGTTGGATCAAGAATGGGAAGATCAAAAGAATAATGCTACGAAGAAGAAGGTAAATGATGTTCGACAGGAAAAGACCAAAGATCAGACTGTTGATATCCCATTCAAATGCGTTATATGTAAGGAAGATTATAAAGAGCCGGTTGTGACTCCCTGTCAACACTATTTTTGCGAACAATGCTTTTTGAAGGAGTACAGAGCCAAACCAGGATGTTATATTTGTGGGACAAATACTGGAGGTGTTGCAAAGCCAGCCAGAGATTTGAAGAAGAAGCTAGCAGCATTGCTGGACAAAAGCACGAATGACGATACAATTAACGATGCAAATTAACGACACCATGAACAAAAGAGGAAAAGAATGATATTGTCAGATTTTTTTTACCTTCTTTAAAAAGAAAGAACAATGATGCTACTATACATGCTAAGACTGAGCCTTCCACAAAGTCTTTTTCTTGCCAAGAGGCTTTCGAATGACCTCGACGCCTCCTTTTCCTCCTCCAAATGTCAGCACCACCGACTCTTCAAATTGAGATGGGATGGCTGACTTTTTACGATGTTGCTCTCGCAGGCTGGTCATCTCACGCGCAAAACCATGACGCTCCATGGGACTTTTCACAGCTAAGACGTCGCTTTCACAGATATGCTTGTAAATATTAAATGGCAGGGACAGAATGACAGATCTGAAGATGGGATCCATGGGTCGCTGGGTTGGGTTGAAGTTTGATACTACGAATTGAATCAGAACTAACAACAACCCAGCAGTGAACCTTGGATATGGTCCTTGAAAGTCAATGTTAACGTCTTCACTGGGAAGGGTAGATCCTGCAACACCTGGAACACCGCCAGACAATACAGGAGATGGGGTGCCAACACCAGATACAGGAGTTCCTCCACCTGGAGTAGTGGAAGGAGTTGTTGCCGGATCGGGACTAAGAGCAAATGCCATGAGATCAGCAATGTTTTCTGTAGAGACATGAGCCATCAGAGCCTGATAGCCAGCGGCTGCAACATCATCAAGTCCGAGCAGAGAACCACAACCAACTAATCCCTTGGCCATGGCTAGATCACAGTGATCTAGATCTAAGGTGTGTCCATAAAGAGTTGCCAGAGCCATCGAAAGCGCTGGACTTGAAATATTAGGGTCATCGGATGCCAGATTAATGTGATATGGAGGTCCATGGGCTACATAATTTGCCAGAAAGCTGTATAGAAGAGGCGATCTGCTTGCAAATAGAGCATGCAACCGTAAAGGAGGATGAGGTGCAATGGATAGAAAGGTGTCAGCCCACGCAGCATGTACAAAGCCTGCATTGTATACATATGAAGATAAATCGAAAGCAGGCGGCGGCCGGCTCACCGGGCTATCGCCATTGGTATGACCTGGTGGATGAGGAATAGGCACCGGGCCCTGACCAACTGCCGGCACTTGGTTCATGGTGAAGTGAAAAATCAAAGTGCGGCGGGCCTTGAAATGGGCCACACACTTCCCTCAATAGACCTCTGCTTAGCTGTGTAATGTCTGAGATCTTGGTTGGATCTATTTTATTATATTTGGTGAATTTTGCAACAGTTGAGAGATGGTTATATCTATATTGTATATAAATATTTATTTGTTAATATTTCAACCAATCCAATCGTCAATTGTAGTCGTTCTGATCTATGCACAGTGTGCTTACATAGCGCATTAGTACTACTGTATGCTTGGATCAACAACTGTCAATGGAATCATCGAGAAAAAGTCAATTGACAAAATGAAATTTCGGATTTTAAGGTATTGAATCAAATTACGAACCATTGTGAACAAATTACTAATCCAATTGAGAACCCAATTGCAAATAAAAAAATACATTAATCGGTCTGTGGTGTGCTCTACTGTAATTTGCACTGTATACCGTACTAAGTGTTCGTGCTCTGTATGTTGATCTATGGCCTATGCTGTCAGTTCTTTCCAGGAGATGTCGTTTCTCTTAAGAGTTACTACAATATCTAATCAAACAATATCACTGGCATCAATTCATCTATCAACTTTACACCAACTCAATGCTATGATGTTGCCAATCTGATAATCTCATTCAATTCATTACGATTCCAACACAAATCATCACAATCCTGCCATGACATGCCAGCCAAGTTTTGCGGGTCAAACCGCCTAGTTCTTCTTATCCTTGAGCTCATTTCTTTCTGTTAGTAATCCATCTCGTGTGCTCATCTCTATTTTCACTACTTACTTGAGCTGAGCAGCAAAGTCGTCCTCCACATCATCGTCATCCCATCGCTCTTCCCACAGATGGCTCTTGGCACCTACTGATGACTGATTGTCCCAGTCTTCCACAGGGAAATCCTCAAACTCATCATCCTCTTCTAGTGACACCAAATGCTTGTTCACGTCATTCTTGCCCTTGGCCTCAGTTTTGGTTTCGGCCTTGCTTTTGCTCTTGTCTTCTGTCGCCATCCTGATGTCTATTTTACTAAGTAGTAACCAAACTAACCACTGTAAGCCACACACCCAGTTAACCCAACTCCTGCCCAGCCGTAGCCTACCTACCACTGCAAGCGGGTAAGATGTCCCCCACCGCATGGCCTGGCTCCTTTAATGAATTGACTTATGCATGCATTGGAGACGAAAATTTCTGATTAGGAACTTGACAAACATTTAAGAAAACATTAAAAAGAAAAGGAACATTTCCAGAAAAAAACGAACCAAACAATTGCTCACCAGTACAACAACAAGTGAGAAGGATTTTTGGAAAGATATTTACGAAACCGAGTTGTATTAAGCTTGGTAGACGACAGCTTTAGTAGTTGGATTAAGCTTGGTTCTGCTTAGTAGACGACGACTTTAGTTGAAGACTTGATACAAGTACTAAGGAGATTTGGTACCACTAAGAATTGCCAAAGTCACTGTTATTTGAGTAGGAGTCAATATTTTTTGGTTTCTGTGATACAATAAGCAACCACAGATGAAGGAGAGATTGGTGGATGATCCTCCACGGTTCATCAGGGCCATTGAGTTTGGAGTACTTAGTTCTCAGGTCATAACCAAACAAGCAGAGGTGCAAATAGCCACCAGAGACCTCTATGATCTTGAAAAGGGCCGGATACCCATGGAACATGGCGCAATAGACCAGAGAATGGTAAGTAGTAGAGTTGTTGGTTCAATGAGAGAGCCATTTGGGAATTTACGTTTCTAACAATAGGGAGTGTCGAATAACTTTACAGAATGCAAGACATGTCATGGTAAACTAGCAACGTGTCAGGGCCATTTCGGACATATTAAATTGGCTCTTCCAGTGTTTCATATCGGCTACTTCAAGGCGATTATCACTATTCTGCAAAACATTTGCAAGGAATGTTCCCGACTATTATTAAGTGAGGAAGACAAGCGGAAGTTCTTGGCCGAGCTTCGACGGCCAGGGATCGACAATTTACGACGAATGCAAATTCTTAAGAAAATCAATGACCAGTGCAAGAAGCAGCGAAATTGTATACATTGTAGGGCTGTTAATGGAGTTGTCAAGAAAGCTGGTGCTCTTAAGATCATCCATGACAAATTCAGATGGATAGGCAAAAAGATCCCAGATGAGAAGACCGAGTTTGATAGCTCTTTTTCTGAGGCCAGGACAGCAAATCCTGATATGGAAAAGTTTCTCAAGAGAGCCATGGATGATCTCAACCCACTTCGGGTACTCAATCTGTTTAGAGAAATTACCCCCGAAGAGTGCGAGCTTCTTGGAATGGATCCAACCAAAGGTCGTCCGGAAATGTATATCTGGAGGGATGTTCCTGCACCACCGGTGTGTATTCGTCCCTCAGTGATGCAAGACACTGCCAGTAATGAAGACGATTTGACTGTCAAACTGACTGAAATTGTATGGACTAGTTCGCTGATTCGGGCTGGTCTTGAAAAGGGTATGTCTATATCAGCACTCATGGAACAGTGGGAATACCTCCAACTATCGCTGGCTCTCTATATCAACGCAGATACCCCTTCGGGCCCTGGAATGCCTGCCGCGAAACCAATTCGTGCATTGTGTCAGCGTCTCAAGGGTAAGCAGGGTCGATTCCGAGGTAACTTGTCTGGAAAGCGAGTTGACTTCTCTGGACGAACGGTTATTTCTCCCGATCCAAATTTGCGTATTGACGAAGTTGCAGTTCCAGACAGAGTTGCCAAGATCCTCACCTACCCGGAAAAGGCCACTCGATACAATATGGATAAACTCAAAAAGCTGGTTGTGAATGGTGCTGTTAACTATCCTGGTGCCAATTATGTACTAAAAAGAGATGGAATAGGTCGAATCAATCTCAGATTTGCGCGTGGTGAGAATGTTGCAAAGGAACTTGCTATAGGAGATATCGTTGAACGTCATATTGAAGATGGAGATATTGTGCTTTTCAACCGTCAACCCTCGTTACATCGACTTTCTATCCTGTCTCACTTTGCCCGAGTGCAACCATCACGAACTTTCCGTCTTAATGAATGTGTGTGTACACCTTACAATGCTGATTTCGACGGTGATGAGATGAATCTTCACGTGCCCCAAACTGAGGAAGCTCGTGCTGAGGCTATGACTTTGATGGGAGTCAAGAACAACTTGGTTACCCCCAAAAGTGGTGAGCCTATTATTGCTGCTACTCAGGACTTTATCACTGGATCCTATTTAATTTCTAGAAAAGACCAGTTCTTTGATAGAGCATCATTTTGTGAACTGTGCACCATGATGTCGGATGCTGATTTGCAATTTGATCTTCCTGCTCCCGCTGTGTTGAAGCCGGTTCGTCTATGGACCGGAAAACAACTTTTCAGCGTTCTCATTCGGCCTAGCAAGAAATCTAAAGTCGTGATTAATCTGAACGCCAAGAACAAGACATTCTTGGCTCCTCCTAAAGGCCAACCATTGGAGATGTCTCCAAATGATGGTTATGTTTTGATTCGAGGTAGTCAAGTTTTATGCGGAGTTATGGACAAAAATACCTTGGGTGATGGTAAGAAGAACTCTGTGTTTTATTCCATTTTGCGGGACTATGGTCCTGTCGAGGCTGCCGATGCTATGAATCGAATGGCAAAAATGTGTGCACGATGGTTGGGAAACAGAGGCTTTTCTATTGGTATTAACGATGTAACTCCTGGAAAACAGCTGTCTGCTTATAAAGATGAATTGGTAGAGTTGGCATACACAAAGTGTGATGATCTCATTGATATGTTGGCTCAAGGAAAGCTGGAGACACAGCCAGGATGTGATGAAGAACAGACATTGGAAGCTAAGATTGGAGGACTTTTATCTAAAGTTCGAGAAGAAGTTGGTGATGTTTGTATTCGTGAGCTCGAGAGGTCTAATGCTCCTCTCATTATGGCTACATGTGGTTCAAAGGGTTCTACTTTGAACGTATCCCAAATGGTGGCGGTAGTAGGCCAGCAGATCATCAGTGGTAGTCGAGTCCCTGATGGTTTCCAGGATAGATCACTTCCCCATTTTCCAAAATTCTCAAAAACTCCCCCTTCGAAAGGGTTTGTGCGAAACTCTTTCTACAGTGGACTTACACCTCCAGAGTTTTTGTTCCACGCCATTTCTGGACGTGAAGGTTTAGTTGATACTGCCGTCAAGACGGCTGAGACTGGATATATGTCGCGAAGATTAATGAAGTCTCTTGAAGATCTTTCATGTCAGTATGATAATACTGTACGAACATCCAGCAATGGAATTGTACAGTTTGTGTATGGTGGAGACGGACTTGATCCATTTGATATGGAAGGTGATGCTAGGCCTGTCGATTTCAACAAGACTTGGGACCATTGCTCAAACATTTCATTTTCAAACAACGAAGGAGGCCTTCTTCCTTACGAGATTATGGATCTGTGTGATTCCATATTAGTGCCATTGGAAAAGAGCCTGCTACGAAGGGATAATCTGGGTAAATTGGTTAAAGAAGAGCTGTCAGAATTGGATGAATATGTCGATGAACTTGATCCAAGACGAGACTTTTACGAGTCTGTTCGAGAATATATACGAGGGCGAGCTACAATTCTGGCTACTGTAAGACAGAAGAAAAACATGCTCGGCCTCATGGACAAGCCCGAAGGAGACTATGATGGTATTGACTTTGACGAGTTGGTATCCAGGGAAAAAGTGATTGCTGTTAATCAGGTATGCAAGATAAGTCGAAGATTGATCGAAACTTTCTTGCAACAATGCCTATTCAAGTACGAACGAGCTAAAGTGGAGCCAGGTACGGCGGTGGGTGCCATTGGTGCCCAGTCCATTGGAGAACCTGGAACACAGATGACGTTGAAGACATTCCATTTCGCTGGAGTTGCATCTATGAACGTTACTTTGGGAGTGCCTCGAATCAAAGAAATCATTAATGCTTCAAAGACGATTAGTACACCGATTATAACTGCGTGTCTGGCCAATAAAGAGGATGAGAGAACTGCTCGTATTGTCAAGGGTCGTATTGAGAAGACGCTACTCAAGGATATTGCATCGTTTATTGAAGACGTGTACTCGGAAAACAGTGGTTATATTTCAATTGGAATTGATGTGAAAACAATTGAGATGTTACAACTGGAGCTGACTCTTGAGGATATCCGCCGAGCTATTCGGTTTGCACCGAAACTTAAACTTACCGATCAGGATGTCAATGTGGTTGCGCGAACTAATACGATTCAAGTTTCTGTACGACCAGTTTCAACCGCAGCATCTAAGGCAAGTTCAGGCGATATAGTGACAGCAAGTGGGCTCTCTTTTGTTGACTCTGAGTTATTTTATAGAGCGCAGAATCTGCGAAGAGTCCTTCCAGATGTGGTTGTTAAGGGCTTCGGAGATATATCTAGGGCAGTGATCAACATCCGCGAAAATGATAACAAGAATGAATTGCTGGTTGAAGGCTACGGACTGCAAAATGTTATGATCACAGATGGAGTAATCGGGCATGAAACGTTTACAAACCATGTCTTGGAAATGAGGGCGGTGCTAGGAATAGAAGCAGCTCGATCTAGTATAATTAACGAGATCCACTACACCATGAAAAAGCACGGCATGTCGGTTGATCCAAGACATATCCAGTTGCTTGGTGATGTGATGACTTTCAAGGGCGAGGTTCTTGGTATCACACGATTTGGATTAGCAAAGATGAGAGATAGTGTACTGCAGCTAGCCAGTTTCGAAAAGACTACTGATCATCTGTTTGACGCGGCATTTTACATGAAGACAGACAAGATCGAGGGAGTAAGTGAGTGCATTATTTTGGGTCAAAGTATGTCGATCGGTACAGGCGCATTCAAAGTTGTTCGACCATTCGGAGATGGCAGCGGATATGCAAAGCCGACGGTATTTGAAGATCTGTGTACGAAGTTTACATAATTATTTATTCAATTTCAATATTAGGGATTCAGGGTCTTTGAGAACAAGTTCAATTTGCTAGAGAAGCGTTTGTGAGAGAAAGAGTTTATTAAAAGCCGTGTTCAACCATCTATTATTACTGAATCAAACCGTGTATTATGCGTAAAAAAAGGGCAGGTAAACCTGCATGCAAAAATCATCAAAGCATGTACCACATGAAGTAGCACTAATTTATAACAAAACCAAAATAAAGAGGGGTAATGGATCATCACAAGTACTCGAAAAGAGTGCAAAAAACAGATAAAACCACAAAGAGAGTCATGAATTGTTGTAGCCCTTGACGCGATGCGTCCGACTTGGCTGCTGAATGTGTAGTATTGGCAGTCAGAATGTCCTTGGCACTTGCTGGCACAAAATTAGAAATGCAGTTGTTACTTAACAATTGAGACGAGGCTGAATTGTAAGTGTATGAAATAGGGTTGCTTGAGATTCCCGTGTAGTTGTAAAATATGTCCATAACTCGTTGAACACAGTTGGTACAGGTGGGTTTCAGATTTGTACTCGGATAAGGAATACCCAATGGGAGCAGAAACAGATATGCATCGGCTGTATTCGAATAGTCAAACAAAGCATGAGTATAACAATAGGTAGCATTGTTTTCGGAAGTACTTTCATGAGTTAGCTTCAGACATGTCGCATCATGAAGTACCGAGTACGCTTGGAAATCATCGTAAGCCTGAGTTACAAGTGGGTTCTGTAACTTATAGTCATTAAGGCAATTCGACTCCTGTACCAACTGAGAACTCAAATTGGTCATTAAAGACGAGCATGAAGATAAGTCAACAGCACACGAAGCATTGAGAACATATTCAACAGAAGGAACGCCTTGTCGCACAATCGTCACGTAAGATTTTGAGTTTTGCAAGTAGAAAGACATTGGATAGCACTGGACAAATTGTTCATTTTCTAAAAAGCTGTGAAAAAATTGTGGACAGGATGCATTGGTAAAGTTATTACCCAGAGAAGTGTCGAATGATGAAGGGAACGAATAACTGGTCGGAGAAGGTTGAGACGTTGATACCGTACTTGGCAGAATGCTTGCTGACGTTGCACCGATATCCAACGACATTTTATATTGTGTAAGTGTCGAATTCGGATCTTGTTATTGTTTTTTTCCTTCGGCGCCTGTCAAACTTCCATTAGAGTTTGTCGAATAGATTGATCTGATGTTGGAATTGGAGTTATAATAAGCGAACAAAAACAATTGACGATCCAGCCGTTATTACAGTTGTTGTTGCAGATGTCACCAACACGGCTTGCCTTAGATATTTATAGGATAAACGAATTGGCCATGGAAGATCTGCGGATTTCCACGGAAAAAAAGTAACCATGGCAGTAATCCTACATACAATGCGGCCGTGCTTTTGGTGGTGTTGTTGTGTTTGCTTTTTCTTTGGTGTGTCCCCCTATTTTTTTGCGCTCTCTAAATTGGCGCAAGGTGTTATGCACAGCTCTAGCGAAGGAATCAAACCCTTGCAAATAAGTGGAGTGCGTACATAGGCATAAAGGGGGGAGGGGAAGTTCCTATATTGGTAAACCGAACGGCAGCGGAGGGGCAGTTAAACAAACGACATAAATTGCGGAACCCCACCTGTTGATGTGCCCACATAGCCGACTCCAGCGGTACTAACAAACGACCGAAAATGACTAATCATTGTACCACATAACGTTGCAGTTTGCGGGAAATACAAGGGCCAAAAATTGAGCGGCCAAACGCAAAGATTTACGTTACGTAAACTCGACTATCATCCATCTAGCCCTAAACTTGCATCTAATAATGGAAAAATGTTATGCGACGTGCGGTGGTCTTTCCCCCCCTTGGATTAGAGGAGGTCGGATTTTCGTAGTGTGCATCAATTGGGCGGGAATGCCACATGTCGATGAGCGGCATTGAGCGATGCAAAAAGAAACCTATACTTCCAAGCGAAAAATAATAAAGCCCCGATTTGTGATTGGAGACCGGAGAAAAACTGTCTCAGAATACTCGTGGGAAAAAACCATGGGCACCACCGATGTACCACGTTTTCAGTTGAACAAGTGGAGATGTGATATTTCTGATTATCAGTTGTTACCAACGTGTTTGTCATTTCTAACCAAAACAGTAAAAAGTATGTATTTCCGAGTTATCATCCCTGCCTGTGGACCAGATTTGGCCGGTCCACAGATGTTATGTGTCGGTTCATCATCTCGGCTACACAATCGGCGATCGGTCTGAGTCTGTATCTGCAGCCGCCAACAACATGGTTTGGAAGGGCTCTTGGCCATATAGGCGATCTCGTCCAGTGCCGTTGCCCATCACTAGGTCTAACTTAGTGTGGAATTTCACCCATCTAAGCAACGCCCGAACTAGGGTCGGGTGAGAGTCACTGCATGGATTAGGCAAATGAACAGCAAGCCAAGACTGACCTGCGCTGCCACATTACGCGATCTGAAAGAGAGGGGGTGATCTTGTTAGTCTAGAGCTACACTGCGTTAAGCAGATCTGTTTATGGGCAATGATTTTTCATTTTACGTTATGAATATCTGTTCGGGATTATTCTTCTACGAACGAGAATCGATGGTGTTGTAAAACAACCTGCAGCAGATGTTTCTGCACTGCAATCTCGTTGATATCGCACATTAACCGTTATGTAAGTGTGGTAGTGTAGATTATTTATAGAAATACAACCCTCCGGATGCAGCCGAAATGGGGGTTCAGACGCGATAGTCTGAAAACAGTAGATACGCTACATTCATTTGGCGCCATTTTCCTTGTGGTAACACTAAATTGATAAGCATTGCGTCAAAGGCTAACCTTTAAAGGTTAGTGACTACGGAATAAAGTTAAAATGACTGTGCTAGTGTATATGTACATTAATTAGTTGCGAGCGAGATGCCTATCGCTTCTGCATAAGGTATAACCACTTGCTGAACTTCTCGGAACTTTCCAGCCGCTAATACCACTTCACGTAGTAATTCATGTTTGTCAATGCCACAAACAGTGGTGCTATCGCTGTCTGGCTTGGCTAATAAATCTCGACACAACTCATCTAACCTCACTTTCATACCTTCTTCTCCAATGCGCCTTGCATACATAACCATGAACTTGCGTAGCTCATTAGGACTATCGAGACTAATGGCCGCTCCAATGCGGGTTTCTAGGTGACCAATAGATACAATCCCTTCGAACCCTTCATACCCCTCTTGTAACATTCTGTTTTTGGCCATGCGTTGGAGGTATCTCCCCCTAGTGCCGCCTTTAAGCACCACTTCTTCATTTGTGCGTCGTTCCACTAACCCAACAAGTCCCCCCGGGGCACCACTACCTGCCCGATACGTTGCTAAGTCCATTGCCATGCCAGTAGAATCCCAGTATTGCGATCCAAATGCCCACCATGATTCACTGATTCTCTGCCAAACAACCATATCTTCTTGATAAGTATATCCTTGTCCGTTGCTCAGCGTAATGATAATTCGTCCGTTGTTGCTGACCCCACATTGGGTAATGCTGGGTGCTCGTAATAGTCCGTTATCGATATACTTTGATGCACTATCCAGAATAGGTGCCACAGATACTGGGGCCATTTTTGCTTTTTGAGCTCGGATATCCCACACATATACCATACCAATGCTCGTTATCGCCATTAAAAACCGATCTTGGCTCTCTAAAAACGTAACTGCGCTGCCTAATACGATACAGGGCATCAACCGGCGCCCTGAAGGTCCATAGATGTAAATAACTCCATCTTCAGTTGCAACCGCCCAGAACACTGTGCCGTCTCCCGCAGCTAGATGACCATACCTAGGTAAAAAATCAACAAATACTGGCTGACCCTTTTTGGTGACAGTGACCTTAGTAGGCTCTTGTTCATTTCCCGTACTATTTCGTATCTCTAGAACAGGTGATCTTCCATCTTGATTTCCACGCCCAAGTAACGTTTGAACTTTTGGCACTGCTAATCGCACTTGAGCAACTGTGGTTGCTGGTGATACAATTGCTGGCCTGATGAATTCAGGGATCTCTTCCTGTTTCTGCTTTTTAGTGACTACTGTCGGTGTTGTAGAGGATCCATTATCCTGTTCTGTACCATCTTGCCTTTCCTCCAACTTTCGTTTGTTACCAACTATTAATGACGATATGCCACCTTTTGGAAGTGCATAAGAAGGTTTAGACAAGTCCATACTAGCTAATTGTGGTTCAGAGCCCGCAGCTGATGCTGCTGAGGTCCGCTGTTGGACAGTTGCCTGAGGCATCCGTGGTTCAACAGATGTTGTCGTCAGCAGTTGAGGTGCGACTCTTTTTCGACCATCTTTGGTAATTGTAACTTTTTGCACTGATTTCTTCGGAGATGGGGGTGGTGCTGCTGCAGCAACAGCTACTGATGCCGACGGTGAAGGAATCGCTGATACAGAATCTTGTGTAGACCCGTTGGAGGATGCTATTCCATTAGCACCAGTACTTTTTGTTGCCGAGAGTTGATCATTTGTTGTCACTGCTAACCCGTTGATGTGTCCGTTATTTTGCTGAGTGCTGGTAGTATTATCCATATTAATATTACTGGTTCCATTAGGCGCTGGAACATTATTTCCGTTTTCAACACCCATCAATTCGTTCATACGCTTTTCATTATTGATTTTTTCTTGATCAGCAATCTTTTCTTCCAAGACAATCTGCTCAACAGTTTCGGGAATTTGCATTTCATCTTTCTGACCTCCGTAT
The DNA here is from genome assembly GCA_030578775.1 of Sugiyamaella chiloensis. NCBI lineage: Eukaryota > Fungi > Ascomycota > Dipodascomycetes > Dipodascales > Trichomonascaceae > Sugiyamaella > Sugiyamaella chiloensis. The sequence goes on from JAKTZE010000012.1 coordinate 215,476, forward strand.
CTGGTAAGCTGTAACTGTGCCTCTTCCGCAGAAACTGGATATCCCAATTCGCTTTCTTCGAAACAAGCCACAAATATAGACCCGTCTAGCGAACTAACAAATATCTTACTGCCATCCGGCGACCATGCTATATCAGTAATTGCCTTGGTTGCAACATTTCGAGCAACCAGTAAAGGACGAGGATTGGAGGTATTCCAGATCGCAAGAGTTTTGTCTTGTCCACCAGTTGCAATGACAGTCACAGGAGCTGGCGGTCTTTGACCAGCCATTAGACCAGAAGGCTTAAATACATTGAATAACCTAGGGCAAAAAGATGCCACTTCGACCGGTGCTTCATGACCAATTAGACTGATCTCGCTGTCCCAAGTTCCTCGGTTCACAATGGCAACTGTAGCTACTGGACCGTTGGTGGCATTCGCAGCAGCGATGTGATTTCCGTCAGGAGACCACGAGCACCGACGGAAATATGTTGATATTGGAGAGCCAATAAAAGGAGTTGATATTGAAGCCTCAATTGAAAATGTCATCTCATTAGGAGTGGGTTTGTGGTATCGAATAATACGGATCGTACGATCATCTGATGCAGTAGCAAAATACTTGTTGGCAGGATCAAACGTAATTCCCTTGACATGAGACTGATGAGCATCAAATCGCTTCAGCTTTTCAAAAGTAGTTCCACTCCAAATAATAATGCTACTGTCTAGACCCACTGTGACAAGGATGCTGGAATCAGGAGCCCACGCGAGATCTTGAACGTCATTGTCATGACCTATCAGACGTTTACGGGCAACCCAAGACTCAGTATCTGCTTCACCCTGATTTCCAAATTCCTTGTGAGGAATCCGAGTTTTGTCTTGTTCCCAAATAAGCACAACCCGGTCGTCAGAGCCCGAGGCCAGGTATCGACCTGAAGGAGAGAACCGAACAGTTGTAACAGCTCCATTATGATTAGACATGGAGCATAACTGTCGAGGAGCATCTGGACCAGGCAATGGATCTGTAGCTCCATCCACCAATCTCCCATCATTTTGTTCTGATTTCAAGATGGCATTTATAGACCATATTCTCACTTTACCGTCCAAACCTCCAGACGCCAATCGAAGGCCGTCCGAAGACACGTCCAGAGAATATATTTCAAACTTTCTATTTTCATCTACAGTTAGTCCAAATGCCTTTAATTCTGTTGTACTCACCTTTGTGCACCAGCCATGGGTGCTTGAGCAAGTACATGGCGGCTGCTAGCGCTGCGATTGCCCGTTGAGTATTGCACCGTTGTATTCAAGCGATGGATATCAACGCGACAAATGGCCAACAAGACCCCCGTTACCCTCTGCATTTTTTTAGACATGGAAAAGTGCCAGCAATTGCGCCAAATGAGCCGTCTGAACTGACGCTCCCAGCAGTCAGACACCGCAGTCAACGATCATGGGGGACTTTTCCATGAGCTGACTGTCTCAACGACGATGCTAACAATGATTTTAGTCACATTGATCAGATTCATGAAATTTCCAGTCCATTGAGTCTAATATTTTTGTTCAATACTCTAATTGGTCGCACATTGCCACTTTGCAGCTAGATATGCGTTCGCAGCTCGCAGTGTCTAGCATAACGACAATAAACACTCTGGTATCACTTTGCAAAGTGTAGGCGGATCTAATTGAACATTATTATACTATATTATTGAAGTAAGATATTATTGAATGATCGGATTGGCAGTAGATCATAGTTATCCAATTCACTAGACCCTTGTATGGAAGTCTGTATGACCCTTTGACAACATGTGGTCTAGGGTCCAACGGTCGTTGTACATGATGCATATGCATATGCGCGCATGCAGCCAGGAACTTAACTTAGTTAGAGTAGTATAATGCAAAACATGATATTCCCCACTGGGACACAGATACACCACCGAGCAGAGGAAAACAGCACATCACATGCTTTGAATGTGATCATTTTGGATAAACACAAGAGACGCCGTGTTGGTGGATGATACGAGACAAGCACTCAGCTGGTCACCCCCGACTAACAAATACATGGAAAATATAAGAACAAAGCCATCTCAGGAAGCACCTGTAGCAATGGAATGAGTTCCACACTTTATGTTATATACCTGGATATGAATTGACATGAACACTATTGATTTCACTACGCCTTTAGTTGTATATACGAGTACTTCACCAGCCATGCAGTGCCAGGCTTCGAGTCTTACAAGCACACACACAGAGCAACTCGTATTCTAAACCAAATCACAAGTCCAAAACCAAAAAGCAAAACCAAAAGAATTTCCTGAATTATACAAAACCAATATACAGAATCAAGCAGTTGATTGGTTAGAAATTCATCTCAGGCTTGTCTTTAGAGGTACCTATCAGTCCATCGAGTCATCACCCACACATAATACGCACTAGCCCATCAGGGCATAAAACATGTTAATGCTGCCGCACAATTTTAACATCCTCCACTATGGACGACGACGCAACGTCCGCTTACTCTGATTATTCAGGTGGGTTAAATAAAGACGATAGGGAATGTTGCTAACTGTAGAGGATCTGTGGGTGGATTGGTTTTTGGGTACTAAAGGAAATGAATACTTCTGCGACATTGATAACGAGTTCATCACGGATCGATTCAATCTCACGGGCCTTAATACTGAAGTAGACGGCCTTCAAGATGTCATTGATATTATAACCGATAACTACACCAAGGTAGTTTCTGAGGATGCACGCGATAGATTAGAAAAGGCTGCTGGCCACCTGTATGGCCTGGTACATGCGCGTTATGTTCTTACGAATCGAGGTCTGGCTAAGATGCTGGATAAGTACAAAAATTGCGACTTCGGACGGTGCCCACGGGTCCACTGTCATTTACACGCACTACTTCCTATTGGACTTCATGACTCTCCTCGGCAGTCTACTGTCAAGTTGTATTGTCCTAAATGTGAAGACATATATAACCCCAAATCGCTACGCCATGCCAACATTGACGGAGCGTACTTCGGCACTTCTTTCCCAGGAATGCTTTTCCAGGTCTACAACCAGGTTCTGCCAGAGCCTCCTACCGACAGATATGTTCCCAAAATCTTTGGATTTAAAGTTCATGAGCATGCCAAATTGGCCCGATGGCAGGAAAGGCAGCGACTAGATCTGGACAAGCGACTCAAGGAGTATGCGACGACTTCCACTCATGAATAATGACTGATGACTGCAATAATAAGCACACATACACATGTATATGGTACGTAGATTTCTCGTTAGCAAAAAAATAAAAATAATGGCGATGTTGTCAAAAAGGCAAGTATACCAGATGATTGTACTGGGATTTGGGTCGTATAACCTACACCACCACCAATCGAACTGTTTAGCTCGTATTTTCAACTTACAATTGAAGAAACTGTGTCAAATATTATACATTTCATTCTAGGACTATTCTATAACTACTAATACGTCTACTCAGAAACGCCAAATTCATTCTTGAGATGTTCACCAAACAGCTTAACCGCTGCCTTCAGCTTGTCTGAGGGCACAGACGCAAATGTTCCTCGGAAATAAATAGCGTTCTTTTCATCTTCAGTTTGAAGTAGCTCTTTTTGAGGAGGGTTGGTCTTGTCATTGACAACAAACCAATGACCAGGAATCAACTGGACACCGTACTCAAGACCGGTCTCGTAAATGTGATTCTCAACCTTGGCAGCATCCTTACCAAGAGTCTCATACTTGGGGTGCTTTCGAGCATCGAGCTGGATCCAGAAAAACATACCTGCGTCCGGCGCAATGTACTTGATGATGCTTTTGGGGAGATACTCTTCGACACTGTCTAGAGCTACATCTCGCTTGATAGAGTAGGCCTTTCGGACTCCAATGAGCCAATCGAGATATCCTTGCTGACCCCATCGTTGCAGAAGACCGTTGACAATGGTCTGAGAGAATCCTGATGCAACCTGGATTGAAACTTCATGCAATCTCAAGTATCGCTCCAAGAGCTTTTCGGAACCAACAATCCATCCAAGACGAGTTCCTGGTGCAAGAACCTTGGAGAAGGTGTCAAGACGAATAACTCGTCCTTCGGTGTCAACTTCCAAGTAAGATGGGATCAAAGTTTTGAGGAATTCCTCATGAGTAGTATTACCCAAGCTCTTCTCTCGTTCCGCCTTGTCAGTAGTGTATTTTGGCATTTGCAAGAAGTAGTAAGGCTCATCCTCCACAATAATGAAATCGTGCTTTTGTGCGATTTTGTACACTTCCTTTCGTCTCTCTAACGAAAGAGTACTACCAGTGGGATTCTGACCCGTCGCAATAGTATACAAAAGCTTAGGCTTTGGACCGATCCAGTTATCAAGCTGCTTCTCCAAAGCAACAGGATCAATTCCATTCAAATCAACCTTAGAAGGAACAATATTAACACCATTTCCATGAGCAGACTCAACGGCAGACGAAAATGTGAACTCCTCAGCCAAAATAGTATCACCTCGGTTGGTGAAAGTTCGCAAGGTTGAATCCCACGACTCAGTATTTCCAACTGAAGAGATGATATCCCAATCCTTATAACCAATGTTATGGATCAATCGAGTGTGCTCCTTAATGAACTCCACAAGAGCCGGGGCTCCGTTGGAATGCCCGTATTGAAGAGACACACTAAGAGGAATGTCAGCAATTTTAGACCCAGTGGATGGTGCCTTGCCAACACTAACAGTAGTGGCCTCATCTGCAGACTCAGGGAAGTAATCAGCGCCATTAGCAAATGGTGGAGCAGGGGCCTGGATTGACAAGTTGTCAAACGGGAACATGGCAGGCACTGGAAGCCCTCCTCCTAGGGAGATAATCTTGGGGTCACCGAAATGCTTGAAAGCCTCCTTCAAAGGAGAGGGGTTTCGTCCCTTTGCCTCCTCAGAGAGCAAGTGGGAAAGATCCTTTGATAGTGGCTTTTCGCTTCTAATTATCTGAGCTGGAGACATTCTAATTATGATGTTAGGATGGTGAAATTTCCAATACGAAGTGTGGCCTTATAAATATGTACATCGGGAAAGCTATCGCCGTGTATCGGGCTGGGGATCCGCATAGTGACTCTTTAGTCCCCATGGCTATCGGCGGGAGCGTCCAAATGATAAGGCAGCCCATCTTCCAAATAAAACGGGGTGCATTATATTTTTCGCGATGTCGCTATTACGAGTCAATTTATCGGAATCGCCATCAATTGGTCTGGATTTACTCATTGGAGTGGTATATTACGGCATTGAGATCTACTCTTAGGCAATGCAATGCGAGATGATACTGTCACAAGACGCAACTTGAATCTCGAAACAAGCACTATCAACTCTTTAAATTGCCTGCTTGTGTCAGATGTAGGCTATCAGTTAGTTGTTATAGGAGCCCAAGGCTCTTCACAAAACAGTAACAAAAGCCAACAGTGACAAGTACAAACAGTAACACTAGTGCCCACAGTAACAAGTGCTAATAGTAACAATAGTATCATAGTCAATAATAATCATAATAATAACGTATGAAATGCAATAAATATCATCGTAGTTGCTGAAATACATCAAGTAAAGACGATCCTGACCGAGCTGACTTCGGCTCCTCAAAAATATTCCAAAACCGTAAAGTTTCATCACCCGCACCAGTGACGATTGTGCGACCATCAGGGCTCATTGCCAGATACAAAACTCGATAAGTATGTCCTGTTAGGGCAGCGACCTGCTGCATAGATGGGTATTTCCAAATCATAACCTGGTTCAACGAATAACCATGCGTTGACACCAATTCCTTAGAGTTCTTACTCCATGCTAGATTACACACTTGGCTACCGGTGTCGATTTCATCCAGAGCAGTTCCTGTAAGTGTGTTCCAAAATCGAATCCGACGATCCTGAGTACCTCCTCCACTAGCCAAAAGACCTCGCTGATGGGGCGACCAAGCCAATGCCTTGACAGCAGCCTCGTGATCTGAGAACTTATATAAAGGGTCCGTATTAAGCCCATCCCATATTAACAACTTGTTGTCATTACCTCCACTAGCCAATTGGTTCTCGTCAACGTTCCACCGTAGCCCACATACCTCTTGACGATGTCCTACCAACCGGGTTATATAATGCTCTGCAACTCGTACGTCTCGATGTAATATTGTTCTGTCTTGACTTCCCGAAGATAAGATATGCTCATTCCAAGATAAAGATCCTGCTCGGGCTTCATGGCCCGTCATCTGCCGTAATCTTTTACTTTGTTCCGCATCCCATATTTGAACCATGCCACGCCCCGTACCAATTGCCAAGTGGGTACCTCGCTTTATCCAAGACAGTGAGGTGACAGTGTCATCTTCCAAGCTGCACAGTTTGTTGACCTTTCCCGTTTGAGCATTCCATAAATACACCGATCTTCCCAATCCCACACCCAAAATGTTACTCGATCCCCAATCCACTAGATTAAGATAGAAATCATCTGCCAATTCTGGAGCATCTAACACCTTGTAAGGGACCTTTGATACTGGTCTTGGTGGTTTGCGGGGTGATAAAAGTAATCTTTGCGAGTCCATACGCACAGGTGATACAGAATAGATTTCATGTTGACTGTCTGCCGTCACATCTCCGGAATTTCGATGTGAAGTTGTTTCATTGAATCCACCTCCCACAAAGGGTCTTCCTCTTCCAGCAGTTCGACTGCCAGCAATGTTTCCTGACACAGCACCTGATCGATGAGTTGGAGATGATCTATATTGAAACATGTTCTTATTGGGGGTGACCGGTGCCGACCTTGACGCAGATTGCTGACGAGGTGGAGAGTTTGTATGTGATCCACTGCCATCATAGTAACTTGAACCATTCCTTCCCGATGAAGAAGATGGTGTTGAAGGGACAGCAGCCGACGGAACATCATTACCAAATAGCTCCGCTTTCAGTAATGTAGAAAACGTCTTATTCGCTTCTTCAACTCTCTGGTAATCCAATTCATTGGAACCTGGTCGCCTGGGATTTGAACTCGAGCTTGTATCGCCAGCAAGACTAAATGCTGCCTGTAAGTTAACTCCGTCCCGGTTTGGGATAAACCTGTCACCATAGATTACTCTGTTGCGCTTAGATGGATTAGTTGGAGACGCCAATCCCTCTACATTATCACCAACACGCACTTTCTGACCATTAATTCTCACTGGAGTAGGCGAACCAGGACGTTCAGGAAGATCTCTTGAGTCGATATCTTGATCATTAGGATCCTTCATGGTCTATGGACCAGCCTTAACCAAGCCAAATCAAAGAGATTGAGGATGCCACAAAGTCCAGTATATTACAACACAACGAAATTCAGCTAATGAAATTAAGTATTCTCTTGCTCGTCTCCTCAACTAGGTAGTTTGGGTATAATTGTCAGCTGTTACTTAGTTATTGATATGGGATCCAAGTACTGAATTATCTGGAGAAGGGGCCGGGTAAAAGCATGGCTGGCTCACCAGTTCAACTATTAAGAAATGGCGGGTAACTGTCAGCTTGCATATATGCATGCATAGTGCTGTCGATCGGGTCCCTGCATAATCTAATTTAACCAAGAAACACCCACACATAAGAATCAAACAACCTTCGAATTACCATACCATTTCTTTTCTTTTGAGAGCAGCTCTCCTAATATGTCGGATGTTTCGCCCAATATAAACAATGTAAGTATGGGATGTTATCAAAAAGAAACGATGTTTGATAAACGCAAATGCATCATTCATATCTTACTTAGGGACATGTGTCTACGGAACAGATGCGACGTCGAAAGATCGTCAAGAAAGGATTCAAGTTATGTTTGATGGTTTGTGGTCAAAGTGGATTGGGGAAAGCGACCTTTATAAATACGTTATGTGATCGGTCAGTTTTGGACGTAAATGTTCCTTTGGATCCTCGAAAGGATATGCAGGTCCGGACTAAAACTGTCTGTAAGTGCGGGGAAACCAGAAGCAATAATATGCTAACAGATAGCTATAGGAGAAAACGATGGAGCTACTATCAACTTGACAATAGTTAATTTTCCTGGTGTCGGGGATAACATCAACAATGATCACTGGTGAGGTTGACCTTTTACTTTATTTTACTTTATTTTTATTTCTTGATTTCAGGATTGTATGTTCTAACAACTAGCAGTGAAATTGTACTGAAACATTTGGAGGACCAATTTGATGCTATACTTGAGGATGAAAGAAGAGTAAACAGAACTCATCGATCCGACGACAATAGAGTACATATTGCGTTGTTTTTCATTTCTCCTACTGGCCATGGGTAAGATTGAACTATTTGATTTAGAGCCCACCTAACAAGACTAAGAGAGCTTGATATTGACATGATGATGACTATGTCGAACAGAGTTAATGTGATTCCCGTCATTGCAAAGGCAGATACTCTGACTCCAAAGGAACTGACTCGCAACAAGAGAGCTATTATGAGAGATATCAACCGATTTAAAATCCCAATATACATGTTCCCATGTGACAGCGGAGAAGACAAGGACACAGTTGAGGAATGCAAAGCTCTAAGAGACATGATACCCTTTGCGATTGTGGGTAGCGAACATCACAAAACAATTGACAATATGCTTGTACGTGGTCGCAGTTATCCTTGGGGATTTGTCAGAGTAGAAGATCCTGGGCATTCCGACTTCGTGGCATTAAGAGCGGTTTTATTTGGATCCCATCTAACGGAACTAAAAGACCTTACCTATGAGATACTGTACGAAAACTATCGAACCGAGAAATTGTCAAGAGCAAACGGCTGTCTGTAAGTATTGGCACGAAAAGATAACGTTAACTCAGCAACCCCGATATACAGGAAGATGCATCTCAAGGTGATTATGGTTTAGCTGATCCTCCTCTTAGACGAGGGGATTCTGGTCGACGAATCAATCAATTGTTTGAAGTTGCAGCCAGAGAATACTCGACCAACGATAACTACTTCAAACAACACTAGAGAAAATATAAATATAAATACATTGATTTGAAAGGTGTGTCTTATATACAAAAATAATTATAGGCCCACTGCCATATTAACTTCACGTAATGTCTGGGATGCCGATGCTCTCGCCAATTCTGTACCCCTAGAGGACACTTGCTCTAAATAACCTTTCTCATTAGAAAGTCGCAAATATTGGCTGCGAACTTGGGCCAAACTTTCTATAATAATTTCGGAGATGGCATCCTTGAATTGCTTATGGTCCGTAACATGGGACAAATTCTGTTCCAGGAGGATTTCAGGCTGAGTTCGGATTAGCCCAGCAGTCATTAACAACAGGCTAGAAACACCTGGCCTATTTTCAGGATCATAGGAAATAGGGCCTTGTATTGAGTCGGTAACAGCTCTCCTCACCTTTGAGCGAATGACATCAGGGTCATCTGTTATGTACACACAAGAATTCTTGTCAGGATCTGATTTTGACATCTTTTTGGAAGGATCCCGGAGAGAAGCTATCTTTTTGTAAGGCGCAAATAATGTCGAAGGAATTGGAAATAATGGTTTCTTCTTGGCAAATTGGTGGTTGAAACTGCTGGTAATATACCGAGTTAACTCTAAATGCTGGCTCTGGTCGTCTCCAACTGGTACAAAATTAGCCTTATGAATTAAGATATCGGCTGCTTGCAATGCTGGATAAGCAAAGAGCCCAAGATTTAAACTGTTCAGCTTATTGTCATCCATATTATCAATTGATGACTCCCCGTCCATATTGGCCTTAGATTTCCACTGCACCATACGGTTCAGATAGCCCATTCCCGTGATCGTTGATAGCAGCCAGTACAATTGAGTGTGTTCCGGTACTTGGGATTGATGATAGACAATACACCTTTCGGGATCAATTCCAGTAGCTATGATACTTGCCATAGCTTGGTGACGCCAAGCCCGAAGCGTTGCTGGATCCTTGGGAACCGTCAGAGCATGCAAATCGGCTACCGCAAAAATAAGAGTGGTATCATCGGGCGACGTTTCCGAAATGTCGACCCATGATCGTACTGCGCCCAGGTAATTGCCCAAATGGAATACTCCAGTGGGTTGGATCGCACTAAACACGGTAGATCCAGAAGGGATGTGCAGCCCTTTTTGGGTTTCTATGACAGTGGAAAACTTTGCACGCAACGACCTGGTCCACCGCATCGCATTTATGGTGGATTGGATTTAATATCGGTATATTTCTTGCGCTAATAATTACTGGCGTGTTATTATTATTTTATAATTAAAGATAATTTTTAGCAGTCAGAAGATACTCCAGTCATGAAGGCTATTGATTGACCCGAAGCGGTGGACAAACCTTGCCTTGGCCTTGATCCAGGGGGTTGGGATTAATGGGTCGATAGGGAGAGAACAATGGGTGGAAATATAAAGTTAGTCTTATGAGCGGAAAGGTGACGGCATCCCGTTATTCATAAACAGACGGGTTAACGGGTATAGCTGCTTTGGCCAATTATCGGGTAGTAGAACCTTAGTGCGTTTCGAAACAAGCTTTGAGGGCGGTACCTGGGTTTTAGTTGACCTCCAATTTAACGTTTTTGCCCACCGTGATTATTGACTAATTCGTAACAAAGTCGGAAGAGTGCATAGTACCGACCTAATAAGCGATAAACGTACGTGGGAATGCCATGATGAACGGATATTTGCCCAACTAGATGTTGCTTTACAGACTACTTAAGAAGTTGCCTAGTCTGTTGGTGAGAAAAGTTGATCTTCCAATAAAGTTCTTTTTTTGATAAGATCTTTTGTTGACGATCAATGCACGGGCAGCCTGGGTATTCATACAAATCAATTGACATTGGAAGCACTTCAAGATTACCTGCTAGTGATGTGACTAGTGAACAGGCTTTGTATGGGGATCACCAGCGACACCATGGCTATAGTTTTGCATTGGAGGTCACCCAACAGCCTGTTCGGTCTCGTATGTGTGGATTTGGTGATAAAGACCGTCGGCTCATATCTCCTCCACCATGTGTTCAATTAAGAGTTTATGACTCTAAAACTGGTACTTTAGTTCCCGATATCACCGACCTTGACATATCATTCTATGCACTGACTGTCGAATTATGGTCAGTCGACGAAGTCCACAATGTTTCTATTGTAGCTCCTGATGATAGACAAGGGTCGAGGATGGGTTTGAGTAGTGGAGGAGGTGCTGTCAAGACTGATCCTAATGCACCTGTCGTACGTAATTTAATAGGCAGCCTAGTTGCTGCTGGATTTAAATTATACGACTTGGACGAACGCATGGGCGTGTGGTTTGTGTTTCACGATCTTTCTATTAGAATTGAGGGCGATTACAAATTAAAATTCTCGTTTGTCCAGCTTGAATCAAGTCCACAAATTTTCCCCGATGTTCCTGTCATCTGTCACGTATTCTCACAAAGTTTCAGGTCGTATTCGGCAAAAAGGTTCCCAGGAGTTATCGATACCACTGAGTTGAGCAGGTGCTTTGCTCTTCAGGGAATCCGGATTCCAATTCGTCGCCACCAACGGAATGGCGACGAAGAAAGAAGCTCTACCAGCTGATGTATATATAGATATATATTAATGTACAATAAATTTTGCATTTTACATTTTGCCTATTTACAAGATCCGATATTTTCATATCTGTCATCTAAGGTTCCATTCTAAATGTATTCGATTGGTCCCATCCTTTCTTTGCCAGCAGACCTCCAATCGGCCTATCAAAATTTGGGCCTGGATTACCAGCGACATAATAAAGATATCCAGGAGGTCCACATACAACAGCAACAGATGGTCCTTGTTCATCTGTTTCACCAGTCTCTGCAATCACTTGCTCTAACACAGAATTATATAGAAGCATAGGAGATTTTCTGGCAGGGACTTCCTTTTCATCATCTTTAGCAGCTGGCTTGGGCTTTTGAGATGACGACGATGATGATGCTGCTGTGGGTCGCTTTGCAACATCAACTCCAGAACTGCTTATACTAGGATCGATGCCCTTTTCTTTTCTGATCTGTTCCATCATCTGCTGTACTTTTGCTTCCTTTTCTATCTGCTCATTTTGGTCTGTATCAATCTTTGAGTCGTAATTCTTTGGTACAGGCGATGGTACGTCTTGTTCACTTATAAACACATTTTCGCTGTCAACAAAATAATGGAATTTAGCTCTTCCAGTCTTTTCGAGGAACAATAAGAACCGTTTGAAGGGGATTTCTTGTCTGGTGCGTACCGAATAATACACATGGGTGATTCCTCGGGGAGGGTTGGTAGAGAAAAGAGACTGAAGAACTGCCGCCACTCCTGTACCGCCAGCAAAAAATGCAATATTTTCGGGCCTTGGAAGACCACTTGGATGATATGGCTCTGGGGACATCCTACTCGGTAGGTCTTCCATAGGTTGTCTTGGTTGAGTCATATCAATAGGCGAATATGGTGCTTTATACCCAACGAATGGCCCACGTATGTCAATATCACTTCCAATTGGAAGGTTGTGTAGATATCGAGATACTTCTCCTTCATCATACTTCTTAACCATAAGAACCATCCTTCCTTCGTCTGGTTCTTTTCCAAGTAATCTCAAAAGACCCCTGGTATCCTCACCGTCTTTATACTGCATGAAATACATCGGCAGAGGAGTGTATTGACGTACAACTTGAATCTCAGGCTGTTTGACTTCGACACTCCAGATCTTCTTTCCATTCCAAAGACCTCCCTTCTTCTTAATGAACTCCCGATGAGCTTCATATTTTGGTGACAACTCGAGCAATGCAACATCTGACGAAATATCCTCCCTGAAAGTCAGCTTGAAAGTTGCAAAATGATCTGCTCCAAGAACCTGTTGATCTCCAGTTTTCTTTTCCGACATAAAATGGTGATAGGCATATCCAGCCCATAAAAGACCTCCAAGGCCCACCAGAAGAGGGATATGCTTCTTAAAGGCCGATGACTCGACGGGTTTGAACTTGGTAGGCTCAGGAGGTGATGGATACTCGTAGCTGACTCTTTGATACTCTAATTGAGGAACGTACTCAGAATTTTTCACCGGCGTAGGTCTCTGCTGAGATACCTCAGGGCTAGCATCCGCCGATTCAACCTCCGAGTCAGACCTAGATCTGGAGCCAGAACCAGATCCCGAGCTGGCAGGAACTTTGTCAGGGCCACCCTTTTGACTGTACCCACGAGCTCTGATTACAGATGCTCTATATGGTCTGAAACCAGCCAGTAATCGACGTCGAATCATGGATTGTGAGAGGGACAATTCTAACGTTCTTCTCACACGCATGCCCTGATCTGGAAATGTTATAGCCGCATTTGATCCTCACTAATCTGACTGACTGATCTGATATTCCACCATTGGAAAAGCTGCTGAGTAACCCAGTTGTTGTATCACAAGCAAAATATAATGGTGTTTGCTAAGAAAGCGACCCTCAGTGGTCATAGTGACCGAGTGTGGAGTCTGTCAGTACACCCAAGCCTGCCACTACTGGCCACAAGCTCGGGCGACAAGACTGCTCGAATATATGCTTTACAGGGAGACTTTCCATTAGTGGCTGTTCTAGAAGATAGCCACAAGAGAAGCATTCGTACAGTGGCATGGAAGCCCACAGGCGAAGAGCCATCGCTAGCATTGGGAAGTTTCGATGCTACAGTGAGTATCTGGGGTCGTGAGGACGGAGAATGGACTTTCCTTGCTACTATTGAAGGACACGAAAATGAGGTCAAAAGAGTGGCATGGTCGTATGATGGTTCGTTCATTGCAACATGTTCTCGAGACAAGAGTATTTGGGTGTGGGAGTCTGATGATATGAACGAGGAATTTGAGTGTCTCAGTGTGCTACAGGAACATAGCCAAGACGTAAAGCATGTAGTTTGGCATCCAACTGAACTTTTGTTTGCATCTGCATCATATGATGATAGTGTTCGACTGTGGAAAGAGGACGATGACGATTGGACTTGTGTTGCTGAACTAGCGGGACATAGCAGTACTGTATGGGGGTGTGATTTCGAGAGCAATCCTGATGACAAACCAGCGAGGCTAGTGTCTTGCTCGGATGATTTGAAGTGTATTATATGGAAAAGACTGGGGTCAACAGGCGGGGTTGACAAAAATGCCATGCCATCAACTTTCAGAGCAGATCAACTAACCGAAGAATGGGCCCAGGATGGTATCCTGCCCGCTGTGCATACTAGAACTATATACTCTGTTGCATGGAGCCGAAAGACTGGCCGTATAGCATCAATTGGTGCTGATGGTAAATTGGCCATCTATAGCGAAGATACCGACGGCAAGTGGAAGGTAGATCAGATCATTGACAACAGCCATGGAATCCATGAAGCGAATTTTGTCGTTTGGGGTGCTGCACATGGCCAAGAAATTCTGATCAGTTGCGGAGATGATGGCCTTGTAAATATTTGGACTGAGTAGATAATGCAATTTCCTTTTTATTTTTGTTTTTGTTTCAAATCTAATCGTCGTCATCGAGGATCGGTGGTAGAAGATCCTTTTCGAGTGACAGAGGGATCACAAAAGACTCTTCGGCGTATTCACCACGGTTATGTTCGATTTTCATGACATCAACCTCCTCCTCTTCGTCATCTAATTGTCGTTTGGTTTCAGTTTCTTCATCCATTAAGTCAAACTCATCCTCTCGCTCTTCATATTCAATATTCTCCTCAAGCTCCACAAAATCTGGGGCCAGAGCACTCCATTTCTGAGGCAACACTGTAGACCAAACATAAAGCATGCCAGAATCCAACCCAGTGGCCACCAGTTCTGGTCGATTAGGATGGAAAATAATATCCACTAGCTCTTCTTTCGGGCCCTCGTAAATTTTGACCAGCGAACCCACTGAAGTCTCCCACATGTACATATCGTGGGCCGATTCATAGGTTGTTGCAATAACATATTCTCCACTGGGACTTATGGCAGTAGAATTCCATTGAAATCTGTTAACCACATCCTGAAATTTATACTCAACTTCGAATTCCCAGCTATCACGAGTCGCTCTTGTCAGATCTGGCATTTGCATATGTCTAATTATTCTGTCAGTAGAATTGATAACCAGATTGCGACCAGAGCTACTGAGAACAAGCTGTTTAATATTGGATGTTGTCACCTGTTCGCTGTGAATTAAACTGAGGGATTCAGTTGAAATAATATTAAGAACTCCTTTACTAGTACCCCCTAAAATATAGTCTCCATTTTTACTGAATATGGCAGCCAAAGTGAGGTGTTTTTCAGATTTGGTTTTGAAATCTCCATCCTCCTCGGGACTAGCTGGAGCAACTGTCGGAACAAGCTTTATTATAGGTTTATCACCGGATATATCCACATATTTAGGGCTATCCTCATAAAGAGACGCAACAAATATGAAGCTTGTGTTAGCACAGCACTCTCAGCACTGGTACTGTTGATCAACTCACTTATTATTAGGATGAAGAGTGGCCGACCATACTGGAGCACCCAAATTGACCTTTTTCAGTGGCTTGCCAGTCTGTAGATCCCATAATATAATTTTCCAATCTCGTGCCGAAGAGAGTAAATATCTACCACATTTAGACCAGCTATGTTAGCATTCTAAGAATCAATGATGAGATTTCTTGGCAGTGATCCGTACCTTAGAGATTGAATTGGTCGTGTATGCCCCGCTAATGACGTTATAGCACCATAGGTCTCAAAGTCAAAGATAACAATAGTTCCATCAATCAAGCCTGAAGCCAAATAATCGCCTTTTCTGTTGAATTTCACGCACGCAGAACGACCCCATGCTGATGTTAATAGTTGGTCGCTACATTCAATTGCTTACATAACGAGTGACTTAAAGTCTCTGGATACTCCTGAGCCAGTGCAAAGGGATCTATAAGCGACAAGTTCATGAAATAATCTTCAATCCTCCGTCAACTAGTTGAATCAAACAATCAACTAGCTCTAGAAGTCTGAAACTCGACACGCTTGAGGGTAAGGGTCACATGCCTTTTCAGACCGATATCAGCCGTGCCATCTGATAAATGAAATTTCAATCAAAAAAATAAATTACCTGAAAAATATAAATATCTCGCCTGGAGAAAAATTATTGATTTGAGGGCGAACTTTTCATCGAAACAGGAGTCATGGTTAAGAAGACTAAAAACACGACGTCCAGGTCCGAGAAAGGCACTGATAGAGTAGCTGTGACCAAGGATCCTCGATTTGCCAGCGTTCACAGCGATCCTCGATTCAACCTGCCAAAAAGAAAGAATATCAAGGGAACTTTGGATGCTCGATTCAAGGAGGCAATTTCCAAAGAAAAAGGATTTCAAGAGGAGATCTCTATTGATAAATATGGTCGAAAGGTTACGAGAGACACTGCCAAAAAGGAGCTAGAGAAATACTATAATGTTGAAAGCGAGAGTGAGAGCGAAAGTGAAAGTGAAAGTGAAAGTGAAAGCGAAAAATATGACAATGCCCAAAATACTATGGAAAAGCCTTTGAAAGGAAAGGTTGAAGTGGCTCTTACTAAGTCTGAGTCTGAGTCTGAGTCTGATGATTCTGATTCCAGTGAATCGGCAGCAGTTGCTCGAACAGGATTGGATAGAGCCCGTGGTGAGGGAATGTCCGACGAAGAAAGCAGCTCCGAAGAAGAATCTGATGAAGATTCGGAGGATGAAGCAGAGTCTGAAGAGGAGTTGGATACTCGTGCAGAAAAGGAACAAGTTGCATTGGGTGATGAGACGTCTTCAATTGCTGTAGTGAACATGGATTGGGATCACGTTCGAGCTGTTGATTTGATGGCTACTTTTGCCAGTTTTGTACCTACCAATCGACGAATTTTATCTGTTCAGATTTTTCCCAGTGAATATGGAAAGGAGAGAATGGCACAGGAAGATATCGAGGGACCTGCAAGAGAATTGTTTAGTAGCAAGTCTAAAGGCAAGAAAGGGAACGACGATAGTGACGAAGAAATCAACGAGAAGACGATTATTCAGGAGGATTCCGGTGAAGAGGTTGACAGCTCTAAATTGCGTAAATACCAGCTGCAGAGACTGCGATATTACTATGCAGTAGTGAAATGTGATAGTGTTGCTACTGCCAAAAATATTTATGACAATGTCGATGGTACTGAGTATGAGTCTACTGCCAACTTTTTCGATCTGCGGTATGTTCCTGATGATATGGAGTTCGAGGACAAACCTCATGATGAGTGTAGCAAAGTGCCAATGGGTTATAAGCCCACCGACTTTGTTACAGATGCTCTGCAACACTCGAAAGTGAGATTGACATGGGATGAGACACCCAATGAAAGACGGCAAATGTCATCGAGAGCATTCAGCCAGAAAGAGATCGAAGAGATGGATTTCAAAGCATACCTGGCTAGCGACAGCGATAGTGATAACGATGTAAACGAGGAGAACCGTGAAAAGTACAGGGCACTATTGGGACCTATGACTGGAAAGCTTAACGGGCAGGCCGGTAACGGAGATGAAGATGATGTTGATATGGAAATCACCTTCACTCCCGGTCTTGAGGATGAAAACAAGGTAGAGGAAGAGGATAATGAAGAGACAACTATTGAAAAGTACCGAAGAAAGGAAAAAGAACGACGAAAGAAGCGAATGGAAAAATTCAAGGCAACTAAGACTGAAGGCGGCCAGGACGATGAAGGCGATAATGGTGATGATAAAAATAAGCCAAAGGCCAAGTCTAATAGTAAGAAGTTTGGTAAAGACAATAAGAAAACCAAGAAGGATGCTGAGCTTGAGTTGATTATGATGGATGATAATATCCTTGCCAAACCAACTGCTGAGAAA
The DNA here is from genome assembly GCA_030578775.1 of Sugiyamaella chiloensis. Lineage (NCBI taxonomy): Eukaryota > Fungi > Ascomycota > Dipodascomycetes > Dipodascales > Trichomonascaceae > Sugiyamaella > Sugiyamaella chiloensis. Next base: position 233,185 of record JAKTZE010000012.1, read on the forward strand.
GAGGTACCTGCTAAGAGTGATAAAAAGAAAGGAAAGAAGTCAAAGAAACAGCAGCAACAAGAAGAAGCCGAAGCTGGGTTTGATATTGGTGACTCTCGATTCCAAGACTTGTTTACTAATCCCGAGTATGCCATCGATACTACTCTTCCTCAGTTCAAGAAGACTAAAGCCATGCAAGATGTCATTCAAGAACGTCGAAAACGAGCCGACAATGCATCAACTCCTGCCACTGAGACCACCAAATCGTCCAAACGAAAAAATAACGATGATCTGCTATCACTGGTAGACAAGGTCAAGCGCCGGGCTAAGAGTAACAATTAGTTCAACGTTCGTTCAACATTCGCATAGATATTTAATACAGTAATTGTAGCATGATCCCCCTGACTTCCCGTTTGGGAAGTACCCCTCAAGAATGCGCCGCGGCTTATATTTCGCGTTTTGCAACTTGTCACTAACATCAACAGGTCAATCAGTAGCAATGCTGTGGTTGTCGGTGTTTTATTTTGCCATTGTGGCATTATTCAGTGGAAAAGTGGCAGCTCTTCACTTTTATATTGGAGATGGCGACAGTCAAAAGTGTTTCTATATGGATCTACCAGAAACCACTGTGCTTGCTGCCAAGCACAGCGCATGGGAGGAGGACGAAACATCTGAGAATTGGGTGCGATCTGAAGCGCTAGCCATCCAGATTTCGATCGAGGAGACTTTTGACAACAATCACCGCGTGTTGTTCCAGCGACTTAAGTCTAGCGGAGACTTTCTTTATACTGCTGCCGACACTGGAGAGCATCGAATCTGCTACCGAGCACTTAGTGGATCGTGGTACCACACTCGAAAGGTTAAGATGGACATTGACTTTGCTATTGCTGATGGTACCACTATGGATAGCCGAAATGAGCACAAGATTTCTGGACTTGCAGAGCGAGTTCGACACCTCAACTCCAAGCTTAACTTGGTTCGCCGGGAGCAGAGCTTGATGCGAGAGAGAGAGGCCAATTTCCGAGATCAGAGTGAATCCACTAATGCCCGTGTTGTTAGGTGGACTTTTATCCAATTGTTTGTTCTTGGCATTACTTGTGCTTGGCAGCTCAATCACCTGCGAAGCTTTTTCATGAAGCAAAAGCTCGTGTAGATATACTATATATATGTCTATGTATATATCAATTGAGCCTTTATATTAGCTAACGATTCGTGGATCGGTTCAAAGATCGGCATGTAGATCGGTTTATAGACTGGCTTGTAGATTGGTTCATTGATTAGTTCTTAGATTATTTGACACAAGTCAATCTAAAAAAGAGTCTCCACTTTTCACTTGGCCAAACCGGGGTTGGCTGATCTGCCATCGTGAGGCTGAGACTGACATCCTGACATATGGACGATCTGTTAGAGGAGAATCAACGGCTAAAGGACGAGATATCCCGGCTGAAAAGCGATGAATACTTGCGATATGGCCGTCAGCTCTTAGTTCCAGAAGTTGGTATCGATGGTAAGTCGATCTAAACTCTGGATCATTTCTAACTTAGGCCAAATTCGCTTGAAAAATTCCAAAGTTCTTGTTGTAGGTGCGGGAGGACTTGGAAGTCCGGCCTTAGCATATTTATCCGGAGCAGGAATCGGTAAGAACTTTGATGTTTAAACTCAGTCTTATCGAGATCAACCAGACTAACGATAGGGACAATTGGGATCGTAGATAATGATACTGTAGACGACTCTAATCTCCACAGACAAATCATCCATAGCACTCCAAAGGTGGGCATGCTGAAGAGCGAGTCTGCCAAAGCATTTATTGAACAGTGAGTTGAGAGCACTCGATGTGCAAATGATTTTCCAATGAAGATTTAATTCTCTATCTTCATTTTCTATTTGGCACAGTCATCCTATCCCTATTGGGCACAAATTCTAACTTAGACTTAATAGTAATGTTCAAGTGGTCCTATATAGCGAACGACTAGAGCCCACCAACTCATTTCACATAATGGACGGTTATGATCTGATATTGGACTGTACTGATACTCCGTCGACAAGATATCTAGTCAACGATACTGCGGTGCTACTGAAAATTCCACTTGTATCAGCGTCTGCGCTGAAAACAGAAGGACAATTGTCTATTTTAAACTTTAAATCTGGTCCATGTTATAGGTGTCTGTTTCCTTTCCCTCCTCCTCCCGATAGCGTCCTGTCATGTGGTGATGGTGGGATTATTGGTCCAGTTGTTGGTATTATGGGTGTCCTGCAGTCAATAGAGGCCATCAAGATATTGACTGGTTGGTATGACAAGAATGATTTCACACCATCTTTGACCATCTTCAGTGCATATTCAGCACCGCAATGGAGATATATGAGAATGCGAGGTTCGAAGCCAACGTGCTCGGTATGTGGTGATAATCCTACAATATCACGAGATGGTATTGAGAGCTTGAAATATTCGTATGATGAGTTCTGTGGTCGGCCTTCTCAAGACAGAATCGATTCATCAGAGCGCATATCTGCTGCAAGTTATCACGCCTTACGGGAATCGAACCTACGCCATACACTTTTGGATGTTCGAGATGAAAATCAGTTCAAGATCTGCTCTCTTCCAGGATCTGTAAATGTGTCTTATACGGATCTCCAGAGAGGAAAGCAGTTGCCTGATTTACAAGAACCCATCTATGTGGTTTGTAGATATGGGAATGATTCACAAGGAACCGTCAACATTCTCAAGAATCAAAAGTATTCTGACGTTAAGGATATTATTGGCGGTCTAAATAGCTGGAGTTTGAATGTGGACAGTAATTTCCCTCGTTATTAAACCTATAAGTTGATGATGATAAATAATAATTAATATAGCATAAATACTATGAGCATTTTGAACAGTCAAGCCAGGTTTTGAATCCGTACAAATCCTCCACTTGTACCAGCAGCATACCATGGCCCTGCTGTCATACATGAATTCCAGTCGATTGAGGTGACAGCTGCTTCCCTAGGATATATATATTGCCGATCCAATACATGTGACCTAGCAAACTCATTGGCTTTTAAAACGGTTGTAAATTGAAACTTTTGATACTTTTCAGAATAGTCCACTTTCCACAGAATCGCCTGCTTGTACACACCGTTCGATTGTCTCTTGCTGACAACCGCTCGTCTAACTGCATTTCCTAGTCGCACAGTTCCATCAGCTCCGCCTGATAATACAAATGGATGAAATAACGATGCTGCCATAGATGTCACAGTACCATCGTGCCTTGTCATATGTGTAGCACTTAGAACAATATTGCCTTTACGGATAGGCACCACTTTAGTAGTCAACGAATCTTCCAGTGACACAAAAGATAAAACATGTGGACAGTAAGCCGAGCATGTCATATATCCCTTGACACGGAAAGATAGTCCCTGAGATCGCCGTATATCGCGTACATCAACTAACTTGGTATGACCATCAGTACCAGTTGTAAATAACAAATCCGAGTTATCAGGGAACCCAGAAGAAATATAAAGAATCAGCGATAAATGCACTGGAATATTATAGGATGGGAACAATGCAGTTGGTGATGGGTCTGATATATCGAATTCAGCAATAGTGCCATCAACGGTTCCAGTCGCTATAATATTTGGAGTTCGCCATGTTAGACATGTTATTTTTGCGCTTAAAGAGTATTCTCTGAAGGGCCTTTCAATACTCAGATTCACTGGGAATTTTGAATCTGGTTTTGGCGTCGGAATTACGAAAACCGCGACATTACCATTCTGGAAGCATGCTGCCAATAAGCCAAGCACATCACCAACATCAGATGGAATAGGTCTCCAGGCTATTTGTATTGCTGCTCCATAATTAATCGATATGTTATACAAAAGCTCACACGATGGATCCTTTTCATTTGTGCCAAGATTTGTCTTGTAGATGTGAATCGACGATGGATAGCTGCTCCTAACAAATGATGCAAAACTAGCATCTACTGAACTATCAATATGTTCACTGAGCATGGAAACTGCTAGATAATGGTCCTCATCGCCTTCGGGCACTGGTGCCCATTTGCACCCAGTAACACAGGATCCAACATTGACGAGCAAACTGTTGTCCAGTTTCACCGACACGCTTGTACGAATCGGCACTTCATAATCATCACCATCTATAATGCAATGGGCAATAGCGGTATTGGGCTCATTATAATCACTCAATTGATATTGCTGTTCAACAATGCTCAAGAACGATAAGCTATTATTTTGGCACTCGTTCACCAGTTCATCAGGAGTCTCCAGTAGCTCATTTACTGGCAAGAATGGATTGTGACCCCACCTCTCTCTTTTTCTGGCACCGTACAAGTTGTCTTCTAGACGGAACCCATAGAACAGTTGGAATCGCTCCTTCAAACTTTCGACTCTTCCTCCTGATGATTTTAATTTGGCTGGACCCACCGTGATCGACTTTGAAAATCTGAAAGACTTTTTAGCTCCTGATCCTTTAGGAGTACCTCTACCTAACAATTGCAGGTCAATCACTTCATCGTCGCCATCTAGATCGGCCTCTCCTTCTCCACTATCACCTTCTAGTTCTGGTTCTGGTTCTTCGAGCTCTTCACTGAGAGCATCATCATGTTCTTCCTCTACAGCTGCCACATCCGGTTCGAATTCGTCAGAGTCACTAGCATACTGGCGTCGATCCTTGGCAGAACTATGAACACCCTCGTCTTCTGAAGCTCCACCATTGTCGAATTTCGAGTAGTCTATCTTCGCCTGAACCCGACGAGGTCTTCTAGACATGATGAAGTTAAGATATGCGGCTGGTCAACTTGCAAGTAATGCTCATTCCGGGTGATCAAATATACTTGTTTAACTAACCTTTGTTAATTGGATTGGGCTTTCAAGATTGAATTGTACAATTGGCCACAATAATAATACAGGCCTGTTAAATAATTGGTGTTTAACCCTATATGGAGAATGACATTGCATCGTTGGAAGACTTTGAAACGATATGAACTCAAAAGGCTGGTAAGGAAGAGCAAGAGACGCTACCAGCCTGGTATACACGGCAATCTAAGTGAAGAAAGAAAACCTAGCACAGATAATACGAAGCGAAAAGTAAAAGAAAAAAGTCAATCCGCAATTGACGTGTTTATACGTGAAATTGACTGGCATTTCTTTTAGAAGACTCGAACGTTTTGGGCAGACACCCATACCCAAAGAGATAAGATAAGGAAGGACTAACTTAATCTGGTTTATTACATTAACGGCTCTGAATATTGATACCAGCAAATAATTATTTCATTTGACTGATTGGAGTAACTAAAACTCGTATATAGTTTTGTGTGATTTAGTTTATGAATTTAATCGTACTATTTAGTAAGCTTTGTAATGTTTGCAACCTTTAAGGATCGTAAAGCTAATTTATATAGAGTACTTGTACATTTGCCTTTTTCCCTGCCATACGGTGATATCACGAATTCTCTAAACTTTTCTATTAAATCATCGTATAAATAAGAAACCAATATAAATTAATTTAAATATATTTTCAATTTAGACAACCCCTCACGCTCAAACTCTCCAGACGATATGCCATGATCCGTTGGATTAGATCACCCCGCATTATCTACGGGGCTAGGAGTTCCAGCCATCCAATTCACTACAGTTAGCGTCTTAAGATGTACAGGTTCGAGCCCACTACACCATCGTCTGGGCATCAGAACAGCGACGAAGACGATGGAAATGATAAGGAAAGCGCTGGGTTTGAGCCAATGGAGCTCATGGAGGCTGCCCCTGAACCAATAGACAGTAGCGAGGAGTTCGACGGGCCAGAGGCAGACCAGAACAGACAGGAGTTTGAATCGGATCATCAGGAGCCATTTGAGTTACAGACCACATTGCCCCAGTTCTACCGTCGCGAGAGCAATGTAGAAGTGCATGAGGCCGGGGCGGAAGTCCCTGTGGTGCCAACGATTGAATTCGAGCCTATGGATGATGTTGGATCGGTGGAATCAACTGAGATACACGACGATTCGGTCGTCTCGATGACGCCGTCTAGAAGAGACTCGAATTCTGAAGAGGGAACTCTACACAATTCTCTTGCATCTCCTATAATGCCTTCGACTCCTGATTCTCTGAGAAGCAATGCCATCCACTCCATTGACAGGCGGTTCCACACCAGGTTAAGCTCAGTGTCAAGTATCAAGTCAGGGACGATGCTCAGTAAACATTTGCATAGTGGATCTGTGAGCTTAGTTACAAATTCGGATGAGGATTTGTTGCTTGATGGATTTTCGTCTCAAACAGGTGAACCTGTCAAGTGGAATAAGCTGCGGAAGTTGTCCAGTCAGCTGTATTCTGAATCAGCAGCGGCTAACTTTGGGTACCCCACTGTTGTTTTTCCAGGAAAACTCATAGCAGTAGGAATGTCCAGGGGCCAGGTACTTTTATTTGACTACCAGCAAGTATTATTACATTCGGTTGGAAATGCTTCAAAAGTTGTCGAGTATGGTGATGTAACATCTATTGCATTTTCATCGGATCATACTTATGTTGCTGCAGGTTATAGCCGGGGTCATATTCTCACTTGGGAAATCAGCCATCCCAATTCACCTAACATACATATATATCCCATCAGGGGTGACTTTTCTGCTACCCCTGAAAAAGATGGGCATATGTTGGGAAGTGCTGTTTGCCATTTGAGTTTTGTTGACAACAGGCATAGTGCGTTGATTTCGGCGGACAATAGAGGAATGGCATTCGCACATGATACAGTCAGACTTTTGAGGGGACGTACTGTCAAAACGAGCCGAATCATTGGTAAATATAGATCGCCGGCTCTAATGAGAGAAAAGCCTACTTCTATATTCTCGTGTGCCCCTAGGCCTAATGAGGGGACTGAAGCTCGGATTGACTCTATAGGGCTTGTTGCATGTATGACTCCGTTTCTTCTGATAGTTATATCCATGAAGCCACACATTCAGACCCAGTTAAAGCTCAAGAGGCCCAAAGAATCTACCCATTCGATGGGCCTGACAGCATGCCTAAGTTGGCTGCCATCAGTGCATACAAAGCCCAAGGGCGTAGCTACAGCGTCTCGACTTGCATATTGCTGGTCCAATGTACTTCAGGTGCTTAACTTGTCAGAGTCTAAGGATCCGTTCACAGATGAAGTTACCGTGAAATTTTCGCCGGGAAGAAAGCTCGTATGCGATGAGTCTATTGTTACCGTACAATGGATAAATGAAAAGGTACGTCGATTCTGCATATGAAACGCAAACTAACATAGATAATCGCCCTGATTACTATCACACAGAGAATGTTTATAATAGAAGAAGCATCTATGAAGATCGTTGAAAGCGTTGATATCCTGAATAAGCACGTCGTTCATCATGATTATTTCTCTTTCAACCTTCACAATTTAACTGTGGCAAGTAATCAACACCCCGAGCGTCTGCCAGTTGTTATAGCTGATGCGTTCTTCAATAGTATCAGGGTGTATAAGGAGAGGGTATTTTTACTAGGAAAGTATGAGTTTGTTGTTGGAGTGATTTCCAACTGGGCTGACAGGTTGGTCAATTTAATGGACAATAAAAACTACACCAAGGCTATTAAACAAGCTACCTCTTTCTATTTAGGAGAGGAGGATATGTCGCTAGTAGGATTGCCAATAGACACTGATGAGAGGCACGATATCGTCATGAAGAGCCTGCCAGATTTGGTTATGACGGCCCTGAAATATACCCTTCGTGGTGATGAGATCCATACTCTAGATAGCGAAGAAGTCGAGGCTTTGACAGAAGCGTGTATAACTGCATCGATTGCCATGAATCACCTTGACTTAATTGGAGATATTTTCGAGTATTATGAGTCTACATCATTTAGGGGCCTGTTCTTTCAAACTTTGACGAGTTTCATTTACGATGGTGACATTCGGTCACTTCCTCCAAGACTGTTTAAAGAATTAGTATTACACTATTCCGTGTCTAGTGATATTTTGGAGGATGTTATCTGTCGACTTGATACATCTACTCTCGATTTGGATTTATCGTTTTCATTATGCAAGGAATATCGTCTTCGTGACACTCTAACCTATATTACCAATAATGCGTTGAAGGACTTTGCTACACCACTGTCAGACTTTGTGGAGTTAATCCAAAAGCTGAAGCAGAACCCTCCCTCAGAGCAAGATGAGTTTGAACTTGCAACTGCAGAAGTTGATAAGGTTTACCCATATTTGTCCTATATCTTGACTGGGCGAGTATATCCCACAGGAATACCTTTCGAAGATGCATACACTAATTTCATTGCCAAGTGCAGTATATACTATTTACTGTTTTCTGGTGCTGTTATTGTGCCGAGTGTTCCTTCGGTCCGTTATCCATACTTGGAGGTTCTGGTGCAATTTAACAGCTCATCATTTTTCGCAGCTTTGAATGAAGCTTTTGAAGATGGGTTTCTGAATGATAACAATAGCCCTGTACTGCCTGCGCAACCAAGGGATGAGATGTTGGCATTTGGTGTTACAGCAACTCGGCAACTGGTTGTAAATATCTTGTTGGATTTTTCTGCGTCTATGAACGCAAAAGAAACCGTTTTTATGGATATTTTTATAGCCCGAAATTATCCAAAATATTCCCAGTTCATCATATTACCTGGGAAAGTACTGTCAAAGGTGTTGGATAATTTGTGCTATTGTTCGATTCCCGACCTTCGGGATGATTGTGAACTGGCAGCCAGTTCACTTTTGACAGGATTTAAGCCCCCAGATCTGGAAAGCTTGATCTCAACATTGTATGAAGTCAAATATTATTCGATACTGAGGACATTATTTAAGTCTGAGCATCGATATTCGAAATATTTGGAAGTGGCATTTGAGTCTTTTGAGTCCAATTGTATCACCTTTGATAGTGTCCAGTTGTTTGATGTTATCATTGAATGCTTAGGCGCTCAGATTGATTCTCAAAAGACTAGGACAAGGATTGCCGTTGATGCTTTGATCACGAAACATTTTGCAATGCTCATAGGCATTGATGTTAATAGACTAGTGACGATAGTATCAAAGTATTGTCCCCATCTTCATGACACTATCTTTGAGCTTAGTGATGCAGAGCTTCAGTATTCTTATCTATGGCATCAGTTCTCTTTGAGAGCACCGTCAGGGTTACTGCAAAGACTCCCCACAATGAAGGCACGAAATTTATTCGTTTCATTGTTGGCCAAAAGGGGGCAGAGAGATGATTTGAATAACTTGCTGACGACTATCCTGACTGGCCCGTCAGATGTTGATTTGCCAGTAGTGGTTGATGATCTAATTGGGGCCAAGTGCATTGATGCGTTGGTACTTGTACTTTCACGACAAGAGCGAGTTTCTGAAGCAATGATATATCTTGTTGATCATATGCTTTATCTTGAAGACCAGTATATGCAAGATAATAATGACAGAGACATGCTAGAATTATTGGAGAGAGATCTAGTTACTTATAATGATCTTGGTATTGATTTATGCCGACGAGAAGAAAGGACTGGTGTCAGACTTGATGCCGGAGAGCTTATTGTAACATCAGGGGAGAAACTGTGGGTTCGCTTGCTTGATTGCTTAATTGACTTCTTAAAGCTTGGAACAGTACAAGATGAAACAAACGCGAGTGAGAATAAGAATCGGTCCGAGTTTCAGAACTCTCTTTTACAGATGGCAATCTCTTCATTACTTGATTCACCTAGTGGCACTACCAGTAGTATCCAGCATGATGCAAGCGTTGTCCGTATTTTCAGGGCTCTTCTTTTGCCTGAGACTTCGAAGATCACAACAGTCAGGACAATGAGGCCTCTACTGAATGATTTGTTTTCTGCTTATCGTTACCAGAACACTTTGTTGTCAGTTGCTCAACAGCTTCTTGATTCAGATGGTTATATTGCCCTACTCGAATTGGTAGGCGAGAGAGCGAAGGGATGGAAAGTTTCTAAAAGTGGAGATTGTGAAGGATGCGGAAGAAAAGTGATAGGAGTTGGAGTTGATGCTGAATGGGTCTACTCAAAATGGGAAGAAAGGCAAAAACACAAACACCCAGTTGAAGAGCGGATAAGAGCAATCGATGTAAAGGGGAAGCAAAGAGTTCGTGTTGAGAATGAGTATAGTGATATATTGGTGGTGTTCAAGTGTGGTCATACATATCACCTTGGATGTCTGCGTAGACTGGGCTCAGGTGAAGAATTACGGTGTATTGTATGTGATGACTAGAGACGAAGTTTTAGTTGAATATTTATTTAATAATGATAATTGATCAAAAACAAAACAGAAAACTTGTTTGAAACGTCGGTTTAAGCGATGACCCGATAGACACACAGCCAGATCACGAAAGCGCTTGAACTAAATCTTGGATGAGATCATCGGGATTCTCAAGCCCAATGGATAGTCGAAGAAGTGTGTGTTGCACGGTAGTATCAGTCATGCATCTCCACTCAACCAAACTTTCGACTCCGCCCAGTGAAGTTGCGTGGTGGAAGAGCTTCAGCTTCGATGGAAGTCTCTTGGCAGAATCAACATCAACAGTTTCAATGGAAAAGACTGGCGATCCACCAAGAGGAAGCTGTTCCTTAATGAATGCTTCAGTCTGTGTAGAAGAATGATAAATTTTAGATAGTTTTGGGAGCTCTTTAGCATGATCAATGAGATGCTTGACAATCTTGTTTGCATGCTCGCATTGGATGCGAATTCTGTAATCATAAGTACGCAAAGATCTCAACAAGAGCCAGGACTCCATCGACCCAATACCCGATCCAATGAAGTGCCGGTCATCATCTAGAGCCTGAGCTACTTTAGGATCTTTGGAAGCGAGGACACCTGCCAACAGATCAGAATGGCCTCCAAAGTATTTGGTTGCAGAATGCATTACCATGTCAGCACCAAACTTGAATGGATCCATTAGTGGAGGAGGTGCAAATGTAGCATCAATAAGCAAAAATGCTCCTCGTTCGTGGGCGATTTTGGCATAGTGCTCAATGTCAAAAGCAAGTCCAGTAGGATTGACAGGAGTCTCGAGATGAATCACATCTCCCTTTTGAAGCAAAGATGGATCACTATCCAAAGGATGTTGCTGAAGTCCATAATTTCGCTTCAAAATCTTAAGTACCGAGTGACATCCATGGTAGCCGTCTCCGATGAAGATATTCTTCGGATTGTAATAGAGCATAGCAGCATGGAACGCTGATAGTCCTGAGCTGAATAGGACTGCATGGCCACCCAAAATCTGTCCCAGAACCTTCTCTGCTCGCATTGTAGTTCTCTGTGAAATTCGAGAATAAATATGCTCACCTGGATCATATGAGTCCCTCTCACTCATACTCACCAGGTTGTCTGGATTTGAATCGTATCTATAAGTGGTAGAAACATGAATTGGGGGAGCTACATCCGAAGTCTGGGCCATAGCATCATCGCCATGGATCCCAACAGTGGCAATTCCATATTCCAAAGCGGTTATATCTTCTTTGCTAACCATAATGCAAGTCGTTGTTAACCGGCTAAGTGGAAACTGAGTCACCCGATGTCTCAGCTATACAACCGGCACTGACGACATTATCTGGCACGGCTGAAAAGATCGTCTTTGTCGTCCGTTTTGGGATAGCTGCATTTGGTGCTGTCAATTGACACCGATTAGGGTCGATAGCGCCGTATGAGATATATATTTTGGGGCTTCAGGGAAGGCAAAAGCGTACTCAACCAACTGACATAATCATAGTAATCATGTCTTTGAAATACGCCAATGGTGAGTTTGATGGGCTTATGATTACTTTACGAGGAATTCACACACTAACTAGAATTTATATCCTACGTCAATGCTTCTCCGTCCCCTTACCATGCTGTAAGCACCTCTAAGAAGCTTTTGATCGCAGCAGGATTCAAAGAGATCTCCGAGAGACAGCCATGGATTGGCCAAGTAGAAGCGGGAAAGAAGTACTTTTTGACTCGAAATGGATCATCTTTAGTTGCTTTTGGAGTTGGAAAGAAATGGAAGCCAGGCAATGGAATTGCCATTGTAGGAGCCCATACGGATAGTCCAGTTTTGCGAATCAAACCCAATTCGAAAAAGTCCACCAGTGGATACTTGCAAGTGGGCGTTGAATTATATGGAGGAGGACTGTGGCACACATGGTTTGACCGAGACTTGTCGGTTGCTGGAAGAGTATTTGTTCACGATAAGGCTTCCGATAGATATGTGCCCAAGCTTGTACGAATCGACAAGCCCCTTTTGCGAATCCCCACTCTGGCCATTCATTTGAATCGTGATGCAAATACGAAGTTGGAGTTCAATAAAGAGACTGAGCTGTTCCCAGTTCTGGGACTTATTGAAAAGGAGCTCAATGGAACTGATAGCGCAGATCAGGAGCCTGCCAAGTCTAACTCGATTAGCGATTCGCTACCCAGTATCACATCTCGTCACGACAATGGCCTTCTGGATCTCCTTGCCAAGGAGGCTGGTGTCGAGGTTGGTGATATCCAGGATTTCGAGCTTGTGTTGTATGACACTCAGGGATCGGTACTAGGCGGTATTCATGATGAGTTTATCTTTTCGCCACGATTGGATAACCTGTGCTCTTCTTTCTCTGCAATCAAGGGTCTTGTAGACTCATTAGAAGCACCAGATGCTTTGGATAACGAAGATTCCATTCGTATGATTGCCCTATTTGACCATGAAGAGGTTGGTTCCTCATCTGCCCAGGGTGCGTTTTCCAATTTGCTTGTTGCCATCATCACTCGACTGGCTACTCTTAGTTTTGACAAGGACATAACCGCTACTGCATCTAGTCCTTATGAGACATACTCTAAATCATTCTTGATTTCTGCTGACATGGCCCACGCTTTACACCCTAACTATCAATCCAAGCACGAGTCCAACCACAAGCCATTGATGAACCAAGGCCCTACCATCAAAGTGAATGCCAACCAACGATATGCTACAAACAGTACTGGAATCATTCTTGTAAAGAATGCCGCCAACATTGCCAAGGTTCCATTGCAGCTGGTGGTGGTCCGAAACGACTCACCATGTGGTTCAACTATTGGTCCCATACTCGCTGCCAGGCTGGGAATGCGAACACTCGATATTGGTAATCCCCAGCTCTCGATGCATTCAATCCGGGAGATGTGTGGTTCCCATGATGTTGAATACGCTGTTCAATTGTTCAAAGAGTTTTTCTCACACTACACGAGTCTGGAGAAACAGATTATAGTCGAAGAGTCCGACCTCTAGTTGTTCATATATAGGCGTGATATATCTAATAATCTAATTATGATCTGATTCTATTTATAAACCATGATACCACTAGGCAGTGGCTTCTTGCTGAAGCTTTAGTCTAGCATTGAATGCATCCAATACGTACTGGGGGATTGGAGCTTTAATGCCACCCTTAGTATAATCAACTGTAACAATTGTTTCTTTAATCCGAGCAGCTACTTTCTTGGCCCTGTGACTGACTACAACTCCATGTAACTGGAATCTATCAGAGTCCGTAATTGGAAGCAATTTATGGACCACTGTCACCTGGTCTGGATACCTTACCGGGTATCTCCATGCGAGCTCGACCGATCTGACAATTGGCCCTACCCCAGCTACTGACATGAACTTTGAGAATTCCTCAATTCCTTCTTTAGCAGCATAATCCTGAAACATATTGACTCGGGCTGTTTCAAACCATTTGAGGTACACCACATTGTTGACGTGATCAAACGCATCATGGTCTCCCCATGCTACGTTATGGGCAAGCATTCCCGCTGTGGATACTAGATAGCCACCTCCTTCAGTTCTGTTGAGCAGATCTTGGATCCACGCACTATCTTTGACATCGGCTTGGGCCCGAGACAAGACTCGTAGCTCCGCGGACTTGGATCCTCCAGAGTAAAATCGAAAGGGGGACCGTTGCAATTGAAATCCACTCAATCGAGGAAATAATCTTCTAGACGCAAACATTGCTATACCGTGCAATAAATACTGTTATACAATGATTTACAAACCAGATCAGTTCTCAATACACCGTGCCTGTTATTAGGGAAGAGGGGAAGAGTAAGTGTGGGGAGGAGGGTTCGGGGCTCGTTCGGTAGTGACAGAAAATAACCGTGCATGCATATGCAAGAAGTTACTCAAAGAGATGGAAAATTAAAATACCATGACATGCATCCTCTTTTGTCATTAGCCCAAACCAGATTGCTCCTTCATAAGCCGAAACTATGGATTATGATATTGTGACTAGAATTATATATATCGATCGAGCATTACACAAAAGTCTTGTTCTCCAACCATGAAATTATTGATTTTATTTTGTACCTTCTTCATATTTGTGATAGCCGAACAGGGGTTCCCTGGAAACGACGGCAGACCGCACCACCCCGACTATCCGTATCCAGACCGACCTGATGGATACCCAGATGGAAGGCCTGGTGGATCCCCCGATGGATACCCCGATGGAAGACCTGGTGGATACCCCGATGGATACCCCGATGGAAGACCTGGTGGATACCCCGATGGATACCCCGATGGAAGACCTGGTGGGCACCCCGATGGATACCCCGATGGAAGACCTGGTGGATACCCCGATGGAAGACCTGGTGGATACCCCGATGGAAGACCTCATGGTAGACCTGATGGAAGGCATGAAGATTCACTGGGAGATAACCATGATGGTAGGCCCGATAATAGGACCGATGGCAGGCCTGATGATCACCTGAAGGATTGCGTAAGAAAGTTAAAAATTGTTTCAGTCTAACGAAGGACCCCAATAAAGCTTATGCCTGTTACAGAGGCTATGAAGTACAGCTTCGCTGTGAGGACAAAGATCATAAATGCCGCTGCGAAGCATTGAGAATGGCTCGAGATAATTGCTGGAGAGACTGTGACGAACAAGTAAGTTGTCAGACTACGAATTATCTAACGAGATTTTGCACCACTCCGGGGCACCATCAGATTGCCTTCACAGCGACAACGGAGCACACTCACTAACTTATGTTGCACCCGAAATGTCTTCTGCTGCAATAAGTTTTGAAGCGAATAATGAATACCAATATGTAGACAATTTGATTTCGAACCAATATACTATGGAACATTTTGACATGGATAATTATGTCTCCGGAGATGGAAATGAGTTCTATTATATTGAAGATAATTTGCCGGATTCTTCTCAGATGAGCCAGAAAGATAATGAGCACGACTCTGAAGCCAATAATTGGAATGACATGAATTATAAAGATAGCCTGTATCATGTGGATCATAATTATTTTCCGCCTGCTGATAATGGTGAGCAGCGTACCACTGATCATTCAAATAACGATGAAGAGGATTATCTGGAACAGGATTATCATGAGATCGAGGAGGATGATTCAGAGCAGAGTCATGATGGTTTTGAAAGGCATGACCGCTATCATCCTTATCAAAAGAGTTATGGCAGGCATAATTATCATGGTGATTATATGGGAAAGTATCACGCACCTAATATGAACTATAGAAGTCACGGATATGACTCAGACTACGATGGTTACTATTTCGATAATTCAGACAAAAATATGGACCGAGAACGGCAACATAGATATGACGAATATAGTGATGTTGATGATGATAGCAGTGGTAAGCTCCAATTTTAGTATAATACCAAACATATTAACGAAGATTTTGATGAAGAAGACAGAGAGAAATTCCAGCCTAAAAAGGGTTTTTTTGAACGGTTACGAGACAGAATTGGAGTTTTGGCTCTACATGCTCTAGGAAATTCCCCGAAGGATACTGTGTCAGAGAAATTTTATACTGTTCCTGGAGAAGATGAGATATTCCATGATTCTGCTCTTGAAGAAACTATTGTAACAGATAAAATGAAAGATGTACAGCTTGGGCGACGACTAGAACAGAAGCTAGAACCCGGTACAGAACCAATAGGACATGTGGGAACTGACTCTAATGTGGTACATTCTAGTAACTCGTCTAAATATGTAAATATAGAGCCTATACCTCCTGAGGAAGATGTATTGAGTCCTGAAGAGGTTTTGGCTCTGTTGAAAGAAGAGGAAGAGTTCCGAGCGATGAAATCTCGAGTTGCCTCGGAGCGTAGAGAAAGGGCTAAGAAGTCTGCAATTATTAAAAATGCCGTAATTGCAAAAGCTAGCACCGAAGCGTCAGTCACTTCGGCAACTAAATCGGATAAGGTATTGAAGTCTAAGAGTTCTCTAGCCAATAGCTCTGAACATACTGGCGATAACAAGATGACAGCGTCTTCCGGCACGTCTACAGCACTGGGAGCAGTAGTGCTTCCTTTATGCCTAATTGCATTGGCATTGTAAACAGGCAATTAATTTTTGGGTAATTATAATTTCAAATTACATACACAAAATATCATAATTCTATACTACATTGGGTTCTTTTTTATTTAGTTGATTCAAGTTCGTCCATTGACTGCAAAGCCAGCTTGATTCCCTCTTCCAAACTCGTTTTTGGCTTGTAGCCTAAAACAGTTTTGGCTTTAGTGATATTATAGTATCTAACAGCACAAGTAGTTCGGACTCGAAATGGTGTCAGATTGGACTCTTTTCCCACCAATTTGGCTCCATATTGTGCGACATAACCAAGGGCAACTCCAAGAGCTTTTGGAATCACAAATGGCTTCTCGGCCACCAGACCATCATAGTTCCATACCTGACGGCCTAGAGCCCAGAAGTAGATGGGAGAATCGTTTGAAATCAAAAAGCATTCTCCACCAACCTTGTCAACAGTCTTTGGATCGAGGATCTTCTCTGTAGCAATGACATGCGAGTACGCAACATTTCCAACATAAGTCACATCAAACAAGTTCAAGTTGTCTCCAAGTTGAATTCTATGTTGTCCTCGTCGGCCCATATCTCTCAATCCTGGAATCATCTGTCTATCACCTGGGCCAAAAATTCCCGCTGGTCGGATAGCAGTTGTCCTGAACCCTGGCGCATCAGCCTTAAGAACCATTTCTTCTGCTAACTGCTTCGTGAGATTGTACGCATCCATCGCCTTTTTCGGGAATGGGTAAGTCTCATCGGCATTGTAAACATCGTCACCGTTGAATAGTACACCAGCAGACGATGTGTAGACCATAGCTGGCACCTTTAGGTTCTGACAACACTCCAACAAGGTCTTGGTACCCTCAACATTGACCTTGTAATAGATATTCTGACCCATTCCATGGACTGGAGATGCTGAATGAACAACAACCTGTGGCTTAGAGGCCTCAATGGCCCTTGAAACGTCCTCTGAGGACGTCAAATCTCCAACATGAACCTTGATAGCCTTGGGATCAAACTTGTAAAACGTAGATGACACTTCCGGCAGAGGCCTGATGTCAAATACATGGATCTCAGGACGAGGAGATAACTCCCAGAATTCGCTGATTAAATGCAATCCGAGGAAACCGCATCCTCCTACCAGCAAAACGGATTTGAGCTCGCTGGTCATGGTGAATGAGCTGGTGTTAAGTGACAGGCTGAGACTGCTCCTTACCCCCTTTCCTATGTAAGGCTGGTTTGAATCAGGAGTCGATCAAATGAGGAGAATAAAGAAGAAAGTAGGAACATAAATTAAAATATAAAAGGAATACAAAAGGAACCAGTAAAATAGAGGATTGGAAATGCATTTATGATAATAAATAACTAGTCAAATAGAAATACAGTAGACTTCAATTGCTCGAGTTGCTTCGCCTGCTCAGGAGAAGGGATCACTGCCGTCACAGGGGTTGTATCGATCACATCATCGAAAGAAAACAAATGATGTAGACTTTCTACTGAGACCTTCGCCGAGGCAATGGTGTTGGATGATGACAATTTGTCAGCACTAGTAATTGTAGACACAGGTGAAATAGTCTTGATCGGAGCATTGGGTTCCACGATACTAGCTTTTATGTTAGTATCCGCAGTGGATTTCGTTTCAGACGTT
This sequence comes from Sugiyamaella chiloensis, assembly GCA_030578775.1. Classification (NCBI taxonomy): domain Eukaryota; kingdom Fungi; phylum Ascomycota; class Dipodascomycetes; order Dipodascales; family Trichomonascaceae; genus Sugiyamaella; species Sugiyamaella chiloensis. The sequence goes on from JAKTZE010000012.1 coordinate 251,064, forward strand.
TTAATAGCATCGACTGCCTCGTCCTGCTTATTTGCCTTGTCATCATCCCGGGGCTTGTCTTGTTGTTGAGACTGCTTGACAAATGCAAATGTGCTAATAGGCATTTGTTTCGGAATCTCCGACTTGGGTGCCGGTTTGACTGTCTCAACGGCTGGCTCAACGGCCTTGAGTGGTTCAGTCTTTCGAGAAAATGATTCGAAGTCCAAGCTGGTTTTGCCAACTGGTTTTAAACTTTGAAACAGTGGTTTTGAAGGTGATAGCGTTGATTCACCAGCAGCACTTGCTACTGGCGAAAATATAGAACCTGAAGGCTTTGTAGCCTCTGATATGAGACTTTCAGCGGGCTTGACTTTGGCCTCCTTAGTAGGGGTGAAACTGAAAAGCTTTTGAGGAGTTTCCGTGTCCAACTCAGAATGAATGATGGTTCGTTTGATAGATTCTGGAGAGTCTGCAACAATAATAGACTCTCTTAATGAAGACGACTTCAACGGCTTGTACTTCTCGATTATCTGAGAAGGGGTCTCTTTAACTTTATCATCTTTCTTAGTATCTTTAGATTGATAAGATTTCACAGGAGTCTGAGGCTTCTTTCGAGGAGTAGCCTTGCTAGGACTAGCAGCATATGGATTAATGAAACTCTTGACTTTTTCAAATTTTTCGTCAACTTTAACCCTTTTCGCTTGAGGAGACTCCGACTCATCATCATCACCAAGGATCGACAGCATGGCTGATGCAGCTTGACTCAGAGGTTTGCTGGTTTGGACAGCGGGCTTGTCAGCAACGATAGACTTAACTGGATCTGTCAAGTCACTTCTGACCACGGCAGGAGACAAGCCCAACCTGCTCAATGGCTTGAGCTCCCTAGATCTATAGGGCGTGGGGATCTCAGTGACATTGAGCTTATTAGTAGCAGTAGTAGTAGCAGATTGTTTAACGGTAAATGGCGACACCTTCTTGGTAGGCGTGAAATGGGGAATATAAGGAGTCCCTTGCGATGAAACTGAAACCGTTTTCAGGGCCTCGAATTTCGTTGGCGTATTAAAAGCTCTCTCATGAGATCTCTTGGAGGTTAAAGTGGTAGAAGGACGTTGTCGTTCAAAATAACTGTCTTGGTCTTGGTCATAAGTAGAAGCGTTACTACTGTGATCACCGGCCTCAGGCAAACCTCCAGCCTGACGGATCAGAGACAATACGCCTTCCACCTCCATCTCTGATAAATTATCATTACCCTTGTCACGGAAGAACTCTGCCAATCGGACATTGGGACTTACACTGGATGCTGCAGATATCGACATGCTGGTTGGAGAACCTTGGACGGGAGTCTGAGGTGGATCTGGATACTGGAACACAGGGCCATTCCACGAGTCTGGCCTCACGCCACTGGGAGTATCCAAGATTTCAGAATTATGCTCAAAATCTTCATGATCATGATTTTCAGTGACAACCTGTTTCCTTGAGCTATTGAATCCAAGGAATTTAGCAGGAGAAAAATATCCCTTCACCTTTGAAAAAAACCGACCAGGCGTTGAAAAAACTGAGCCAGGAGTACCGAGGTCATCGGCGTGGTTCACTGGCCTGGTATACGGTGTCTTATGACGAGCAGAAAGCTGACCCGTTCGTCGTCGATCCACCATCGCAAATTAATTCGAATTGAATCCAAATGACAATTATGACTTAAGGAAGTCGTTTTACGCCAAGTGTGGATAGATTTACGGTAAAGAAGGGTAATGAAAAACCAGCCGTGCCTGACTTTCAAGCGAAAGCTCGAATCCAGAATCGATCTTACCCTTATCAACAGTCCAATATGCATCAGCTTGTCAACCGTTGTAAGATGTGAATCATTTTATATAAATTAAACCCCCGGCAAGTCAAAAGACTTGACATGTAAATATATTGGCCATAAATATTAAGTAAGCTGAGATAGATTTTAATTATTTTCTTTGCACTGTATTCTCCGCAGATGTGTGAATGGATGCAGCCATTACAAACACCGTGATCAAAATGAATGAGATCACTTTAGAAGGTTTGATAATACTCGCCTGTAACAAAATATTTCTAAGAAAGTGTGGGCTCTACGTACTGAGTATCATGAAATGAAGCAGTAATGCTGATGCCGTCGTCATCTTGGCCAGTGCCCCAATGCCTCTCACTAAGAACGAAAAGAGGAAGACACAACTTTGCTATCACGCATTTGCAGATGCACATAAAAGACATCCGCAAGAACTAAGCGTTTTAACTTTATAGCTTTAAACCATTAATTTGTGCGACGCTCTTATATCAGTGTTAACTACCCCGCCGCTGGCCATCAGACCAGCAATTCAATGATAACGATGATGGGGTACAGTAAATTAAAATATAAACATAACCCCCGGACATCTGACGCAGAATATCCCATAACTTTCACTTTCAACAAACCAGAATAACCCTGAATCCCTAAGAGGATGATTTGAATTTGACCCTTTGATCTTGGATCAGTGGCAATATCTTTGAAATATGTCATCTGAGCAACGTGATTTCATAAATCCTGACCAGATTAATGAAAGGGTTGTCAAACCTAGATCTTCTGCACAAGTTAGCGAATTATGTGAGATTTTCTGGGGGCATCCGGAGACAATAAGTGGGAGCGTCATTGATCTTAAAGGAGTGGAACTCCTTCAGTGTACACAAATTTATATCCGACCTGCGTACGATGTCACGCTGCGAAACATTATGGATGCGCATAACACTCGTATTAATGTTAAAAAGAAAGGTGTGATTCATAAGTTAACATTCGTGGTTAGTGGACAACCTGGTATCGGCAAAAGTGTCTTCTTACTTTATGTACTTATAAAACGATTGACTGAGAAGAAGGTGACAGTATATTGTACTGATGATGGAAGCAGCTTCTTCATTAAACCAGATGGAAAACCAGTAGAGATTGACTTCCTCAAAACTGATTTCACAGAGTTAAGCAAAGAACATGTTATCTGGTATCTTCATGATAAGGCCATCGACAGCCCTTTGGCGGCATATATACGAAACTTGACTGCCCTTGACAAACGAAGTATCCATTTACAAGCATCGTCTCCCAAGAGAGATAACTACAAATTCTATCGAAAGCTTTCTAAAGCGAATATGATTTATCCAGATATTCCGAGCAAGCAAGAGGTTATAAAGATGGCGCGTGAAACTAGGAATTACAACGAAAACGCTCTTCGACAGGCATGTTACATATATGATTTTCTCAGTCACTCTCCCAGAGAAATACAAGACGTTTTAGAGTGTACTCAAGGTTTCGAAGTCGCATGCGATGAAGTCGAGATGCAAGTCCTCAAATCAGCCTGGAAGATGGCACGCGAAGGTAAATTATCTTTGGGGTTCACCGCAAATGATCAATTAATCCTTGATGACATCTCCCATTCTGCATTTACTGTGAGAAAACTGGAATCCCAATCTGCGTTTCTTGAACCTTCCACTTGATATATTGGTTGTCTTATCGTCGACATCTTAAATCAGGAGAGTAAGAAATTGATGGGGGATGCTTGTAAAGATGTGTGCAAGATAGGCATATTTGGCTCGTTCCGTGGAGTGTTATTCGAGACATTATGTCATACTTATCCTGGCAACAATAACAAGATTATTGCACTACCATGGGTTAATGCCATCAAGAAACTTGAGTTAAATTCGCTTGAAACATACCAGACATTTGCTGATAACAAGGAGATTGTGAAGGAACTAGACAATATGGTCGAAACATATTACTGGCCAAGTATTCCAACACATCCTGCTATTGATTCTTTTGGTATCTATGAAATTAACAACAAGAAGGTACCAGTGTTCTTTCAAATGACAATACAAAATAGTCATCGTCTTGACATGAAGTATGTCGATGAGTTACTCGGCATGATGCCGAGGTACCACGGCAAAGCACACATTGTATTTATCATTCCTTCCCAGAAAGAAAAGATATTCAGAGTTGTACCGATAAATGACTCTGGTAATGCTGTTCTATATAAGCTTGTTTTAGCAGAAGACAATCTTGTGGAGCGTGCTTTATCCAAAAAAGAAATAAGTACCGTCGGAGTCCAGAGACCTGAAATTGGAGATTATAATCCTGTTAATTATGTTGAGGAAGATAGTAGGGACCTGGAAGCGCGGTTACAAAGTCTCAAAACCCATAGTTCCTATGCGACTGAGGAAGGGATTTTAGATAAAGGCGAGAGTGCTATAACTCCGAATTCAACTGCTGAGTTGACCGACTGGGAACTGGTTGAAAAGAAGAAACCTGAAAGATAGGCCCGTGCGAAGAAGAAGATAGTTGGTAAAAGTTCCTAGTAAATCCATCAAAATATCAAGGAGCTCTATTTGTTACGGTCCAGTTTCTAAGTCTCTTCTTATAAGTGGCCCAGCTAGGTTAATATTTATTATTTAATTAATTAATTATTTATTTGCATATTCATCCATATACTTTATCGGAGGGCAGTGATCAGAAGCAAGTGAAGCTTACTTTCATCTCGAGGAACTGAGATGCTGTTGATAGCGGTAAGGGTTCCTTGATAAGAAGTAATTAGTATTAAATTGTAGCCTGCATATGCATATGCAAGATATATCTGCATCACAGCAGGTTGCAGTAAATATTTAAATTTTAAAATAAATCTTTGATGGCATTATGCCCAGGAGATATTCAATTTACAAAATCACTGAATTTAACAATTACCACCATTGCTATATTGTCATCAAGTACAAACTCCATTCCAAGTTCATAGCCACACGTTATTAGCTTTCCTTGGTGGCAAAAATGACACTAGTGGGCCAGGTGTACTTGAACTTTTTCCCATTAACAGCTATATCCAACTCTTGGTACTTTTCCGCAAATTCTTTGTCCATATCAACTTTGTCATTTGGCACGAGATTCTTTATATAGCCACGAAACCAAGAAGCATTCTCAGTAACAGTCAGGAAGTCCTCATCAGCCAAGTACTCGATTTTATCAGTGCTGAGTATAGAAGTAGGTACTTCAATTTTAGAGTCAAATCCCTGGTTAATTGGCAATCCATCTTTGTATGCAATACGAAGGCGTCTAACATTTTCCCCGAAATATTGTCGGGGAATACCTACCTTATCCAGACCACTGTCAAGCTTATGAACCACATTATCCAAGTACGTAGAGTAAGGAAACAGTTGATTGAACCGTCGGATAATATCAACAATAACTTGACTCGCCTTATCATTGCCTGGAACATATGGCGTAACATATAGCCACATAACCATGACTCCATTGGGTTTTAATACTCTACCAATTTCGTTCATGGCCTCAGGAAGAAGCCAATGGGCAGTTTCCGAGATGGTGACCAAGTCAAATGTGTTGTCCGGATACTCGGTCAAAGATTCCGCTCTCATGGCACGAAATTCGACATTATCTAGATCAGAACCAATTTGCTTAGCGATATCGATAGACTTCTCGTTAGAATCAATACCGAGGACCTTTTCAAATTTCTTGGACAATTCTCGAGCTACCATCCCTGGTCCAGTTCCTATATCTAGAGCATAGCCCCACTCATTTCTTGATTGCTCGAGAGATGAGTAAATCAGATTATATAATTTCTTGTTGTATGGAGGTCTCAGAGACTCATATTTGTCCATGAGATAAGACTTGGTATTGAAGTAAGCGTCATTTCCTGAGACTGAAAGCATTTCTGTTAAAACTACGCTAAGATGAATCGACAGGATGACGCATATATATGTACGAGCTCATTAGATAGCACACGATTACCTGATATGGAAATAAAATAATGTTACCCCGACTTGTCCACTTGATTACATAAAATTATTATACGACTCGCATAGATCTGTAAACGAGTCGCCACAAGTGAAATATAGCCCAATAATACCTCAACGCTGGCTTTGATACCCGTAAGCGGAAAGTAGATATCCGGCTCACGGCACGTCGAATCTCCACCGGTAGCAGCTGTCAAACCCAGCAACATGCACGTTTTACAGATGAGTTATCGAAATATATATGAGAATGACGTAGACTATTTCAGTTGCAAAAAGAAAGTAGGCTTACCTTGAATTGAACCCTGCGATGTAGCCTGGACAGTTGAAGTCGTCTTGTCTGCCTCATATTCCAGATTTATTCTGATATTGTTGTCACTAAAGAATAGCCAAGCTGATTAGGGTTAATCCTATATTGTAGTTGTGGACTAGTGAGATTCCTTGGTTGCAAAAATTATACTAATAGGCCAAGAATACTTGAATTGCTTTCCATCAACGGCAGCATCCAGGTCTTTATAGTTTTCGGCAAATACCTCATTCACATCAGTATTCAGAGGTACAAGGTCCTTCATAAACCCTCTGAACCATGAGGCATCTTCAGTAATAGTCAGAAAGTCGTCATCATACAAGTATTCGATTTTATCAGTACTACGTATAGATGTAGGTACTTCGGTCCTGGCCTCAAATCCTTCAGTAAGTGGTAATCCATTTTTATAATTAACACGCACGCGCCTTACATTTGTTTCAAAATACTGATGAGGGATTCTGACTGTATCCAGGTTACTCATAATATTTTGACCGGTAACATCTAGATAAGGAGAATAGGGAAACAGCTTAGGGAAGCGTTTGAGGACATCGGCGATCACCAGACTAGCCTTATCATTGCCTGGAACATATGGCGTAACATATAGCCACATAACCATGACTCCATTGGGTTTTAATACTCTACCAATTTCGTTCATGGCCTCAGGAAGAAGCCAATGGGCAGTTTCCGAGATGGTGACCAAGTCAAATGTGTTGTCCGGATACTCGGTCAAAGATTCCGCTCTCATGGCACGAAATTCGACATTATCTAGATCAGAACCAATTTGCTTAGCGATATCGATAGACTTCTCGTTAGAATCAATACCGAGGACCTTTTCAAATTTCTTGGACAATTCTCGAGCTACCATTCCTGGTCCAGTTCCTATATCTAGAGCGTAGTCCCACTCATTTCTTGATTGCTCGAGAGATGAGTAAATCAGATTATATAATTTCTTGTTGTATGGAGGTCTCAGAGACTCATATCTATCCATGAGATAAGATTTCGAATTGAAGAATATGTTATCGCCCTGGACAGACATTTTGCAAGAATCACGACAGAAATCGTCGATTATGACACACGCAGATACTTTATATGCTAATGAGAACCAATGAAATAGACCATTTCTTAACTGAAATACGAAGCCATTATCGTATAATTGTGTACAGCATTTAATAAGACGGTTTCCGGAAGTTGCACTCGTCTCGTTTTGAAACTGGACGTTCGTCTGAATTGCCTATTTTGTGAACCTGCAGCTGTCAACCCCAGAACATGCACAGTAAGCCATCTCGTATCGACTAGTCTAGATTCTGCCGCTTGGAATAAGTACTGCTGTCTAGATCAGATACGACTCACAAAAGAGCCAACTTGCAATGACAAAGGCGGATCCCGTCCAGCACATGTTCTGGTGCTTGAACAGCGTGAACCCAGTCCATTTTGTAGTATCGCTACAAATCGAAGGAAATATTAGCCATCTACAATGGAGGCTGGCTTTGAATGCTGTTCAGAACCGTCACCCACATTTCAGTTTGGCATTCGCTGATAGTGAGGATGGGCCTTTGGTTGAGAATCGAGAAGGAGAGGAGATTGCTATGAGAATTGTTAGTTGTGAAGGTGATAATCGTTTTATAGCACAAGTGGAGCGAGAGTTCTCGCATGAGCTCAGTACTCCCATAGCTAATAACGAGTATCCGCTCATACGAGCAGTCCTTGTTGAAACCTGTAATTATCAGAGTCTTTTAATGACAGTACACCACTCAATTGCTGATGGAAGATCACTGGTCGTGACGATAAGAGATATAGTAGATGCTTTATCTGGAAAGACCCTGAAACCTTTAGAGCCGTGCAAGGCCATGGAGAGAATAGAGAAGTTAGAAGAGTCTGAATCAATTTCTAAAATAGATGATTCGCCGCCGGATAAAAAAAAGGTGTATTCTTATGGACAATTTCCTACGAATCCATTTATTCGAATTGAATTAATCCCTGCTGATATAATCGAGAAACTGAGGCAACAGTGCAGAAACGAGAAAACTACTATGAATGGTCTCTTGGTGGCAGTTATTACCAAGGCTACAAGAGAATTGAACCCCAGTCTAAGGAATGGCTCCATAAAAGTCAGTGCTCCAATTGACTACAGGGCTGCTATTGGTGTCATTGATGATGTTATCGATATTAGTGGAGGCGTTGCAGTTCATATGAAACCTGATGACGCTAAAGAGATCTGGGAGTCAGCTCGCTATGTGACATCTGTGGTTAATGGGGCCCGCGATATATCAAATATAAAGCGGATAATGAAATCAGTTAGCGGTGTTCTCAGTACGAACCCGCCTGCAAAAGTAGTCTCCGAGATGTGGTCCAAGAATTTAGGTTTTGATCTCAATGTTAGCAACCTGGGTGATGTCACATTTGATGTCGGCGCCGATTACTTCAAGGTTTCTTCTGTAATAGGGCCAGCAATTCTCATCGGGTTCAAAGGAGAACAGGGTATTGGAATCAGTTCCTTCGGAGGTACAATGTCCCTGATTCATATGAGTAATGATCCTTTGCCCAAATTGTTGGATGTAGTAATACGAATGCTATGTGACATAATTTAATATTGGAACTTATGATATTCTAAAACTGATTAGATACAAGCTTGCTACTTGCATAGATTATAGAGACGACCTAGTATTGGATCCCGAAAAGCCCACAACACTATCATCCTTTCGACTTCTGAGTATTCGACGCAGAATCTTACCAGATGGACTCTTTGGGATTTGGCTAAGAATAACAATGCCACCCCACAGTCGTTTGTGCCGAGAAACACGACCGTCAAACCACCGTTTGATATCCAATGGATCTGAATCTGGTTTCAACACTAGATAGGCCCTTGGGAGCTCGGTACCTCGTTCCTGTACAGTAACTCCAACGACAGCAGCGTCTAAAACGTTTTCATTGGTGAGAAGAATTGACTCGAGCTCTGCAGGAGCCACTTGGTGACCATTGGATTTAATTAATTCCTTGATCCGATCCACGATGAAGAACTGTCCAGTACTATTTACAATGGCAACATCTCCACTATGCAAGAAACCATCGGCATCTAGAGTTTCAGCAGTCGCAGCAGGGTTCTTCAGATAACCTTTCATTATATTTGGACCCCGAAGGATCATTTCGCCTGGTTTGCCAATTGGAACATCGTTTCCATCAGCATCTATTAGACGAGCTTCCACGCAGGTTAGCAGCCATCCGATACTTCCTTTGTCGAAGTCGCTGTTAAGCGTACAGCTATGGCAGACAGGCGAGCATTCGGTCATACCAAAACCTTGCATGGTTCTGGCTCCTGTTGTCTTCTCAGCAAGCTCAAGAATATCTTTGCCTGCGGGGGCTGCTCCACAGGTAATATGCTTTACAATGCCCTTGATGTTGTACTTTTGAACAATTGGATTCTTGGCGAGTTGGACGAGAATGGGAGGCACAGTGTAGAGCACAGAAATCCTGTATTTGACAATTGCCTCGAGGGTTTTCACGAAATCAAATTTAGCGAAAACAAGCAAAGTAGATCCAATGTATACCGATGTCCATGCCATCATACTTAATGCAAAAATATGAGACATTGGGAGATACATTGCGGTTACAACGTCGGGACCAATTACATCTCTAGGATAGCAGTAAATTTGCTGCTGGACATTGGAAGAGAAATTGAAATGTGTAGTCATTACCCCCTTGGGAGCTCCACTAGTGCCCGATGAGAACATATAATACGCATCCTTGGTCTTGCAAGTTTCTGCGTCCAGCTCGACAGGTTCTAGTGATTCCTTTGTTGTTAAGAGCGCATTTACAATATCTGGAATAGTAACTATTTGTGAGACATTGTGAGGCCCCACTTTCAGAGCCTTCTCGGCTACCGCAATTGTCTCGGACCCCACAATGAGCAACTTAGCATCTGACAATCTGATTTGGTGGTAAAGCTCTTCTGCTGTATAGGCGGCATTGGCAGGGGTGATTATGGCACCAGTTGAGAGAATGCCATAGTGGATAATGGGTGTGAACAAATGATTGCTGGCGAATATACACGCTACATCATCGTATCTGAGATCGAATGTTGAGTGCATCAAGAACGCCATTTTCCCAGTATAGCTGAGGATTTCTGACGCTCGTAAACATCGCCCGGTAACAGGATCAATGAGAATAGGCTTGTGGGGATTCCGATTGAGTTGAATACTCTCTAGCAAAAAATTCGCGATATTTCCGTGAAACAGCTCAATTGAAGACCCCCATGGTGACCGGTAAATGGTTTTACCGTCTGGTGAAGTATAAGACAACTTATTGCTCTCGTTGGACATTAGAATTGATAGAAAATGTAAAGTGCAGAGACTGAAACAAGCCAGCAATTCCTACTTCATGTATTTATATCCCTGCATAAAGCCATATTCATCGGACGCATGAAATCTCCGCACTCCGCAATCTCCAGTGTTTCGCCCAATGATACCAATAATATTTAAGCTGCATGCATATATGCATACCTGACCGCTTCGCATGTGCGGGGAAACCAGCTATTTAGGTCTGCAGGCGGGAATCATGGCGGCTTGTGGGACGAAACAGGGGACACCAAAACCCGACTGCGGTCACGGATGGAAAGGCACATTAATCTGATGATGACCTCGTTCTTCAGATAATTAGAAATTACTTAGTTGAATTTACTTAGTTGAATTGTGAATTAATTCTTGAATTACTTAAGGATGAAACTAGTTATAGATTAATCAACGGTACGACAAGGATCCGCATGAAGCCGATCTCTGGTTTGATAATTGGCTATTTCCACGTTGATGACTTCCATGATTTCTTGTAAGGAGACTGTTTGCAACCCGCCTTATTAAGTGGTATTTTGCTATCGGAATATCATATCGAACCTATCGTCCATAGCGAGACATATTAATTAATAATTATCGCGGGAATCTCTACGGGGATCTAGACTAGACAGCTATACCACTATAGGGATACAGAAACGATCTGAGTCGACCTTTTGTCTCTAAGCGACTCTTCTCGGATTCTAATGCCCACACAAAGTCATCACTTCTCTGACTAGGAAGTAGAACTCGGGGAGAATTGACCTGATACCGGAATGGGGCCTGAACTCCAAGACTTCGAAGCGTCTTTTGCTCAACTAGATTGAGCTCATTGGGTGACTTGTTGAAATTGAAAGGTTCTCGAAGGCTGACAGGGGGATTGGTGATAAATCGAGGGACTCTTGTAAGATTGGGAGCAGCAGAATGGAGCATTAATGGATGCAACAGCACCACATCGCCCAATTTGCCGGTAACCTCGACAAATTCGTTACATTGGTGACTTATAGTAGCGTAATCAAACTTGCCCCCAAGAGGTTCTAGGCCCTGAGGGTTATCGGCAAGCAACTTGGCCACAATAGGAATCGAATCCGGCGCGATATATGTACCACCACCATTGGCCCGGATCTCATCACTGAAGATAGGAATAACCAGAAGAGCCTGCTCAGGAGAATCTAAGAAATGCAGGAAGAAATCTCCATCCACATGCCAATTGTCGAGATCTCGAGGATCTTTAGGATTTTGCTTCTTTGTAAATGAGTCTCTGCCCAGGTTTACAATAAGACTATCTGACCAGTACTTGCCCTCCTCGTCGATGTTATCTTCTCCACCAAGAAGTTCGCAAATAGCAGCCCATGCTTTTGGCGCGAATTCCGAAACAGGTACCTTCCGATGGTTCGGCAAATGAACCTTTGCTGGCCAGGTTGATTTGTCGTTGGGGTCAGCGTTCAGTCGTGTCCACACATCTCTCAGCATCCAGTCCGCTTGTTCTTTACCAAAGGCATCATTTATAGTCAGATATCCATGCTGCAAGAAATGGTTGATGTCGTCACTAGTGAGGACTCCCATGATCTAAGTTGTACCTGTCTAGATAAGTAGTAGAAGTTTGATGTCAGTTTCTAAAATCATTCTTGGAGGGCATTTGGGGGTCCTAAGTAAGAAATGCCGATCTTACGCTTGCCCCACTTCTGCCCCACACCTGGTGCTGCCAATCTACATCCCCCACGACAGTTTAGGAGTAAGCGGCAACAATGTCCGATTCCGATGCGGGGTAGACGCAAGTTTATTACCCCGGACGTGGCTATAGAACAATGCAATGCGCATATAATTTAGCCGGTAACACATTAGCCAATCTGCGCAACTATCTGGGGTTGATCGACAGTTGTAAAATGTATATTAAACACGAGAAATATCACATATGCCATATACCGTACATAATCTTCCTTAAAAATATGGTCCACTAGATGTAGCTAAAATCGAACTTTTTCAAACCATGGTGCTGTGACAATATTAGGTGACTGAATTCTACTAAACATGTTGCTCGTGTCTATAGTCAGAAAAGTATCTTTAGGCTATGGAGGGGAATCGTGAGCTTCGTTTGTAATGACAAAGAGCACATGACAGTAGTGTATTCAACCGATGGTGGTAGAATCGGGTGAAGTGGAAGTCTTGGATTGGCTGCGTTTAGGATAATTCAGCCGTAGTTTTGCGTGTCACGCCTATCAGCAGATGTTCTATTACCCACCACAACCCCAAGACCGAATTTATTGTTGAAAATAAAAGCACCATTTGAAAATAAGTAACAGTTGAGAAGTTGAGAGCAATCTGCAAAGCTATTACAATGACACCAGTGATACCGCCAGGGCTTAAAGCTTTATAACGTGCCATCCTTAGTCCGTGCCTATTGCTCAATGGAACACTAAGTACAGCTTATCATTCGTTGTAACCATCAATGGAACCATTAACAGCCGAAATTCACCAAAAGTTACTATACCATAAGTGAAATCTACGCATTTTGACTAGTTAATTATAATTATTTATACTGAGAGCTATTCATTATTAGATCACTCAGTACTAATGCAAACCCTTATCAGGCTCAATGTAGGCATAGCCGCTGCATCTCATGCAGATAGCGGCGGTTATCTTGCCGGCTAAGCCAAGGACAGACACAAAAAGTCAAACCAAGAGATTGGGTAATATTTCTAACTTGACAACCTATCTAACACTTTAAATATAGTTCGAATATAGTAGGACTGAATACAAAATGGGAAAGAAGAGTGAGCAGCATTGATTGCACATAATAATCTAACGACCAGGAGTTCTTTGCTGTTACGGAGTTGATATTGATGCTGTAGCAGGATGGTTGGGATCCTATGGAGGTGAAGATTCTGTCAATGATATATCTCGAGGTTTATGGGCTGGCCATGTTGGTATTCCTCGAATGCTGAAGTTGTTTGACAAATACAATATCAAGGCTACTTGGTTTATTCCTGGTCATTCTCTTGAGACTTTTCCCGACGAATGTGCTGATATCCGAGATCAAGGACATGAAATGTAAGCTGCTGATTCTGTTTTCCATTTCTATTTTCTATTTACCCAAATGAACTATTCTAACTTAGTGGTCTGCATGGGTATTCACACGAAAACCCATCGGATATGACCTTTGAACAGCAGAAGGATGTCTTAGACAAGACTTTCCAGCTTTTGACAGATTTCTGTGGTAAGCCTCCTAGAGGAAGTGTCGCACCGTGGTGGGAGACATCAGAAGAAGGATGTGAGCTGTTGCTGAATTACGGAATTGAATATGACCACTCAATGAGCCATCATGATTGCCAGGCATATTGGCTCCGGACTGGCGATTCGTGGACTAAGATTGACTACACCAAGAAAGCCAAAGACTGGATGAAGCCATTGGTGCGTGGAAAAGAAACTGGGCTAGTGGAAATCCCTGGGTCTTGGTATATCGATGATCTGCCACCAATGATGTTCATAAAAAATTCTCCCAACTCTCATGGCTGGGTCAATCCTCGAGATGTTGAAGATATTTGGAGAGATCACTTCGACTACTTTTACAGAGAGTATGACGAGTTCGTTTTCCCCATTACCTGCCACCCTGACGTTTCAGGACGTCCTCATGCCTTGTTGATGCACGAGAGATTGATCGAGCACATCAACAAACATGAAGGTGTCGAATGGGTTACTTTTGAACAAGTTTGTGATGATTTCAAGGCTAAGAACACTCCGCCAGCTGGTGCCATGATGCCCAAGAAATTCGAAATGAAGTAATAGCAAACGAAAGAATATGCTCAATAAATACTTATATAGGCCAAGGTTCAAATAAAACCTTTGATTTTGGCGAGATTCAAAAGTTATATTGTTGCCCCAACTTTGATTTACGATAGCGGTTAGGAAATGCAAGATAGCGGTGAATGTTAAACTGGCGTACAAATTATCTAGCACACAAACCCGGAAGAAATAAGCTGAAACAGCTGAAATTAATCTAAACATTCAATAAATTTCCGTTAACTTTCTACTAGAAGCTCTTTTATTGGGTATACAAGCCTGAATAACTGGTTTAATATACTTGATCGTAACAAATTGTGGGCTGCCTATCACTTAGCGATAGGCATGCAGTTATGCGGGTATTCCATCACATGTGGGGCGGTTAATGATCCATTCACATTGCTCTATTTGTCACAATTATTAGATTCAGTCCTGGTTATCTTATTGATCTAACGGAAATACAATGGATCTCCTAATTTGCAATACTTGCGGAGTGCAGCACGATGGTACTCAGCTCAATAGCTGCCGGATCTGTGATGATCCAAGGCAGTATGTACCAGCATCCGGCCAATCGTTCACAACGTTGAGAACAATGCTGGAATCTAAAAAGTATCGAAACGAAATTCGAATGGACCCCTATAATTCCAATCTGTACAGTATCTGGACAGTGCCTCAATTTGCAATAGGACAGCGTGCTATGCTTGTGAGGACACCCCATGGAAACATTCTATGGGATTGCGTGTCATATATTGATGATGCTACAATTGAATCCTTAAAAGCACTAGGTGGAGTGCAAGCAATAGTACTGTCACATCCACATTTTTATGCTACAAATTTGGAATGGGCCAAAGCTTTCAAATGTCAGGTATATGTATCATCTGAAGACGCCGGGTGGATCTGTCGAAAATCAGACGGGGTCCAAGAAATATGGACAGGCCAATCTATTGATTTTGTTAATGGTGATATCCAAGCAATCAAGCTGGGAGGTCACTTTCCAGGAAGTTCTGTCTTGTACTGGAAATCAGCTAAAAAGCTACTAACATCAGACACCATTATGGTTATACCCAGTGGAATGTATCACATCGATAGACCTGCGGGTACCACTTCGTTTACATTCATGTATTCGTACCCCAACATGGTGAGCATATGTTTTCCATTATATTTTGTGTGGTTTGTACTAATATAGATACCTTTAGGTCCAGATGATATTCTGAACATCTGGAAACGGCTGGATGGTATTGAATTTGAAGAATGCCATTCGTCATGGTGGGGAAAGGATGTACGAGAGGACGCTCGAAAGAAAGTCCTTATCAGTGCTCAATTGCTAACTAAATTTATGGGTTACAAGAGCCACGAGATATTTATGTGCACTGCTTAATTATTTTATATCTACATTCACTACCGAGTTGAATCAACTTTTGGTGAACGTCCATAAACTAGGTCAACCCCACACTCGTCTCACAGAGTGCACTGTACAGAGAAAATATAACGTTAGTTTTAACTCCCAGCAAAGCTTTTATGAGCAGCAGTTGCGTGATAAGACAACAGAACAGAACCGAGGTATTGATAATTAATTGTGATATCTGTAAATTGTATTTGTTGTGACTGGACAACTTACGACTGATCGGCTCTGAATAAAGCTGCATAACTAGTAACGAACGAACGATAAAGAAAATAATGGTGGACATAAAGATAATAAAGTTGACCAATACATATCAATGGCTATCAAAGATACAGTCATATTTGCAATTCCGTCCACTCTGGTGACCTCCACTCTAGTCCTCCGTCGATGATAAGATAAGCTGCTGATACCCCGCATAGTGCCCTTGCAGATCTGATATTGTTTGATCAAGACGCTTTTCCGCCTTCTTTTCCGTTCGTTTTCCGTCGTCCTGACATCGCATGGTATTGTATAAATAACTGATAATTAACCTGTATAATGGAGACCGATAACTTAATAATGAGTGTGGTAAAAAACTATTCGGTAGAGAATGTGGAATTTATCAAACCCGATGAAGAGCCTGTGGTGTCACGTACAGTCCAGGCTTCACGACTAAACAAGGTATTAGCGCAAGAGCCAGCTAAACCATTTTCTTCAAATAGCATTCACCTGTATCTATGTCTTGTAGTTGCTTTTTGTTGCAGTATGACACAAGGATTTGATTCCAATACGTTTGGAGGATGTTTGGCCATGGATAATTTCAAGAAGGAATTCGACTTGGAGACGCCAGAAAAGCAAGCTCTTGCAACTGCAATGTATGTTATTGGAAATATCCCAGGATGTTTTTTTGCTGCTATCTGTTCTGATAAGTTGGGGCGAAGATTCGGGATGTTTTTGGGGAGCTGCTTATGTTTGATTGGAGCAATCTCACAAGCTGCAGGCAATAGTAAGAGCTCTCTGTTGGCAGGAAGGTTTATCCTCGGATTTGGAGCTGTTATCGTCCAAACTGGAGGAACCTCATACGCTTCGGAAATTTCAAACCCTGCTTATCGTGGGGTTACTGCTGGGCTATACCCAGCTTGTTTTTCCATTGGAACAATGATTGCAACATTCTTAGAGTATGGACTTAGCTTTCGAAAGGTCCCGTCTCCTCTGCAGTACCGATTACCACTGGGATTACAGGGAGCTCCTTCAGTAATTGTGATTGCATTAGTGTGGTTTCTGCCTGAAACTCCCAGATGGTTATATGCTAATGGGCGAAGAAATGATGCTAAGGATGTGCTTGTTAGGTACCATGGTGAAGGAAATCCCGATAGTAAGCTGGTTGAATTAGAGTTACAGGAAATGGAGGAGGTGATTGAACTTGAAGGTTCTGATAAACGATGGTGGGATCTCACAGACTTGTTTCGAACTAGAGGTGACAGATATCGAACCTTTCTCATTATTTGTGTGGCATTCTTTGCCGAAATCGATCTCCCTCCAACATCTTACTATTTCCCTCTCCTTGCTGCTGCAGTTGGAATTACTGATTCTAAAACCCAATTGTTGCTCAATGCACTCCAGACCCCCGTTTTATTCGTTTTTGCAGTTCTGGGATTGAATTTCATTGATAGGTTTGGCCGACGAAAGCCATTGATGATTTCAAGTGCTACGATGTCGGCATGTGTGATCATAATAACTGCATGTACTGCTAATCACAAGAAATCCCCAGTCATTGGGGGTGTTGGTGTTGCATTTTTATACGTGTTTTTGGCAGCCTTTGCTATGGCATGGACACCGAACGCCAACCAATATCCAAGTGAAATATTAAGATTCCAAACCAGAGCAAAAGGATTGGCTATGCTGAATTTAATTCTTAATTGTGTCAAACTGGCTAATACCTATATCTCGCCGATAGCAATTAGCAACGTGGGTTGGCCGTACTACATTCTCTATATAGTGGTGGATGCTCTCGGTGTGGTAGTCATTTACTTCTTTTTTGTCGAAACATCAGGCCGAAACCTGGAAGAATTAGACGAAGTATTTGATTCACCAAATCCTGTCAAGACTTCATTACAGAAACAGCGCATTGTACGTGTTAACGATGAGATTATTGTGACTGAAGCGGATGCTTTGCTAATTTGAGAAGACAATTCACAGTGGAACTGGAGAAAAGTCCCTTCGATACAATTGCTTTATTGCTCTGGTGTTGCCTCTTCTTTTTTAATTTTATTTATGTATTGTTATGTTTGATACTGTTCAGAAACCAAGAGATTCAATTTTTTACTCACCAATGTACTTTCTTTATATGTAACATCACAGGGCTAAGTTGTTGAACTTACTTCATTACGAAGATTCTTGAAATATTACTCTTTTGGTTAAATATAGTGGTATCGACTTCATTTTCCAGACCACGGCCATATGGTCTCTCGTTTATAATTACAGAACGATTTATTTCTCACTTTTCCTGTTGATATCGTTCCCACAAGGTTAGATATCGTAAGGATCACCACTTGCCTTGCGTGGAGGACACACTCCCCCGCCTGGCATTTCCGATCGGGATACCATAAGCGTCATCAAGACCCTTTGGACGGAGGAGGTAAATAAATAAATAAATAAAAAAATATATATAAATATCTGAACACACCTCTATCTACAGTTCCTGGAATGCATCTGAAGATATGATCATTATTATACGTGACTCAGGCTTAGAGGCACATCATGCTGAAGCATGTCTAGCCTTGAAGTTATTCCGCCATAGCCTCCACCAAATATTCTGTTAGCCTATGCCCCAGAAAACTGAAAATGATAAATATCAAATAGCATTACAAGCCATTGGTTATCTATTGGTATTTGCGAGGATTATTATAGAATTAGATGCTTCATGTATGAGCTATGTTAGCGGAAGTACGGCTTCTGCATCGGAAACAGACTAATAAATAGGTTAACTTTTACTGTCTCACGTCCTCAAACTGGGTTAACTACCTTTCTACATATTGCGGCCATCTAGTTATATTGGTGGGCATTCCGTCTACTAGAATGACTTAATGGTTTCGTATGATGAGAGCTCCACTTCACCCCGTGGGGTACCCCACACTCGGACATGCATACCCCGCATATCGTTAAGCTCATCGTGCATTTCCGGTGTATTTCCGCCCCTAGGTTTGCTTTATTCTTATGAACGAGCGGTTATAAATTGGTTTAAATTCCTGGATCCAACTCTCAGGTTTACATCTAACAATGAGCGTAAAGGATTTCTCAGAAGAACATATTGAATTTGTCAAGCCTAATGCTGAGATAACCTCTCGCAAGGTCCAGGCTTCTCGATTAAACAAGGTACTGATTCAGGAACCCGCCAGACCATTTTCGCCTCATAGCATCAGGCTATATCTGTGTTTGCTGGTCGCTTTCTGTTGCAGTATGACTCAGGGATTTGATTCGAACACTTTTGGAGGATGTCTCGCTATGCCAAATTTCAAGAAACAATTCGATCTGGAGACGCCCAAGAAACAGGCACTTGCAACCGCTATGTACGTTATTGGCAATATTCCAGGGTGTTTCTTCGCTGCTGTATGCTCTGATAAACTTGGAAGGAGATTTGGCATGTTCATTGGAAGTTGCCTTTGTTTGATTGGGGCTATTGCCCAATCGGCCAGTAGCGAGAAGGCTGGTCTATTGGCAGGAAGATTCATTCTTGGTTTTGGTGCAGTTATTGTCCAAACCGGAGGTACCTCATATGCTTCGGAAATGTCTAATCCCGCTTATCGTGGTGTGACGGCAGGTCTTTATCCAGCATGCTTCTCCGTCGGCACTATGGTCGCCACGTTTCTGGAGTACGGGTTGAATTTCCGGACTCCGTCTCCTATCCAATACAGAGTCCCGCTTGGTCTACAAGGAGCGCCTTCAGTAATCGTCATCTCATTGGTTTGGTTTCTACCTGAAACTCCACGTTGGTTATATGCAAATGGTCGAAGGAATGATGCTAAAGATGTATTAGTTGATTATCACGGAGAGGGAAATCCCGATAGTAAGCTAGTTGCTTTGGAGCTACAAGAGATGGAAGAGGTCATCGAGCTAGAGGGTTCTGATAAACGATGGTGGGATCTGACCGATCTTTACAGAACCAAAGGGGACAGATATCGATCATTCCTTATTCTGTGTGTGGCATTCTTTTCTGAAATCGACCTTCCCCCAACTTCTTACTACTTCCCTATTCTTGCCAATGCTGTGGGAATCACCAGCCCAAATACTCAGTTACTTCTTAACGCACTGCAAACTCCAGTATTATTTGTTTTTGCTGTGATCGGATTGAATTTTATTGATCGATTTGGACGTCGTAAGCCATTGATGCTTTCTAGTGCAGCAATGTCAAGTTGCGTGATTATTCTGACTGCTTGTACAGCGAATCATAAGAAATCTCCGGTCATCGGAGGCGTTGGAGTCGCTTTCCTCTACGTATTCTTGGCATGCTTTGCCATGGCATGGACACCCAATCAAACTCAGTACCCGAGTGAGATCCTGAAATTCCAAAGTCGTGCTAAGGGAATTGCTATGCTGAACTTTATGATTAACTGTGTTAAGCTGACAAATACCTATATCTCTCCTATAGCCATTAGTAACGTTGGATGGTCATATTATATTCTATACATTGTGACAGATGCTTTGGGAGTTATTGTTATTTACTTTTTCTTTGTGGAGACTTCTGGTCGAAATCTGGAGGAAATGGAGGAGATCTTCGAATCACCCAATCCGGTTCAGACTTCATTGCAAAAAGAGAGGATCATGAGAGTGGACGACCAAGTTATTGTTGCTGAAGATTGATTACAATCATTTCGGTCTTTATAGGTAATATTTTAGTTTTTAATTCAAATATGTTGAGGTTGCTTTATCGAAGCTTTGCATGGATATTTTTTGTAGAGAATTACCACTTTAGGTCATTTTAGCTAATTACCTCATTCGATTATTTTAGCTAATTACCACTTCAGGTCATTTAATAAATTACCGATTTAGGAACTTTCACTGAAGAACTCGAACTTTAAAATAAAAGACAGCAAAACAAATTTGCTAACATGAGTTAAAGAATGGAAAAAATGATATTCTTTTTCAAGAAGAGAAGCCATTCTAATTATCAAAATTCGAAAAAATGGATAGACCTAACAATAGTTTTTGGCCCTTCTTCATTCACCCCCGCACGCCGTCTCCCCATCGAGCGGCACCAGCAGGTTTTATATTTCCGTCCGGAGAAGCTTATCATGCCCCCCCCCCATTCCTAATCTAGCATATTGGGGGGCATTTCCGGTGAGGGGACAAATGCGGAAAAGCGAGTCATCAGGATCGTGCTAGTCAGTTGTCTCAAACAGTAACCAATCCTAGCATTTCCGCAACACCTGCACAATTCCGGTCCCCGCACTTGAAAACCTCCGCGATCAGCTGGAAATGTCAAAGTATCCGTCCATTACCACTTTGATGAAGAACCGAGTGTCCCTAGAGCCTACTAGGAAGCACGTCAGTCGGGCATGCGACGAATGCAAAAGGCGAAAGGCAAAATGCTCGGGCCAACGACCCTGTTCCCGATGCTCGGAGCATTCAATACAGTGTAGCTTTAAGACTCCACATAATAGAGGGAAGAAACAACCTGAAGAACTACTTCCTAGAGATGTTGCGACGGATTCCAATGAAGGAGAAGGAGAAAATGATGATCTGGGCGTCATCAACGAATCTTCATCAATCGCATTTCTCGATCGTGCCATGAAACGGTTGAAAAGATACAATCCAGGATCCAAGTTCTCGTTTGACAATTATCGAATTCCAGACTTTGAAGCAGCTAGTTTCATTCTGCCAACTCTCAATGATGCCCATACTCTAATGGCATACTATTTTGACTATATCGCTTCTACCAATATCATGCTTCACCGTCCGACAATTGAAGCCCAGCTCAGTTCATTGTACACTGATAGAAAGCTGATAATGTGTGGAACTGATGTTGACAGGGGCATTTGTGCGACTATTTTTGCTATTTTTGCACAGGCAACATTCCAGCTCGATAAGGGATCAAATGCTGGAGTGTCGTTCTATTTAGCCGCTGAAAGACAACTCGACCATTCGACCAATAGCTTTGGAGCCAAAGCAACTACTCTTTCTAGTGTGCAAGCTCGAATGCTGATGGTGATTTATCTGACAATGTCATCCCGAATGGATATGGCTTGGTCTCTTCTAGGCAAAACGATTCGGTCTGCCCAAGCGCTTGGATTGCATCGGAGAAGCCATAGAGGCGGAGTTATACACAATGAATGTCGGAAAAGAACTTTCTGGGTTCTGTATGTCATTGATCGCATGATTAGTATGGTTGTAGGGAGACCCTGTGGCCTGAATGATCTTGATATCGATCAAGATCTCCCATCATTGCTTGACGATGATCAGCTTGCCAGTGAAGAGGCAGGTAATCCAAAGGCTCTTATGCCAGGCCCCGAATACCATCTTGTCGAGCCTGCTATTGAGCACGCAAAGTTGACACAAATAGTATCATCGATTTTATCTGATTTTTATTCTGCTCGTCGCAGTCTCACGGTAGCGGCCGCAAAAGATCATTTGAAGTCCATTTCATTGTGGAGAGCTTCACTTCCTGCATATTTAGATGAAACACGACAGGACATTGATCCCCGAGTACCAATATTAAAGCATGCGAGCATTGCTCTTTTATGTGGATATTACCATGCACTGATCCTTGTATATAGACCTTTTCTTATGGGACCTCCTTCAAGATTTGGAAGCGAATGGGCCGAGACAGCAACTGTTGAATGTTTGAATACTTGCCGCCAAGTTTTTGCAATGGCATCTGATATTGTCAGTAGAGGTTTGCTTGCAGGGTGGTTCATCATCTACAACTGCATCAATGCTGTTCTAGTAGTTTATGTCCATACTCTGTTGAACTTGCAAGGAAAGAGTTTTTCAACACAGTTGTTTCTTGCTGCTGAAAACTGCGATAGGCTTCTGTCAGACAATATTAAAGACAATTTACTAGCCGATAGATTTCTGCTAGTATTAAAAGAATTGCGATCCGAAATTCGCGAGCAGCTATCATCTGAATCTAATAAGACGCCTGCTCTAACTTCAGAATTAGATGATCTCAACATGACTCGAGAGACAAGCGCTGATTTATATGATTTCGCTAATAATTCGCTTCTGGAAGCTCTAACAACGCAAATATTCGATATGAGTCATCGTGAGAGTCTGTATTATTGATAGTCACATTTGTGGTCTCTATTGATTGATGTTTGGATATGAACACTTTTATTGACTATTAAATTTGTGGTCTTTTTTTGATTCACGATTGGATATGGACGCTGCTGTTGACGATTAGAATTGTCGTCTCTTTGATTCACGATTGGAGATATGAACACGTTTGTTGACGATTATATATCGTCTTTTGTTGACAGTTTATTCATGCACTATATATACAGTTCAAAAGCATTTGGTTGGCGCTTTTGTTGTTTTGTATCCTTGATCTTGTAATAAATATCCCAGCCTTTGAACCATATAATAATCGCATAGTAACATGGCACCTCTATCACGACCTATGAGGAGTTCACTTTTGACTTCGGGGATGGATCAGCTTGCTTTTCAGTGGGCTTAGGATTCTGGTTGCTGAATCTGGAACGGACGACGTCAATAAACGAACTCAATGCTTTAAACAATCCATAAATTGCCAATGCCAGAATGCTAGAGAACAATGCTAATAGTACCGTCTCATTAGATAGATAATCGTAATCACCTCTCTCTCGCCTCGGTAGCTTTTGCTTTTGGTTTTTCAGCTCTGCCAAAGATGGTAATTTAGTGATCGGCTCAGTGTTGAGCTTCTTGGGCTTTCTCTCTTCATGCTGTTTCCAAAGATCTCGAGTTTTTGGATCCCGTTTCTGGCGTACTATATCGGCAAAAATATCTGAATGTTTCTGTTGCTTGAACTCGGGCCCAGTGCCAAAATCTTCACCTGTACCAGACGTATAGATCAAAGTGAAAAAAGGAGACGGTGTACGAGAAAATGCGTCCTGAATCAGCGCATCATTCTTATTCAATTGAACTGACCTTTCATACTCATCTTCAGGCAATGGATCAAATTTCAGTCGAATTACCTTGGGTCGAGTGTCAGCGTACTTTTCAAACAGTTGATCGCCATGGATATCAGCATCAATTGTTTCTACTTTGCACTGGTTTTTCAGCATTCTTTCAATTCTGTCAATATCAATTGACTCATCAAGCCGAGGAAATGATCCTACAGTTCCACCCCATGACAGAAATCGTCGCAAGTCTTCAAACAGATAAATATCATACTCTGTATTGACCAGCGACTGGAAGTCTGACACTCGAATTCCTGGCTGCTCGACCAACAAATACTCATCTGAAGGACAGCCAACAAGCCACTTATCCATTATCGCGTAAACCTCATCTGTATTTGTGAATCCTCCATTTCGGAGCTTCCGTAAAGTGTCGATATCCTTATGAACCGAAGGTATCTCTCGGTAAGATGCAAAGATTAACGGATACGACTTTCCATAGATATATTCCGAATCCAATTCCGAATTTGAGCTGTCCTCCAATGCTATACACTGTTGTAAAAGCCAAACGCTTACTAACACCAAAGCTGGCCCTAATCTCATCGCGAATGTCTGAAGGAAAGATGGATTTCATCGCTGACACATCTGTAGGCTGTGCACGGCTGCAGGCGATGACACGCAGGTACCAGCAGACTATAAATAGAGACGCTGATCCAACAATCTACATCTACTCCTACGGATACAATCAACTTTTATATTTCACAAATAAAAGCAGAAAAGATCCAATAACAATCTGAATAAATAAGTAACCTCTAATTTACATGAACGTCTACAGTATAGTCCTCCTCCAGTTCAGTGTCACCGACAGTCTGGTTCATTTCCAGAGGTTCAGTGTCAAACTCAAGCGCAATAGCAGCATTAGCACCGAGATTTTTCTTTGAGCGGTAGTGTTCCACAAGTTTGGATACTTTAGTTTGCGCATTAACCAATACTGTGATCGCAACATTATCTTTTCCTTTGAGCGAGATTCGAAAGTATCCTTCATCACCACTGTCTCCTTGTATCTGTTCAGACTGCTTTTCAGCTTGGCCTGAATCAATATCATTCATTGAAGTTTGAGCTGCTTCCTCCTCTTCGCCATCATCATTAGCACGAGCATTGTATCTGCGCTCCAATTCTCCAATGTGCTTTTCAAACTGTTCTTTATGCATTAATGAAACTTCCATCACCGGGTCTACTTCTTGTACTCCCAGAGTAGTTGGGGTCGACGTCTCGAACACTTGAACATTCTTCCACATCAACACACACTCTAACAGTATCACAGTGAGAGTGTCTGTATCAAAGTACTTTGTGACTTGAGCGCAGTGTTCTACAACCAGTTTCTTGAGATCCGAAAACGGCTTATTACTCAAAAATTCAAAGCTGAGACTCCCCAACACACCTGTCTCCTCCACCATGTTGTTGACAATGACCCTGACCGGGAATGCTTGCATCTTAGCGTTCTTCTTTCGTCTTATATACTCGGCGAGCTCGGGGTCTGAAATATTGTCCTCGTCATCCTTCAAGTCACCTGTTACAGGACTCAACTCTTCCTCATTTTGTTTTAATCCAACCGGAACGACCTCAACTATGGACGAACTCGGTGAACTTGGTTGCTCACTGACAATGTTGTCGTATTGTATATTAGCTACTGGACTCCCGGCAATACTTCCATCATAACTAGCATCATCGCCGTCATCATCATCACCAGACTCATTACCATCACTATCACTATCAATCAACTCCACAACATCGTCTTTGCCAATTGGTTTCAGGGCTGCATTATCATATGACCGTAACCGCTTCGCGACAGATGCCTTAACTACAGGTCTTCTTTTCTCCGCTTCACCTGCAACTGTTACAGATTCAATTGAGTCTGCCTCGGATCCCAGGTTTGTTTTGCGCATACTATTCAATGTGGTGCCAATTAAAGAGGCATTGGAGTCATCGGTGATTGCTTCCGCATTGATGGAAGAACCATTAGAGAGATCAGCCGGCAATACGTCGACAGCGGAAAAGCCCAACGCAGGCTCTGACTCTGGATCTTTTCCACCATCAACTCGTAGATTGAAGCTTTCAAGAGTCGATATCTCATTTGGAGGCTCTGCTGTCTGAGATGATAAGGAGACCACTGTATCGATGCTATCAAGATATTTGCCCTCTACTAACGATTCATTGACCTCAGTCTCTAGAGACCCAGACCGTCGACTGATATTGAAAAAATCTCGATCATCATCTACTTTGGGACTATCAGAATTTGATGGTTTGAGTCTTCTCCGTGTCTTCCATTTAGATCCTGGTTGTTCCGCCATTGTCAATTCCCATAGCGGTGCTAATATCGATTTATAGTGCGAGTTAAGAGGATCAATTCACGCGAGGCTGGGCTGCAGTTACTCCGAACCTGTAAAGTATATAAAAACAATTTCATTTTTCATTGAAAAATACAGCTAATCTAAGCAAACCGCTCATAAGTCATAATAAACATTAAAATACACTAGAATACCACCTGGGATGAACCCAGAGGCCGTCACAATGGCCTCGCCGAACGCACTCTACGCCAACAAGCCATTGTACGATCTCACCTAGCTCACCACGAGTCAATATCAAATTCAACATCTGATAAATGACATTCTCTGTAATACTAGGGTGTGTTGCTATTATCATAAGAACCCGTCTTATGATCCTCTTCCACATCTCTTCGTTCAAACTTCCGTCGATACCTGTCCATATATACTCGGCAGGTTTTCCAGTGGGAACTCCCAATTTGGGACGGACCATGCTCGTCAGTACAGTTGCTTTACTTCGTAAGATTATATCACAGTCAAGCTTCTCTTTATCCATTGACCTCGTTCTATATCCATTGATCAAGTTCTCACCAGCAGAGTTGACACGAACCGATTCTATGTTTTGATGGGACAATAGATCCAAAATAGATAACATCGAGCTGTCGGGAGCTGTGCGGGACATGATCATACCCTTGGATGATTCAAACGCTGATACAAGCTTATTTTCAAAAGCAGTCGCGTCTTCGAAAACACTATCCCCGAGCTTGATAGGGATCGTATAACCAAACTTTTCAGAAAATGTATAGTTTCGGCCTGGCATAACTTTCTCTTTATCCCTCAATGAATATATAATAGATCTGGTGTCCTCAAGAGTCTTCAGAGCCTTGGAAAATATGGAAGGTTCGAAAGATGTCAAGATAGCCTGGGCTGAGTCTGCATCATATCGATCTTCCGGAGTAGCTATAACTGCTTTGATAGATTGCATTGCTTTGGCCACTTCAGCATCTTCTTTTGATTCTTCGCAGGATCTAACTCTGTGAACGCCAAACGGAACTGAAATCATCAAGTCTGCCATCTTTACCATCGACAGGGGTGCAGATAACATATCTTCCAAGGGGTTTATATCAACTTTCTCGGTAAGTACTATATCATAGTCCGAAATCACATCTTGACGGGTATTATACAACCAAGATGTACCAGATTCCTGAAGTTCTGCTTCATGGGATCTCCAATACTCTGCATATAACCTCAAATCATAGTCATTTGAGCTTTTGATTTCTGGGAACTCCCCGCCTTTATACGCCTTTTCAAACAATGCCTCAAATCGCATTTGCGATACCACAAGCCGTCTCACACCACCATAATTATCTCTAATGGCAGGCCACTTCTTGCGAGCAGAATCAGGTGTTAACTTTGTTTCTGGCATTGAGCTGACAACTAGTTCCCAGTCTATAGGAGATGCCATACTATTCGAGAGAGATCTAGATACAACCACTAATCGGTAAAACATATCAGGATCAATACCGAAAGCGTTGTTGTTTCTTGACAATCGAGGAACTTTGCCACTGATCGGATCCCTAGCAAGTGGAAGTGTCTTTATATTCCTTCGCTTACGCTTTATTGGCGACACAACTCTAGAACCATATGACACTTCAGCCCTTGCTCGTTGCTTTTGCTTTGTGTCCTCAAGCTGTTTAGCTCTAGCTGCCTCTCGTCGTTTGATATCTTGCTCTTGCAAACGCTTTGCAGCAGCAGATTTCTCAAGTGGGTCTATGTTGACATAGAACTGTAAATCAACTTTCCTATCGCGTCCTATAAGAATGGGGTGGTGATCCAATGGTGCCTTTTTCTTTGGTTCTTGAATGCCTTTGGATATCTTTTCCTTGAGTTCCAACACCTTGGCATCATCATGGCTAACCTCAGAGAGGACAATAATCGACTTGGTGATATGAATACGGTTTGTAGGAACCGTTACAAAGATCTTTGTCACTCGACCTTCTCTCTCTAGAATATCAGTGCATTTATCAACAGTTCTTCTGTCCAAGTTACTGCCGTCCGAAAATTTATCATTGACTGCCTTCATAAGATAAGATCCACCTTGCATAACACCACCCTGTTCTTTCAACGTTTCAATAATCTGGCGACTACGTTTCAGAGTTGCAAATGACAGAGCCGCATTTTCATTATTCTTTCGTTTGGGTCGTTTGATTAGTGGTGCAGAGTTAGGTAGCGAACGACGAACTGATAGACTTGGGCCGAGCGATTCTGCTTCGAGCTTGATGGCCGTAGACGGTGTGATGCTTCGATTGAAACTAATGGTGTCTGCTGGAGTAACATCCCTTGAAATTCCAGAGCCAACATCAACAATTTCATTAAGATCAAACCCGTTGTTCTCCTTTAATTCAGCAACATCACCAGTTCCAGGATCGATAAAAGAAGAATCAATTGCATAATCACTAGCCGTCTCTGAATTTGCAGGTGGTTCAGAACGAGACTGGGTATTACTGGATTCTCCACCATCAACAAACACAGGAGGCACCACATTAGAACCACTGACATTGGGGTCAATTATACTAGGGCCGTTGTCATTTTCCACCTGAATATCATGCATTTCAATTTTAACATCAGATTTTCTAGGTCTTCCCCGTGGTCTTTTTGTGGGTGTACCGTCTTCATTATCATTGCTAACCTCCACCAAATGCTTTGGTGGCCTGCCTCGTTTTTTAGCGGTATCATCTTTTCGAGGCCTTCCTCTTTTCTTTCCACTCGTGGACGGCGAAGGGATTCCTTCGCCTTGAGGCAAGAATTTATTAACAACAGGAGTTGACGAATAGCCCACTTGCATTTTAGACCCATGAAATACCGGAAACTGACGACCCAGTTCATCCATATGTATTTCAATAAGCCCAGGAAGCATATTAGAGTACTTCTTATTCAGATCCACTATAGACTTAGATGCACCTACTCTGTCCACTTTTTGGAATGTTTGCCAGACCTCATCTGGCTCTTTGGACACATAAGAGCAGTAAGAAAGCTGAGAAAAATATCGATAGAACTTCACTCGAGCAGAAAAATCAGTTCCTCTGATAATCTTAAGATGTCCAATAGCAGGACATGCTCCAGAGTTAGATTTCTTGGACTTCCTACCACCTTTACCTTCCTTCTTGTCAATGATGAACTCTAGAACCTTGGTACTATTTCTAGTATACCCACGGCCCGCCAATCGAGTGTGTAGATCCATAGCAGGAAGCCCAGTAATACCAGCACTATTGATGGTATCATATAGTTGGCTTTCAAGTGGATATATCTGATTGAATAAAATAGGGATCACTTCTGACTTCTGTGGCACTGTGGCATCTTCTTCTTCAATTTTGATAAGCCTGCTGCTTTCAAGTAGACTAGGTTCAATGAGAGTGCTATCTCCAGCAGTAGTTTCTTCTCCGGCACCAGGTGCCATAGAGTCGTCATTTTCTTCGGCAATTCCAGTCTCATCATCTTCGTCATCATCCATGTCTTCATCACTGCTGAGTCTGTCGGCTAAATCCTGCTCATCAGGTAGATCCTTTCCAAACTCAACACAACGTGAATGATATTCCTTTTTGTTATCATCCGTACGGTATACAACAACGCGACGAATATAACCCTCTTCGTGTAAACGTCGAACACAGCTGGCAAATAACTTATGTTTGTTCCCTGTGCTAAAACCCAATTGCTTCTTCAGATCATCGTATTGCCGAAGCATATTTGGAGCAGATTTAACTGCGTCCACTATTTCTCGTCTTAGCATTCTCTTGTTGGTAATATGTCCTCCAGATCTTGGATCCAACGAGGTTGATTTCTTGGCGTCCAAAAACTTTGTCGATACTGCCAAATGTGTACTTGCACCACTCTGAACAACTGGAAATCGTTTAACGAGACCATATTTGATAAGAAGTGCTACTCGACCTCCAATAGAACGAGGGTCTTGCTGTGTTGCTCGTGCCATTTCTACAGAGGTTATCCCATGAGTGCGAGACCTTGATATAGCACATAGTAGTTGAAATGGATATGGGCCAATCTGAGTTAGTTTAGCTCTTAGCACAGGACCTTCACAAGAACAACCTATTGGAAAGGTTTCATATTCAAAAATAATATGAAACCGTAACAACAAGGCTCCTCTACCAACAACAGCATTTGCAGAAATCATTTGAGGAAATCATCAACACTGATTTCAATACTTACTGGGTTACCATCGCGAGGCATTCCTGTTAGTTTCATCCATTGGTTTTCTTCAGTCGCATACACTCGCAAGTGGTCTCCAAATAGTTGGCCCAACACTATGGGTCCCTTAATTACATGCTCGCTAGGTAAAACCTCATCTCCGTTGGCGCTGACCACTAGTTCGTCAGTCTGGACCACAAGCCATTTCCAAATAGCCTCCTTCATGAAATCATCGAGATCCACCGTTACTTCGGCAGTGAACTGCCATAACTCACTGAGAGTAGCACCCTCATCTCCATTAAGTGCTACGTTCTCAATGAGATGCTCTACAATCTCGTCTGGTGAGAGTACCATGCAGAATTACCTGATTTATAGCTGGTTTAAGTCGATTGTAGCCAAGTTGGTTCTCCAGAGTGGACATGCACAGTTAGAAGTTACAAACGGGGCTAATTCCATATCTGTTCAGGGTTATGCAATGTTCACTATTTGAGATGATCTTCTGCGGAGCTACAGAACTATATAAGAACCTTATAATAAAAATTTTGAAGTGAATCGGATGTTATTCTTGAATTCTGAACGATTAAGTTCCAATTGAAATAATAAACTAATTACCACTACATCAATGCTACCTTTCAAAGCGATCTCTTCCCGGCCTACTGGCCAAAGGTCCCACCCGCAACAAGAAATAATTCAATTAACCGATACGGCTTTATCCCTGCATACCCTCCTCCATCTATCCGCCAGCCAAATCTCTCGCAATCTATTCGAACCATTCTGTGCCTTCAGTGCCTCGCTTATCCGCTTTATCAGCTCATAATTACTATTGTAAGGACTATTTCAGGAACGACGTCTGTGCCTGAGCTGTAGTATACGAAACTTTGTCCAGTCCATTATGCAGTGCCCTTCCCTAAAATTGTAAAGCAGAAAAAACAACGATATCACAAAACCAATGAGCCATGTAGAATTGGCAAGAAAAAATAGTTATACCAACCTTCTGCCTCCCTGGACATGCATAAATATGTTGATAAATATCAGATCACAAGTTCCATGAATCGTAGCTATGTCCAGATACGAGACTGTTACCATTTTATGGAATAATAACCTAACCCAATAATACCGATTCGAGTGTCCCGTTGGTGTTACGGCATAGAGTCACACATTAGACATTCGAGAGGGTTGGGCAACGGCTGCAAAATACAGTAATGTATCATTCAAGTTAAGGAAACCACAGGAGTAAACACAGTGGCTCCCCAATGAACACATTACCATGGACGGAGCTAGGCGGCCGAAAGAATGTAAGTATATCTTGTAACTTTGGCCTCTTCAGCTCATGAATAAATCGGTTTGCATAATGCCCGATAGCATCGCTTATCGGTATATGACATAGCAACTGTAAATGGGGGTAAAGGCTATCCTATCAGCTGCTGTGTGGCTACACGACGGACAAACATGGTGTCAACTTATGCACTGTTCTCCTTCAACAATTAGATTTTTTGTTATTACTTGTATTGATCCTCGTCTTGTACTCGCTAGAAAGCAGTTACCAGACTAACAGATGAGAAACTCGAAGTCGAGCGAGTCATACAGTCTCAAATAAAGTGGTATGAGCAGACGTAGCCCCATTTGTGTTCCCAATAACGCGGTTTGCGAAGCCGCACACTATCAAATCCATAAATTGATATTTCAAATCTCTAGCGATTGCTTGAATCACGGGTTGTTTCAGAATTGCCGATCTTCTACTTGGAGTCTGATACACACTTTCAGATTTTACGTAGTTAAAGCAATGCTGGTCGAATACACAGATCTGCGCACAGCAGCAGCTAGTATTATTAACTTAAATTCCCGCTTATAGCATTATTTGAAATCAGTAGAGCAATCTAGTTTTTCTTGGATTTTACCCATAAGTAAAAGTGGATAACTGATCATTAGCTAACACTAGTCTGCGTCTAGGTTAACAACACTGTACTGTAGTGGCTAATGCTCTATAATTAATAAAC
The DNA here is from genome assembly GCA_030578775.1 of Sugiyamaella chiloensis. Lineage (NCBI taxonomy): Eukaryota > Fungi > Ascomycota > Dipodascomycetes > Dipodascales > Trichomonascaceae > Sugiyamaella > Sugiyamaella chiloensis. Next base: position 283,216 of record JAKTZE010000012.1, read on the forward strand.
AAAGCACTGTTAAACCAGATATAATACAGTCCTAGGTTATAATCAGTTGGTTTTAAATTATCTATGATATCCAAATAAGGTACAATCACGTTCTGAACGAGAACTCTACGATTTGAATACGGAGGCAGGCCCACCCACCCCGCAATATTTCCTATCTTTTTGGGGCTTTCTGATATCTCTTAACTCCATTTCTTTCCACTTTTATTGGTTCTCGGTTTTCATCGCCGGTCACATTTTGGTGTTTTCCTGACCGGGATCAATGGTGTTGCCGTTTGGGTCAGATCTGCGATCGGTATGCATTTCCTAACCCTACCCCGCACCTTCATCGAGTTTGTGGTGCATAATCTCCTATTCCATCTTATTCTGTGTTTTTCTCTTGAGGAGGTTGTTTCCGAAATTCACGAAAATCAAAGCTGTAACAGCATGTATTCAGGGCACTTGCCAATCATAATAGTTTATTTAGAGGTGGTGATCGGATCATGTCTCCTTGGTAAAGCTTGTCAGAAATAGTGTCTCTTAGTTATAAAACGGCACCAAAGCCAAACCGCTATGGACAACAAATAATAAACTTTAAAAGCACTGTAACGCACTGATAATCACCGTTAAACCCTGCAGTTAAGCGATCGTTTTGTGTGATTTAGTTAATTTGACGATGCTGATTAAAAATCCTCTTAAGGAGAAGAACATAGCTGATGTTCTAAATGAATCTCTCGACGTCGACGCCAAATCGGCATCCCAGCTTATGGAAAATGCTAAACTAGCCACTGAGAAGGAGCATAATATGTCTCTGTGGCAGGGTATCAAGCTTTATCCCAAGGCTGTAGCTTGGAGTATGCTCATCTCAACTTGCATTTGTATGGAAGGCTACGACGTATGTTTATTAAGTAACTTCTATGCATTCCCTGCCTTCAACAAGAAGTATGGCAAATTGACGTCGGGTGGTACCTACCAAGTTTCTCCACCTTGGCAGTCTGGTCTCAGTAATGGTGCTAATGTGGGAGAGATTATTGGTCTGTTCATTAACGGATTTGTCTCTGAAATATTCGGATACCGGTACACTGTCATGACCAGCTTAGTGCTAATTGCTGCTTACACTTCTATTTTTTTCACTGCTCAGAGTGTTGTTGCCCTTGAAGTTGCCGAGATCTTGTGCGGTATCCCATGGGGTGTTTTCCAAACTCTCACAGTTACTTATGCATCCGAGGTATGTCCAGTTGCTCTGCGAAGTTACCTTACAACATATGTTAACTTCTGCTGGGGACTGGGCCAAGTGGTTGGCATTGGTGTTATCAAATCCATGTTGAAGCGAGGAGACGACCAATGGGCATACCGGATCCCTTATGGTTTGCAATGGATGTGGCCTCTTCCTCTGTTTATTGGCATTTTTCTCGCCCCCGAGTCTCCGTGGTGGTTGGTTCGAAAAGGCCGTATTGAGGATGCAAAGAAATCACTCTTACGACTCACTTCCTTGAACAGGGAAACCGACTTCGATGCCGACGAAACCATCTCCATGATGATTCACACTACTGCACTTGAAGAAGAGATGACTCGAGGTGCGAGCTATTTGGATTGTTTCAGAGGCACTGATTTACGACGAACTGAAATTGTATGCGTGGTTTGGGCCATCCAAAATCTGAGTGGAAACTCATTTTCTAGATACTCTACTTATTTCCTTGAGCAGGCTGGCTTGGCTACCACTACATCATTTGACTTTGCGCTTGGCCAGTATGGTATCAACATGGCTGGTGTGTTTGGAGCCTGGGCCTTGATGGCTATGGGAATTGGTCGACGATCTCTGTATTTGTACGGACTGTGTGGTCTATGTTCTATGCTGATGATTCTAGGATTCCTTGGTCTTGCTCAGACTCATCACAAGAAGGAAGCTTCTCTGGCTACTGGAAGCATCATGTTAGTATGGGCTCTTTTCTATCAGCTCACCGTCGGAACTGTCTGTTATTCATTGGTTGGAGAAATTTCCTCTCGTCGTCTTCAAATTAAGACTGTGGTCCTAGGCCGTAACTTATTTAATATTGTTGGTATTGTGTGCAGTGTTTTGACCCCGTATATGTTGAATCCAATTGCTTGGAACTGGGGCAATTACGCTGGCTTCTTCTGGGGTGGTATATGCTTTTTGTGCATAATTTACACTTACTTCCGAGTTCCAGAACCTCAAGGGCGATCTTTTGCAGAACTTAACATTATGTTTGGTAGTGGAATCAGCGCCAGAAAGTTTGCATCAGCCAAGGTTGATGTGTTTAGTGGAACTGTTGTGTTGGATGACAATGATGATGGTAAGATCGAGACTTCTCATTTGGAAGAAGTTTCCTCTTCAAATATTCGAGAGTTTTTGAAAAAGAATGATGTGAACGTTCTTCCTGTGTCTGAAGTTTAGTGCATGCTAGTGGGCTAATAAATTCCTATCTTTTAACATTACTTAAGCCAGTATATTTGCTAGTTTTCTAATTTGTACTGATCCACAAGCTGACTTTGTCTTGATATAGTTGGGATCGCCTGTCTACCTGATCGGCAATTATAAACTCTGATGGCAGATTTAAGACCCGACCTGTAATAACAGGCGAAGTGGATGAATGATCCCCATAAATGTAACTCCAGGTGTTTACTCTCGTAGTCGTGAATAGACCGCGTCCCGTCATTTCTTCTGGCTCTAAAAATATGTCATAATTCCTGCCTGAAAATGAGAAAATAATATCGAAAGCAGCCTTCAACCAAATACGTCATAGAGACACTCGGGGACATTTCCTCAATATTTGATCTGAGGTCATGAATTATTATACTCACAGGCCTCTGGATCGATTGAGATTACAGTTCTCTGAACCAAGTTCTGATCCACTGTCTAATTGAATTGGTGTAGGCCACTACTGGGATATAATCTCGACAATTTTATTGTGACTCACGAGTTAGCATTTTTGTCAGATATTGCCAATATTAGAGATCTTTCGCCCTTTCTAAAGAAGACATGATCATACCAACCTAAACGCTATTAACAGAATTTTGTCAATATTTTGTTACAGATAATTCTGTAAAGAGTGACAATAGCATCCAATCTAACACCGAAAATGGCAAGGAAATCTCTGATCAAGCCTGCTTTGCCATGGACTTGTCACCAACTTTAGCGAATCCAAGTCTTTATTTTGAAATCAAGCCAGTTATTGATAAACTCACTGGCCATCTCAGGTTTGATCCTCGTCTTCCCATTCATAGCGAGTATTTTGAGTTCGGGGATCTTCTATTGGACTCGGAATGAAAATTTTTATCAACTTAAATAATAAGAACAATTATAACTTAATAATAAGTCAATGATAATAATCTTCATCTGCGTCGAGATCTAAGCATCAAAAGTATCCTTTAATGCAATTTCCTCACGACTTGCACCAATAACTTGTTTCTTATTCAAAAGCTTGAGTACTATCGCGAGAGCGATGAATAATAAAATAATAATAGGAATGGAACGAACTGAAGCTGACTTGAGTCCGTCATACCCACCTATCTTCTAGCCATCTGAAAAGCCTATCGCCATTATAATAATAGGTTGGAAATACATCGCACATAGAAACAACCAAATTGTGGTGTTCGACATTGAAAGACTTACCACAATATCAGCTTCTTTATTTTTTTTTATTTTCAATTCGTTCTCCCACAGGCTTTTTGGTAATTACCAACTTTGACCCCGACAACCAAAGTCTTTGCACCCTATTTGCAACCTATTTGGATCCATACGGGGAGTATTTCAAATTCAGTCAAATTCAATGGAAATATTTCAATACTCTTATATTAGAGCCGTTTATATATATTTGCGTATCAGACTTTTAATCTATTTTTCTATTTCTTTTTGTTTTTCTTTTTCTACTAATGCAGTCGCACAGGTCATTAACATCTACCAACTAGCTGAACTGTTAACATTCTACGAATGTTTACCTGTGCGTCATGCCTCAACCCGCATTAACAGCAGTTCGTAATCATTCCTAGATGTGCTATGCCATGAGTTATCCCCAGCATTTCTGCGACTGACCCATGAAATGTAAATTGCAACACCCGAGCCACTCACTTGTTCTTCAGGTGTCATGGCTGAGAAGTCAAGATAGCGATGCTACGATCCATATGGTTCTGCTCACTCCACCGTTAAAGCACTTGAAGAACTACAGGAGCGGCGGCTTGAGAGCTCCAATATTCTGTCTGCGTTTAGGGCAACAGGAATAGCTGGGAATCTGCGTTTACCATGCGTCAACTCGTTGACGCAGGAGGATGAGGCAACTTACCGTCAGAGTATGAGCGATTCCAGCCACTCTGATTTAGAAGACTTGATTTAGAAGAAGACTTGGATGTGTCAAGCTCAGAACCAAATATATTACCTTTTGATGATCTGTACCCCTCGAGAGCAAGAACGAAGCAACATGGAAGCGATGTGATAAATCAACTTCTATCTCTGTCACGCCTGAGGTCTGAAATAGCGAAGAAAGAAGAGGAAATCAAAGCTCTAAGGCAAAATCAGAAGGGAACACGGAAATCAAGAGATGAACCTGCTGAAGAAAAGTCCATTGTTTTAAATACCCCAGAATTCATGAAAAAAGCTCTAGAGAAGGAAAAGACGTCAGCGTCTCGAAAGAAAGCTCGTCTGGACGAACATAGAGGAGATGTACCTCAGGGGGCATTATGACAGCGCACTAGCATTACTGGACTGATTGTTTGATTATTATATTCAATTGTCTAATATTTATTCTTTGTCATATTATTTATAAGCTCCAATGGTAGTATAGTGTATTGACCGCAAGCTCATAGATACTCACATTTGTTATCCTAATGGATATCACGCAGTATTAGAGATATGCAGTTACAAGTCACTTAAACTCTGGTATCCGCATCCCGCATTGCCGGCAATAAGCCGTTCCAGGGTCGTTTAAGGCTGAGTCTCTGAGACCCTTTACTTTACGCTGTCTTCTTACATAGATAACTGATTGAAACCGGGCTACGAACGTTTATATTCCGACATAAGTGTCATTTCTGGCATTGTAGAAAGATTGGCATTGACTTGCTTATTGGTTAAATCTTGGTTCCCTGTATTATTGTTTTTGGCGGGTTGGTGTAGAGCCTAGTCAACATCGTGGCGATCTTTCAGTTGTACGCAAAGAAGGAGCTTTACTTGTTTCTTTTTTTCATTATACGATTATACAGTAAACCATGTACTCAGATGAAGTGGATTTAGAGGCACAAGTGCCATTTTCTGACTCTCCAGAGTTTGACCGATTGTCGGAGTCAATTGCATCAGGATTGTTCGACATTAATAGTAACATTATAGCTCTGCAGCGGTTATTGGTTACTCTGGACAAGCCTAACCGGTCTTCATCGGCCGAAGAGCGGGCATTGGAGTTGGCAGACTCTACGAGAAGTCGATTTAAAGAGATCGGCGAGTCTATGAAACGGGTCCAACAGTGGACGGATGTTGCCGCGAGCCAGAGGTTCACACAGCAGAAGTTGTCCCGGGAATTCGCGAGTGCGTTATCGGAATTCCAGACTATCCAGAAGGATTTGGCTGAGAAAGAGAGATCTTCTATTATTCGAGCAAAGACTAGTCTAGCAGAACATCCAGATCTAATTGATGACGATAGAGATCAAGCACGTGAAAGTGAGTTGATCGGCGGTGACGCCCAGCACCAGGAGTCGCTTCTAGAAGAAGGGGTAGATCAGGAAGAATTGGACTATCAGCAAGCATTGATCTCGGAGCGAGAACAGGAAATTATGGGCATAGAGCAGGGAATCCAGGAGCTTAATGAGATTTTCACCGATTTGGGCACTATTGTCGCCGAACAGGGCACAATCATAGATAATATCGAAGCGAACATCTACAATGTGGCACAATCGACGTACGATGCATCCACACAACTTACGAGGGCTGCTCGATACCAACGAAACTCTAAAGGGCGTGCAATGTGTCTGCTGATCATTTTGTTAGTGATATTAGCGGTTGTTTTGCTGGGTATATTCGTGGGTTAATTTTCGTTATTGCACAGTTTTACCATACTATTGCATATGGTGTGGCTACAGAGACCGGAAGCTTAACGGGACGCTTAACGGAGATCCTGATGCGCACCAGTACTGTGCCTTTAATTTTTCCGCCAGGAGTTTGAGATCAACGGTTTGTTACGGATCAACCCGACGATGACCAGAAACAAAACATTGGTTAGTGGGTGCAGTCAGCCTTTCAGTCCGGGTTCGGATTAATGACTCGGCGGTCGGTCATACTGTTTAAGGTACTCACGCAAGGTTTTTCCGTATTATTTTCAAAACTGCCCGGCGATTTGTTCCGGCATACTCTATGCGGTCAATTTTCTTCACATGTCGTGGAAGAATCTGCAAGGTTCAACGACGCCTGCACGTCACTGGACGCAAATGTCTGAAACCAGAGTGGATCAGCATGACAACACGATGGTCTCAGATTGCATCCTGCTACAGTACATAGCCTTCTTCACATGCCTCTATTAACTTTCATATGTCTTAAACCATGAGTGGCAACTAGTAGACGTGGCGTGTTTGTTTGAACTCTCCGGTCCTTAGATTTCACATGTACATGTATAATATCGATATTGCTGTAGCATGTTCTGTGCTTCCTATATACTATTTGAATCCTAAAGGTATCGCCCCTGTAATATCACTTTATACACCCTAAATTAACAATCTCATTGACTTTTTTTGATATTGTAGTATACATGTATTAGTTTTCTGCGAGATTATGCTATTCTATCTACCCACTTTAAAAATAACCAAATTTAAACCCCATTATTAATTTAAAATGTTCCGGATCACCTTATATTTCTCCGTGCCTCGGTAGCGCCTCACCACCCGTCTATCCTTCATCACCATTGCTTTTTCCCTTGTGCAGGCCCGGGGTAAGGTCCTACTTTATCAACGGACAGGGCGCATCCATACCGGTTGTCTTCTAATTATTTACACTCCAATATTCGAATGATATAGCGGCAAAACTACTGATTGGCTATTATTTTTGATTGATTTGACTGTTGATATTACAAATACTTACCAATTTTGTTGCTGGTGTACTATCAGCTATTGTGGATCCCGTTACTAGCTTATTTGTTTGCTTGTGTGTGAGGTGATCCCCCAAGATCGTAAAAGGCCCCAGGCTGGAATCGCGAGTGGCCAAAATAACACCACTTTGAAACGACTCAGGTTTTTTTGCTGAATCTAAAGTGTGTTTGTGCCCGATATAAATAATATAGCCGGTTATGCTTTCAGCGTCCATGTTTCTACCTAGGGGTAGGCGAAGACCACCTTCGCAACCCCAGACTCCTGCGGATGAGGATGAGCCCGAGCTCCGTCGGCGGTCGACTTCGGAGGATCGTGCTACCACGTTCCATGGTGCTCATTCAGTGTTTTCTTTTCTAACTGCTACGGCCAGATCTCAGTTCAAGAGATTCGACGAGTTTGATGACGATATGGACGAGGACTATGGCGACGATGTGTCTGATGAAGATGATGATGCATCGTCTTCTGCTCTGAGTTCAGGAAATCAGACTCCGTACGCTGCTGGGACGCCCAGTTTTGGCCCATCATCATTGGGGAAGTCACAAATCCTCCCTGCTGGTCTCGATATGAATGCGCTTGCTCAAAATATCGAGGATCTCAAGCCCTTGACTGCTCTACATGACTACTCAGGTGCCGATAAAGAAAAAGGTACTAGTTTCAGGGATGTTACTATAGCGTCTGGTATCTCATCACCTGGTGATTCTGCTGGTGATTCTCATGAATCTGCCGATGAAGACTATGACGATAAGCTTCTTGCAGTGGCTGATAAGGGCCCTGATGATTCTTATCTGGCTGCCAGTGTTCACAACTTGAAGACTTCAGGTTCACATGGTGCACTTCATGGATCAATGGGTATTAAAGGACGAGGGTCTACCCTCAAGTCTCAGCAATCAAGAGCAAATGCTCTAACAGACAAATTACGCCAGCAGCTAGGCGTCGATAAGGATGATGTGCTAGTGGGAGGTAAGTCTTTTTCCCCCTTTCTTTTTTATTCTTTTTGAATATATATGACTAACAAAGATTACCAATGTTGGCTTCTCAAGGATATAATGCTTCAGGGCCATTTATATCTGACTAATCGTAATTTATGCTTTTTTGCATACTTACCCCGCAATAGTACCGCCACCATCAAAAGCGGATCTCTAAAGAAGAAGTCCCGTAAGACTCCTTCCTTTTCGAGGTATTGGTTTGTGCTTAGAAATGACTCGTTTTCTTATTTCTCCACCTCGACGGAGCTCTATTTCCCCGCCGGCACGATCGACCTCCGGTATGCGATCAAAGCAGAAGTTACCCCAATCCATGGGGATAAGTCCAAGTCGGCGGCATTCACAATATTGACGGAACACCGAACGTATTATTTCAAGGCCGATTCCCCGAAGGCCGCTCATGAGTGGGTTAAATCGTTGCAAAAAGAAATATTTCGGAGTCGGAACGAGGGTGATTGCGTTAAGGTGGTAATACCTCTGGCCAATATAATCGACCTGGAGGACAGCCCTATTCTTAATTTAGCTGTCACTCTTAAAGTCCGTGCTATCGAAGGTGAGGAAACTTTTGCTGTTGATGATTATGTGCTAGTATTCTTCAACAAAGCCGAAGAAAGCGTTAACACCATAAAGACGTCAATTCGTGATCTAGGGGTTGCTGTCGAGGACGGAACTATAAGTCCTCCTGACACTGATCTAGCGGCTCCTGCCACAAAAGAGCCTTCTAGTTCTGCTATTGATTCGCCCCCTATGTCTATGTCACCACGTCGACCCCTTATGAGGACTCAAACTACTTTCAGGAGATCAATGTCCCGCGGCCATTCACAGGTGAGGTCCGCGTCAGCGAGCAAGACATCACCTCGTATGTCCCGAAATCAAACTCCATCTGATACTCCTGGTGGATCCCCTCACCATTCCCGGCCAAGTTCTCCCCATCCTGATAGCCTTGCTGTAGCTGCTGCTGCCACTGCTCTAAACTCACGAAGAAAAAGTAATAGTGATGAAGACAAGAGCTATGATCTATTGTCATCTAGTGAATCAGCTCAGCATTTGCAATTTGAATTGGAAAAGAAGAAAAAGAAAAAGGGCCCTAATATTGTAAGTAAGGTGACTGAAATGTGGGGTGGTGGTCGAAAGCATTTTAGAGATCCTGATGACGCTAGTGGGTTTAGAGATGATCGTCACCTTGTGTCTGATGAAGTTGGACAGGAGAGCAATGAACGATTTCGAGCCCATTTCTCACTTGGTGAGACTGATAATCTCGTTGCGACTTATTATTGTCATATTCAAAAGTCGATTCCTATCTATGGTAAGATGTACTTGAGTAACGATCATTTGTGCTTTCGAAGTCTTCTTCTGGGAACAAATACAAAGATGATCTTGCCTATCACTGATATTGAGAATGTGACAAAAGAGAAGGGCTTCAGGTTTGGATATTCTGGCCTTGTAATTGTTGTTCACGGTCATGAGGAGATATTCTTTGAGTTTGGAGTCAGTTCGAATCGAGATGATTGCGAAATTATGATTCTCAGAGAGCTTGATCATGCGACAAGCAGAAAAGCTCTGACTAAAGACGTCTCTTCTTCTGACCAGATGTTGAGATCTGCTCGGTTATGTACCTATGAGGATGCATTTCAAGCACAGATTCCGTTGGAAATCCCTCCATTTATTATGGATCAAAGCATTGTGGAACATAGCGAATTTTTCCTTTCGAGTAAAGCCAAAGATAGTCTTCGATTCACCTTGTTGACGATTGGATCCCGAGGAGATGTTCAACCTTATATTGCACTTGGTAAGGGACTTCTTAAGGAAGGCCACAAAGTTAGAATTGCGACCCATTCCGAATTTAAAGATTGGATAGAGGGCCATGGGCTTGAATTTGCCGAAGTTGCTGGTGATCCAACTGCTTTGATGCGAATTATGATTGAACATGGAATGTTTTCAGTCGCCTTCTTAAGAGAAGCAGCTGCCAAGTTCCGTACATGGATTGATGAATTGTTGTCGAGTTCTTGGATAGCGTGTCAAGATACAGATGTTCTCATTGAAAGTCCCAGTGCGATGGGGGGAATTCATATTGCGGAAGCATTGAAAATTCCTTATTTGAGGGCATTCACTATGCCATGGACTCGTACAAGAGCCTATCCACATGCATTTATAGTACCCGAACAGAAAATGGGTGGATCTTATAATTATCTCACCTATGTTATCTTTGATAACGTATTCTGGAAGGGCATTTCTGGACAAGTCAATCGGTGGAGAAAGAAGGAATTGGGACTGCCAAGAACAAATCTTGATGTTATGCAACAAACACAAGTACCTTTTCTGTACAGTGTCAGTCCCACTGTATTGGTCCCACCTGTCGATTTTCCGGATTGGATTAAAGTCTGTGGATATTGGTTCCTTGACGAAGGTAATGAAGATTACGTTCCACCCGCTGACCTTGCCAATTTCATAGCAAAGGCTCGTGAAGATAATGTCAAGCTGGTGTATATTGGATTTGGTTCGATTGTAGTTTCCAACCCTACGGAGCTCACAAAGGCTGTAGTTGCTTCAGTTAAGAAGGCCGGGGTCCGGTGTATTTTGTCAAAGGGTTGGTCTGATAGACTTGGCAAAGAGAATGCATCGGAACCAGAAATTGAGCTTCCTCCAGAGATATTCCAAATCAAGGCAGCTCCCCATGATTGGCTGTTTCCACAGATGGATGCTGCCGTTCATCATGGTGGATCTGGAACCACTGGTGCAAGTTTACGAGCAGGATTACCTACTATCATTAAACCATTCTTTGGCGATCAATTCTTCTACGCAGGACGAGTTGAAGATCTTGGTTGTGGTGTCAATCTTAGAAAATTGACGGTCAGTCAGTTCTCAAAGGCGTTATGGGAAGTCACCCACAACGAGAGGATCATTTCTAGAGCAGCAGATATTGGACGAAAAATCAGCTCTGAAAATGGAATTGAGACTGCCATTCAAACTATTTATACTGAAATGGCTTACGCTAGGACTTTAATCAAGAAGGACTACAGCGATAAGGGACGTATCCCCACTCTGATGGATGTTGCTGGGCTGCCAGTGAAGTTGGTTCATAAAACCATGAAGCCAACTGTCAACATGGCTGAGGGTGTTAAAGACAAGGTTCTATCATCTGGCCACAATACTCCAGGCCACCAGTCACCACCAGACGAGGAAGCTATTACTGACGGATCATGGACAGTGTTGGATCATGATCACAGTTAGATATTTATATTTGATTTACGGATGAATGATGAATTAACATACTACCTGTTTATGACGATAATAATAATTACAATAATACAAATTATATAACAGCTATTGTAGCTCGCCCGGTCTCGTATGTTAAGCAAAATGAATTCCAACCTTGTTGAACGCATATAATAATTTAAGAAAATCTGTCTCATCGCATTTGCCCGATCGCTTTTCACCCATCTCGGTTTGTGTGAGCACCATATCTATCTTTCGCTGAACCACAGCCAATAGACTGCTCGATTTAGAATCGTCAACATCCATAGCCAAATGATTATCTTCATCATCCGGAGTAGGCCCATATTGAGAAATATACGCCTTGTAATTCTTCTCTAAAATAGCCTGAACCTGGTGCGACTTGAATCCTGCGGATATAGTTCTATTTTTCCTTACAAAGCAAATTCGAAGTAATCCGTCCCACTCATTGTAGTCTACAGTTGGTCGAGGTTCCTTGATTTCTATTCGCACAACTGAAGATTCAACATTTGGTGGAGGCCGGAAGTTATTTCGTCCTACTTTCATGATATGGCTAACTTTGGCCCACATTTGCACGTTAACTGACAAACGGCAGTATAGTGATTCACCAGGACGGGCCAGTAGTCGTAATGCAAATTCTCTTTGAAACATGAGAATCGATACTCGAGGAGGTCGAGGTTGGTTCAGCAGCTTAAACACCAAAGGAGAAGAAATCTGATACGGGGTGTTGGAAATGCAAATGTCAAAATAAGGCAGGTCAGTCTTGATACAATCACCCAGCATAATTTCAAGCTTCTTCTGCTCCGGTTTTCCCTGAACTCGTTTGGTTAATTCGGCTGCCATTCGAGGATCCATCTCCACAGCAATAACCTTTCGAGCTTTTTCTAATATTCGAACCGTCAAATTTCCTGTACCTGGACCAACCTCCAGTACAATATCAGATGGCTTGATATCGGCTTTATCAACAATTCCCTGAGCCACCAATGGATTCTTAAGAATATGCTGACCAATATCAGTATTCATTTTGAACACTGAAGTTTTGGGTGCACTCGATGATCCCTCATCCTTGCCAGGTCTCCTTGTAGCCACCTTTCCCATGATATAAAATAAAAAGCCCACAAATTAGTCAGTGATTCTTTCAATAATGAGTATATAAGAAGAAATACTATTGAACTGCCAAACAGGCCTTGTGTGATGGGTGTAAATGTTCAGGTTAGCGTAATCTTTCAAAATAATTTTTTTTTTATCAGATGGATCGTTATCAGCCCTTGCCCTGAAATGTTAAAGGTGGTTGATTTTGGCAGGCCTGGATGAGTTTGACTTGCAGCTCTGACAAGTTTTACGGTTGATTTCGTGTGGTTCAGGACTATACGATATTAATAGAATGGCTCAGAAAAGAGGTCCGAGTACAGGTCCACGTTCTGGTGCTCGTTCGGGTGCCCGTTCAGGTGCCGGTGCTGGCGCTGGTGCAGGTCTTGGACTCAATTCTCTAAGGTTGGTTCTGCTTTTATGTAATTATGCTAATTAGTGTAAAGCTCTTTTTCATAGCTGTTCCTTTACTAATGGTATCGTCGGTTGGTTTGTATAAAAGAGGTAAGTTTAAGGTTTAATCTGATAGTACAATGGAGTGATTGACTAACAAACTAGTTGTTCTCGGACAAGAGAAGCGTAAGCAGCTTGGTGAGTTCACTCCAGATGGCGGTCTTAGGACTTTTTCAGAAAGTGAAATGGCCAAACGAGAAAGCCAAAGTATAATGGCCCGACTATTTGGCAGTGAAAATCGAACCAATGTTGGGTGGTTCAGCAAAGGCAAGGATAACTAATGTAAATATGTGTATAAAGAGTAATGAATCGTCCAGTCTAGACTGTAAACGAATGGAAATGGCAAAAAATCTATGTTAAATTTGCATTTATTGTAATAAATAGTAGCATTTGCACTTCGTATGATACAGATATTTTCATCGCCAACGAGGTCTGTTAGCATCCTGAGATGACTTTCTACCGGAAGAAGATATCGATGACATGGATGATCGCAGCGATGAGGTTGATGCCATTCTTTGAACAGGCTCAGGAATACCCCGTCGGAGCTCTCCATCAGCTACAGAGCGTCTGCCAGAGACCGGTGTCAAACTAGACATTCGAGAGAGAGGAGCTAGTTTTGATGGTGTAGCTCTAACTTTACGAACAGTCAATGAGTCCATATGATCACCACGAGCTCCCACAGATTGCCGAGGAGTGTGCTTTATCAAGTCATCGCCAGGAGGTACAAGAGACAAGCGAGAGTTGTCAGGTCGAGCCAGAGACAGCCTGGATTTTGGTAACGGTAGTGGAGTCATCGACAACCTTGAAGAATTCCCTGCTTCCTGCCGTGATGTAGGTCTTGGTATAGCAGACATTGACAACCTCGAATTTGTATCCTGTCTCGAACTTGATCTAGGAAGAGGAGTCATAGATAAACGAGAAGTGCTAAGCCTGGTTGAAGGTCGTGGGATTCTACTTGGAGTCTGCAAGAGGTTGGGAGACAAAGCTTCACTCAGTCTAGGAGTGCCAAAAGATTGCCGAGATGAGGTTTTTTGGGGCTCTGTTGACGTTGGAGTATCCGATTCTTGTCGAGAAGATGCACGCTTGTCGGGAGACATCACTGGTATCAATGATTGTCTCGCTGGTCTCAAAGGTTTGATAGTATCTAAATGTCTGGACGCCATAGTGTCATCGTTCATATCAATTGGAGTTCCTGGTGTTGAAGGACTCGCTAGAACAAATGAAGAACTGATTGATGTGTTGGCAGTCGTTGACGAAACCGCAGGAGATAATATCACCGACGATGTATGAAAACTATTGGAGGCAAGAACATTATCAGGGTTCTTTTCATCAATATAGTCATTGTCCCTGAATTCAGGATTTCGGCCATGCCCGTGCTCGTGTTCGCGCTCATGTTTATTATTATGATTTTCGTCGTTTTTATCATTATTGTTTTGGTCACTCAGGGGATTGCTCACTAGCCTATTCTTTCTGTAAGTTGAAACCTTAATTCCAAGACCCCTAAGTGGTGCAATCTCACTTGACGGAATTCTCGTCGCCGTTGCACTAGTGACTCTAGCCCTCTCGTTCTTTTTTTCCGCTGCGATAGCTGAAGGTGAGTATGGAGGTGTACCATCTGGAGAATGGAGTTGCGGGGGTAGCGGACTGGGGCTAACAGCTTCAGCTGGAAGAGGTGCTCGCTCTACCTGTACCAACAACGAATTCCACCGTTTGTGAAGCGCAGACTGCATAGCATAGATATCAGAACTAGTGTCAAAGTTTTCTCTGACAGCTCGATCGATAATCGCAATATGACGCGTTATACCAGGAATCAGATAACCATTCCTAGTGGCATAACGATCCAACTTATTACGATCCACTCGTCCAGTTTGTCTTGCTTGATGCTGTTCTTTCTCCATCAATTGAAGGTTCTCTTGCAACGTATCCAGCATTTCATTCGCCTTAACTCCGGTCTTTTTAAAAACGCTTCTCCATTTCTCATCACCAAGAATTTTTCCCAGTCCTTTTATATCTGTTTCCAATGCTTTGAATTTGTGCTTTAAATCTTTGTGCTTCTTTTCCAATGCCGTTACCGACGTCGGGAATAGATGGGTCGCTTTGTTGGCAAACTGCTCAATTCTGTGAGGAATGAAGTCCAAGCTTGCTCTGAGTGGGCTCAATCGACCGCTGACTTCAATAAATAAATCGTTTAGCTCTTTCTCAGAAGTACTTAGGTTGAGTAGACGAGGGCGGCCCATATAAGGGCTTTCGTCCATAACAGTACTAAGTGCCTCAACATCGAACTGGCTATCAGACTGATGGTGCTGTGGTTGTGTGTGACGCTTCTCCTGAATATCGAAAACTATTGACATACACACGTCGATTTCTTGACCAACCTCTGTCAAGATTTGCTCGTACAATTCTTTCCATTCGGTAGAAATGTCCACTTGTTGCCGCAATCCTCGAATCAAATCAAGAATATCGTGCCATTCACGTATAGCTTGTTCGATTTTAGCTACAATAGGCAAATAGAGTTTATCACTGACGGGTGTCTGTTGTGATTGTTCTTTGGACGACTCAAGAACTGACATGAGGTGGGACATGACATCACCAGCACAAAGAATGGTAGAGGCGACATCGAATACCGACTGGCGACCCTCATATATCCATTCGACATCATCTTCCGAATCCAGCCCACTGAGCACGGACCTTCCTGTTTTGAAATAGTACAGGATCTGATCCACCCCATCAGCCACAGTGACCAAAACGTCCTTTCCATCTTTTCTTGTCGCGCCAGAAACACTGATTTCGTCAACTGTCGGCAGCACTATTGATGTCAGCTGGCGCAATTGTTCGCCAAATGGCAAACGCGCCATTGACGAAGCGCTACGCGACCTTTGGTCGTTCATATTTTTAACATCAAACCGCCGAAGCTCGTCGTATCGCTCTGTATTCTCTTGATCTCCAAAGGAAATTAAATCAAAAAATGTTGACCAATCAACTACAAGCCTGTATAAAGCTAATGCAATCCAAAAGAATCACCCAAAAACCCAACGACGCTTGTGTTTTAACGTTTCAAATTCACCGGTCGTCACGTATTGCCTAGAGTATTTGTTGTGATGCTGCCTTCGAACGGATTAAGAATGTACCGTGCCCTGAGAATATCCCCCTGAGACGGCTGATGTGGGGTTCGATCCTGATATCTTTTCTATTTTATTAATTTCTTTTATTATTCAGTGACTTTTTTTCTTCATTCTTTCATTAGTTATGTTTTTAAATGCTATATGAAACCAAAAGACAAAATGATTTTCACCACTGTGTCACATCCAGATCAACAGTCTCTGCTTCTCCAAATACACTCGACTGGGTAAGTTCGCCAATGTCTTGAGACTCCCAGCTAATACCAACTACATCCCCCAGTTCCTTACGGATAAATTCAATTATGAGTTCATTTATCTCGGCGAATTCTAGTAGAAATGCATCGTGACCCTCGGGAGAGTTGATCTTCTCCAAGCGGGCATTTGGAATGAATTTTCCAAGATTCTCTTGTTCTGTAAAGGTGAATAATCCATCGGAAGAAATTCCAATTACCAAAGCTGGTTGCTGGATCATCTTCAGTGCTTCTTCAACAGTGTCAGCGTGATCTCGAGACACATCATGAGTATCAAGCTTTCTAGTAATTGCAATATAGCAATTGGAATCAAATCGCTCAACGAACTTGGTTCCCTGGTATCTAAGATAGCTTTGTGCAGTGAAGTAGGTCTGAGGCCTTTTGAATTTATTGATATTGGACTCCACGGATGGTGACGGGGAAAGATCACTGGATGGCGAGCCTGGGCTGGACGTATTGGAGACAGACAATCGTTTGCCTTGTCTATGGCCATGGTTATGGATAGCCCATCTTTCTTCTTGGCTAGTAGAAGGAGCTCTCTCGAGCTCCAGAGGCCTAGCCATCTTATGTTTTGCAGGATCAGGACGACCACGGCCGAATTTAGACTCAAAGCTATTCCGAGATCGATAAGTTAATAATGCAGACATACGAGCGGCAGCTAGACCAATAGCTGGAGGATCATCAAACTTATAATAACCATCCAAATACTTTGGATCAGAATATATCGATTGCCGCTGTGCTTCTCCCCATGATATGGCCCATGCGCTGTGGCATGCACAGGTAGCCAATGGCACAATACACCGCACATAGTCCTTGCCAAAATATGCATATTCAAGAACCAGCATGCCTCCCATAGATCCTCCAATGACAATTGCCACCTGTTTGACTCCGAGATCGTCCAAAATTAGCTTCTGAATTCGCGCATCATCCTTTACAGTGGTCAGTGGGAACTCGGGTCCATAGTAGGTGCCAGTGTCTGGATTGGTCGTACAAGGAGATGCGCTTCCATATGGTGATCCTAAAGAATTCATACACACAACGAAGAATTTAGAGGGATCAAATGCTCTGCCTGGTCCCATGAGAGGACCCCACCAATCGGTAACATCAGCTGAACCAGTTAAAGCATGGCAAATCACCATGACATTGTTGGCCTTTTCATTCAACTTGCCCCAAGTTTTGTAAGCCACTGGAACTTGCTTTAACACATCACCAGCCTCAAGCTTAAATTCAGGAATTATTGCTATTTCCTGTTGTGAAACCAGCTTTGCAAACGGGTTTTCAGGCTGTGAAGATACCCTTTCTGATATTAGTCCCACCCGCACTGATATTTAGTACTGATACTTACGGTACTTGAACTTGTTGCTCTGGACCATTTGATCTTCCTCTATACCACTCAACACTGTATACGATATAACAAATCTGCAAACCCAGTCAAATCAGAAATCAAAAATCACTTTGCCTTGGATCTGAGTGATATTCCTGCCTTTAAAAAGCCGTAGAGGATCTCCAGTATTTATGTAAGAATACTACTGTTAGCTGACTCTTAGATTAGTCCGCGGATAGCCGTGGTAAGGGTGCACGGCTTGACGGCATGAAAGTTTCATTAAAAAGAAACGTTGTCTAACCACCTAATTGTGAATATTACTGTGAGAAATTACTGTGAATTCTTTGTATGGATGGATGTTTACAAGGCTAAAGTGCCTGTTGCAAAGGGATTTGTAAAGATAGCCGATTTTCGAGATGCTCAGCGCATTATAGAAACTCATGGAGTGTGTCGCCAAGTTGATATATTGGTGAAATCAGCAGACTTAGCAGTAGTTGACTGGCCATCATTGCATCATTACAGTGGAGAAGTGGAGCTGAAAACTTTAATTGATCCACTATTTATTAAAAGCTATATCACTGGTGGCAAGTTTGTGGCATTATCCCAAACACTTCTTGATCATGAAGATGTTATATTTATCGCTAAGGGCATACTGCATCTGTCTCTGACCCGAGATTCATATCAGCGGTACGGACTGTCTGGCAAGCCATCCAGGCTTACTGGACGGTATTTAGTGACCTACGATTTGAATACAATTCAAGGAAAAGCATATGATCGATTGAAATGGGCTGCGGATAATACTATTAATAAGCCTATCGGGCTGGTGATCACGAGCGATATTGAGATTGGTTCAGGATCTCTGGGACTAAATGTCCAATCTACTGTACTTCATCCACATATCAGTCAGAAACATGTTATCATTCCTGAATTTGAGTTGCCGCCAGCTGGAGATGGTCCAGTAGCTAAAGCTGAGCTTCAAGATCGAATCGTGAACTGTGTCGAATGGATCTCAATGATCTGTCTTGATTCCGACCAGATAAATCCTGAGTCATCTGTGGATGACTACTTGTCTAGTTATCAGGTATTTGACAGTATAGGTAACTCAGATTTGACTAAAATCCAATACTCTGTCGGTCCTCTGGAATCTTCATCATTTGTTGGTTCCTTACTGGCCCTGGTTTCAAGCCTTCCTTGGTTTTGCCTACAGCTCGTTGGAGTCGAAGATGCTCCAATGGCATGGGGTCGAGAGCATGTGTACCATTTGGGAGGAGAAAATGACGTTACGGTTTTCAAAACAGGCAACGATCTTGTATCATTCAAAGTTGTAGCAGGCAGTGACCTGTGATTGGTTATCTATCTATAGCATTATTTATTGAGTTGAATTCGTTTGTCTTTTTCATCATCACCACGTCATCGTCATCATCATCATCATCAAGATCACTATCAAAGTCATGACCACCGCCATCATCATCTATATCGTAATTCTATATACATTAGAAAAGTCTTTCCTTTTTGTCTTCTTCTATTTGGCCCTGGATATCATGGTCGATTTCTTCCAAGTCTTCTTCGAGCTGCTCTTCTGTCTCTGCAGCAACCTGCCCAGTAGGTGGTGCAATTGCTTCAGTCCTCGATTTGAGGAGCTGAGATAGTGCACTACTGGGATCTGCATATAACTCCACGAACTTGCCTTGTTCAGCTACTACACCACCACGGCCCAGTACGATAACTTGGTCACTTCTACTAATAGTAGACAATCTATGAGCAATAGAGATAGTGGTGCAATTCTCTTTCATGAGGTTATTAAGAGCTTCATTAACAGACGCTTCGGATTCAGCGTCCAAAGCAGATGTTGCTTCATCCAGAATCAGAATTGCCGGATTTTTGATAAGAGCTCTGGCAATAGCAATTCTTTGCTTCTGGCCACCACTCAGTTGGGCTCCACGAGCTCCTACAGCAGTATCCAACCCATTAGGGAAATCAGAAATGAAATTACAGTTTGCCCTCCTGGCAGCCTCGAATATTTCTGCTCGAGTAGCACCGGGGACCGCGTAGGCAATGTTTTCCGCAATAGTACCGCTGAATAACACAGGTTCCTGTGAAACCACTCCAATATTACGACGGAGTGACTTGACACTCAAGTCTTTAAGACATTGGTTGCCAATCTTAATTGAGCCATCAATAGGATCATAAAATCGCAACAGCAAAGAAGATATAGTCGACTTACCGCCTCCAGATGGTCCCACAATACACACATTGCTACCAGGCGCTATTTTGAAAGTGAGATCAGTAAATATCTCTACAGCGGGCCTAGTGGGATATGCAAACTTGACCTTGTCAAAAGTGATTGTTGCTTTGGGATCTGAAAGCTTCTGGCCAATTGACGGGTGAATAGTAGGCTCTCTATCAAGAATCTCAAACAGCCGACTTGCAGCGCCAGCTCCTTTCATCAATTCACTGTAAAAGTTGCCAATACCACTAGCAGCAGATCCTGCGTATGCCGTGTACATGATATAACTTGTCAACTGACCAAAAGTTAGAGCACCACTTGATACCATGCTAGAGCCCAAAGCAAGCAGTGCCATAAGTCCAAAATTACCCGTTAATTGCACCATTGAGAAAAAGGTACCATTTGCCCTAGCATCTTGCATGGCAATGCCAAACACCTGTCGCACTCGATCAGAATATAATCTAATTTCCTGGGTTTCACCAACAAATGATTGCGCAGTACGGACATTGCTGAATCGCTCTTCAGACACTCTAGTTAAAGAACCAAGAGCCACTTGAAAGTTCCGGGAAATCTGTCGAACCTTACGACCGTAAAACCAAGTTCCCACAAGAACAGGAGGCAGAATCAGCATGATATAACCTGTCAATTCCAACGATAAGTAGCTCATCATTCCAACTCCCATAACTGCACTAAGGGTGTATCGAATACCATCAGCAACATTCTGGGTCACTGACTTTGACACAACATTTGCATCAGTAGTTAATCTCGAAATTAAGTCTCCTACTCTATTGGCATCAAAGAACTCCGCGTCCTGTTGAATCGTACGTTTGAATATAGACACCCGAAGACGAGACACAACCCGTTCTCCAATGCTTCGTAGCAACAAAGTTCTTCCAAAAATAGAAGCGCTTCCGATCAAAAATACCGATCCCAGTCCTGCAAAGAATTGCCACATTGGCAAGCCCAATACTTCAGGGCGTTGGCCTGCTGGTGTCGTATTAACAGCATCCAAAATCTGGCCAATAATCCATGGCATCGTCAAAGTCACTCCAGATGAAAGCAACAACAAACTCATTGCAAAAGCTAGAGGTCGACGTTCTCTTCTAACCAGTGTAAACAACCTCATGATCTCACGCTTGCCTCCAGTAGGTTTCTGCGGCAAACGAGCAGATAAATTCAACTTGGATGCCTGGAGTGCTTTTTCAGACTTTTCAAAGTCATCTGCCAAGTTCGTTCGGCCACTAGAGAATGTTCTCTTGGCTACAGTTGTTGGAATTCGACTTGCCAATTGGAAATGCGTCATCACTACACCAACTGGGAGTCCCAATGGGCGTGAATCAGCAGGCCAACGGGGTGAACCGCCGGTAAATAATGATTTCGAAGGAACATTGGCGATATTAGTTGCTGATACTCGTTCCGTTATCGATTGTGATAGGCCTCGTCTTGATCCTATTGGTCGTACTACACCTGGTTTTCCTACTGGTCTAGACGTGGATCCCCGTGTAACTAGGTAGCCTTGACACTCAGGACTCCAGGAAGTTCCTATAAATGTCGACTTGTATCGTATTCGTTTCTCAATGCCATTTATTGGTCCATTCTCTAACGCTTTTTGTACTCTCCAGGAGCGTAATATACTCAGTCGGCCTCGGATCAGCGACATTACTACCTAAGCCACATGCATTGATGAGAACAACCCTTCACGAGGCGCACCGGTATATGGCTGGCCCAGCCGAGCCCAGCCAACTCTAAGCCGTCAGACCGATCCGAAGTTCCTAACAGACGGTAATTATCCGCAACTAAGTCAATTGTAGAATATTGGGATTCGGCAAATGGCAATTATCCAATGGCAAATTGGCGGTGGCAGTTGGAAGTGGAATAAATGTGAGTGAAGTAGCGATATGACTAACCAATGGCAGTCGACGGCCGTCAGTCATAAAAGGCAGCATACAGCACGTCATACAGGTCTACAGATCTACAACTTCTACAACTTCGTGACAGCTGACCCGGTCTTGAAACCCTTCTTTCAGACCACCTAAAAAGAAGGAGATTAAGTGATGGTACGACACGATCACTCAGACAACCAGTCCGGGCATTGCCAAAATGAACCACGACAATCCGAAAGCAAAACAAAGTAAACAAAAAACAAAAAAGCAAACATATAGGGACCTGTGCCATGAATACAACACAGTAGAACCCATATAAAACCGCATAAGAGACTTTGCAACCCAAGGATCGATCTAATTAGACCTTCTTACAATATGCCATCAAACATCCCCACACTAACAAATTCAGTAAGCTCATCTATTGATTACATTTAGTCCTTCTTGAGGGAAATAGAAAGCTGCTCACTCTCGAGTTCTACGTTAGCAGCCATTTGATCACGACTTGTTTCGGAGTGGGATCTATCACTTACGCTTTCCGTTCTCCCACTTGGCGGCCTTGGTCTCGAGGAAGTCGACCTTCTGCTCAATAACTCGCTTCTCTTCCTTGAGAGAACGTCGCAGAGTTCGGGCAGCAATTGCTGCGTATCGGGTGAATCTCCAGTTAGTTCAATTGGATATATTTCCACTTACGAAACTCCAGCTGGCTTTGACATATTTCAACTTGTAAGAGGTTAAGTGGTCCAATGAGAAAATCGCTGCAAAAGCTCTGTGGGAACGGGTTGCGCCGCTGCTAGTGAGGCACTCAGGGAGGTTTGAGTTTAACTCACTTCAACAGGTGCGGCGTCCAGTGCCGCTACCTAAGGGGCGCACGTTTCGCAGGGTCCTAATAGCCTGAAAAAAAATATCCCAAGCATTGTAGATCTTTTAGTTCTCCATCATACAAATGGACAGAAAAGGTCCAAAAGGAGATAAACAAAAGTCTCGAGATGTTGCTGGAGGAGCACAAGTAAGAGCACACTCTGATTCCAAGAAATCTGGAAATGCCAAGAACAACAGTGGCTCTCATCAAATGAGTAAGGGACATTTGGACTTGTACTGGCAGTTAGCAGTGGATGATCCTAAACAGCGAGTCCAAGCTGCTGTAGGACTTATTGATGGCTTGAACAAGACAGATTCCAGTGAAGATTGGGATTATGCGTTTAAGCGACTTCTTCGAGGATTGTCAAGTTCAAGAGGTTCTGCTCGACTGGGATTTTCCATGGCTCTTACTGAAGTATTGGCTATTCGAGGGTCATATATTTCCATCTCTGATTATTTGGAACAGACTTATGAGCACTTCAAAGTACCTGCCAATATTTCTGGCCATGAGGAACGAGGTTTGAATTTCGGGACTCTTTTTGCCTTGAAAACTTTGGCAAATTGTACGAGCATTTGGGACAAATCGACCATTTCCGACTTTGAAAGGTATCTGGATATCTCCATTGATCTTGCGCTAAGGAAAGTTTGGCTGCGAGAGTCAGTTTTCCACTCATTATGTTCATTCTGTCAGTCCGTGCTGGAGTCTACTTCGTACTTTTCTGAAGGCATTGAACTGGCTCTTAGAAAAATCCATGAAGCAGGCTTAACATTGACCTCGGAAGGGGTAGCTCTTTATCTATCTATCCCTGGTTCTATTTCAACAAGCATCAGTAGTTTTGAAAATGGTTGGAAAAACAACGATCCTCTATCAAAGGGAAATTTGACAACTTTAGCCAAAGTCCTGCGAGAAGTGCCTCTCCCTGAAGATGCTGCTAAACAAAAGGGCAACTGGAAGCCAACATTACATTTCGTGTGGACACTTGATGAGCTTGTATCGCGACTCGACACTTCAGGTTCAGAGGACGATGATGCTCATGCTCACAAGAGGCACAAGAAATCATCTTCTAAAAAGAGCAAGCATATCTCCAAGGAGTCTGGATCTGGGTTAATTGGACTGGAGGAATTCTGGAAAGCAGTAGTTGACGAAGGGCTCTTTTCGAGCTCCGCTTCCAATGAACGCAAGTTTTGGGGTTTTGATATTTTGTCATTGTGGCTTGATAGAGTTGCAACAGCCCGAGTTGGGGTGCTGCTTTCTCCTAATCTTATTCGATGCTTGATTAACCAGTCTTCTCAGTCTGATCGGTTCCTTTTCAAGGCTGCCAAGAAGGTATTGGCAGGTCTTCGTGACTCTGCAGAGAAGCGTCCTGATATTTCGTTTGATTTGGTAGCGGCACTTTTGCAGGCAAGTCCAAACTTTGATACCTTGACAAAAACAAAAACTATTTCCAGCTTGATTCAGCTTATACCAGCAAATAAACTACATGGTCTGGTTGAACTTTTTGGAGACGTTTTTGTGAATCCAAAGGAGACTGACCAAAAGGCTGTTGAGATTCGACGGTTGTGGGCACTGGATGGAATGCTTGGTTTAGTCAAAAGTCGTCGAAGTGAAAAAGATTCTGAAAAATGGACTGAGACTATTATTAGTTTATTGGTTAGGTATGGATTTTTCAAAGATATGGGGCCACAGTTGACCGAAAATACCATAGAGAGCTGCCATTCTAGGCTGAGTTCTATATTGTCATTAACTGTTGGCAGTCCTCGCTCTGACAGTCAGTCGTGGGCTCATCATGCTCTGAGTTTGATTATTACTCTGGAAAGTGACGACCAAAAACTTATTACTGACTTTGAGGGTGATCTTCTTGTTGCCAAGAACAAGGCAGTGAATACTCTGGACAAAATTCGAAAGAAGCGACTATCTTCTGCTCATGCAGATAGTTCTCAACTCGAGGCTTTTGAGCTGCTGTTTTCTCTTGTTCTCATCCAAGTTTATTCCACTGATAGCGAGGCTGCTGGCGTTTTAGATGAGCTTCAATTATGCTACAATACTATTATTGGTAAAGCAAAGAATGAAGAAGGAGATCACGATGTCGAAGTTGATGCTGCTCAAGTGCTTACTGAGATCCTGCTTAGTTTTATTTCTCGAAAATCAGCACTTTTGCGAAAGTTGTCTGAAACTGTTTGGAGTACTTTTGCTTCTGAATTTAACAAGGAAAGTTTAAGGTTGTTGTACGATATCTTGGAGGCTAGAGAAAGCGCTGAAGGACAGGAATCTCTTTTTGACAATGACATGGACGTTGATGGAGAAGAAGATGAGGATGAAGATGAAGAAGATGAAGACGAAGATGCTATCGCAGCAGACAACAAGGCACACCACCATGTACATGACCATGACCATGACCATGACGAAGACGAAGACGAGGACGAGGACGAAGATGATGATGATGATGACGAAGACGATGACGAAGATGATGACGATGACATAGCAGAAGCAGATCGACAAGCTACAGAAGCTCTTGCAAAGGCACTTCGGATTGCAGATGAAGAAGTAGACGAAGAAGACGATGATGAGGAATCAATGGACGATGAACAAATGATGGCTCTTGATGAACAACTCTCTAATATTTTCAGAGAGCGTGAAAAGGTTGTCTCAGCTCGTGGCCCCAATAGGAAAAAGACTGCTGTTGAAGCCCGTCAGAATATGGTCCAGTTTAAGCTGCGAGTTCTTGATTTATTGGAGCTTTACATCAAAGCCCAGCCTTCTAATGTTTTGATTTTAACCGCTATCAGTCCTTTGCTGACGATGATTCTAATCACCAAAGATAAGGCACTGGGAGAAAAGGCTCATTCGCTACTCAAGAACAAATTGTGTAAAGTGCGAGAAATGCCCAAGTTAACGGATGAAGATGCTGCTTTCTTGATCAACGAATTGGAGGAGATCCATGGTCAAGCAAGGAAAAGCAATGGTAAGGCTCATTCGCTGGCTTGTAACCAGAGCAGTGTATTTGTATCAAAGATCTTGTTGGCACATGACAAATCACTTGCAGACACAATCACTGGTATTTACGCCCAATCTCTTACTGAGTGGATGCAGAAGTCAAATTCACGAGTCTCTCCAGCTATGTTCTTTGATCTCGTCAACTATATTTCTAGTACCAAAACTCGACGACATTAGCATACTTTTTATAAACTGTAATATATTGCATAGATGATACAATTAATTAATAAAAGGAAATGTAATGAACATATTAATTTAATTTAATTAATTTCCAGGACTTTCCGGATCTAGCTGTTGCATAGGCTGTCTTATAAATAGGGGTGTGGGGAAGATGTCATCAGTACTCCGCGCATTAAGCTCAAATATGGCATTATTTGGTCTGGTACTAGTAGATAAAACACTGAAATTTACTCGAATAGAGGATATTCAAGAACAATCTATTGATTCAATAGATGGTTTAGAGGCTGGAGTACCCGATTATGATGAATCAAAGAGACAGTCAAGAAATGAGTTTGATGGTCAGTCGACATCTACGATCCCTAAACAACCCACACAGATAGCCAGGGCGTCTGATCCAACTTAACATCCTACCTTTCACAAATGAAAGACTCACATAAAGATCAACAAACGATAGAAAGTTACGATAAAGAAGATGATTACAGAGAAAGTGAAGATGAAGACTTCAATCCTGATAACAATAATGACCAGGATCAAAACCTAAGTTCAGATGGCGAAGAGGATGGCGGGGAAGACGCTCTGGATAAAACTCTCGAAGCCAAATACAAAAGTTTCGAAGGCAGTGGACTCATAAAAACACGAGCACAACGACAGCTAGAAGAACAACAAGAAAAAGAATATGCCAGGGCGGAAGAGAAGGCTAGTGTGGATGTGGATTCATTATGGAAATCTATGAACGAACGACCTCGAGGGTCTGCAGATGACGAGATCAAATCAAAGCCGATTACAGAAGAGCATATCACCATAAAAAGAACCTATCGGTTTGCTGGCAAAATCACAACAGAGGAAAAGACGGTGCTGGCATCTTCAGCAGAAGCTAAAGCATACTTGGCGGAACAACAGCAATCCGGCACCAAACCAGAGTTGAACCACAAGGCTGGTACTGAAAGTGATGTTGGCAATGTCAGTGAACCAGAAGTTGTGAAACCAAAGAAAAAGGGACCACCAAAGAAGCGGAAATCTACAATAATGGCCGAATTAGAAGCTGGAAAGGCCAAGAAGATGAATACTCTTGAAAAGAGTCGGTTGGATTGGCTTGGATTTGTGGATCAAGAAGGCATCAAGGAGGACTTGACCAGGCACAATAAGGGAGGATTCCTTCAGAAGCAAGATTTCTTGATGAGGGTGGAGCATAAGCAATATGAAGATCTAAAAGCAGCCACTAAAAAGAATCCAAATCCGAATGTAAATTGATAATATCGACGAAAAAAAAAAGAAAATTAGCATTATTTTTTATATCATATCTATATGACGCATCTATTTTAGAAATGAGGAACACCTAAACTGGTCATGATGAGAGATACAATGCTGAATACACCCTCTCCAAGCACCAGACCAGA
The DNA here is from genome assembly GCA_030578775.1 of Sugiyamaella chiloensis. Classification (NCBI taxonomy): domain Eukaryota; kingdom Fungi; phylum Ascomycota; class Dipodascomycetes; order Dipodascales; family Trichomonascaceae; genus Sugiyamaella; species Sugiyamaella chiloensis. The sequence continues at coordinate 310,268 of JAKTZE010000012.1, forward strand.
CGATAATATAATAAGAGTCACTGTAGAATCGTGATCCTTGTACTTTGAGTACCAGTATGCTGAAAGGCACCCACCAACAAAACGAGCCAACGTGAAGGAAGGCGAGTTGTAGATTCCGATTCCAACAGCGACACCTGAAGGAATAAATTTTGTCCATTTTGAGTAAGACTCATCGGAATAAATGACTTTTAGCAATGCAAGAATAGCAAACACTATGGCGAATGCCAATGCGAAGTTTTGAACATGAGGAGGCAAACCATCACCAGTTACTAGCCGCGAGCAGTCGATCCAGATCACAGCCGTAGGCACTCGGAAAAGAGAGCCAGGTATGTCATATACAGAGTCGTAAAGTCTGTACACAACCGCCGATAGGATAGCCGACCAAGCACTGCCGATAATTTGTGCATAGAACTGAGCACGAGGAGAAGCACCAATGAGATGACCAGTCTTGAGATCCTGCATCAAATCACCAGCCTGTTGCGCACCAGCTTCTGTGATTCCTCCTGCAACTAAATTGATAAGGACAGCACCAGGATGGCTTCGAGGGACAACCAGCGCAAACAAAACCTGGGAAATTTTACCAATTCCAGAAACCGGATTAAGATCTGTCTCACCCAACGCTCTTACACCAAGCACACTTAGAAAGATGGCAAGTACAACTGCTATTAAAGCAGCATATATAGGAATGATTTGGCCAAAAACAAATCTAGTGGTACCAATGCACAACACTAACGACGCCAAAAGACCCCACAAGGCAACCTTATAAGACACAAGATGCTGTGGAGGCGCATCATGGTCATGAGAAGATCCTTTGGTAGCATTGCCGTCGGCAGCCTCGTCGCTTGGCAAACTTTCGTAGCTAGACGAGTCAGGAGCTTTGGATTTAGAGAATTGGTACCATTGGTATGAAGATTTGATGGAGAAAGCAACAAAAGATACAACGGTGTCAGCAACCATTATAGACAAACTGATCCATAATATCCAACCTTGTCCACCAGTTTTCCAGTCATCAATGGGACCAGCAGCCCATCCTAAATGGCTGGCCAATGGAGCTAGTACAGCCCAACCCAGCAAGGCACCAAATAACATGGATGTAACGGTGGGCAACCCCATGATGATACCCTGACCGATATAAGCAGGCGAGGGCTGGAATGTCCACAGATATTCCTTTGCCAAGTACGATCCAAATATCGGTAAATTTCGCAAAATAGGCAAGAAATAAGCAATCAAAGAGTATGCTGCTGATACTCCAAACGATGAAAGCAGTACATGAATGTTTTTCGAGTAGGCTTGATCAGACTGATCAGCAGTACCAACGTCGACTACTTCCTCGTGATCATCATCTTCAGTCTGTTCATGATGATGAGTGTCATGGCCGTGAGAATTGGTTATATCACCTTCAGAATTATCAGATAGAATAGGAGTTTTGTGTAAAACCGCAATTAGAGTGGCAGTAGCACTACCAGACGGAAATCGCAGTTTCTCCTTAACAATGATCTGCTTTCGCAGCAACACAGCGAAAAACACCCCGAAAAATGCTAGACCACCAGACCAAATTATCAGCTGAAGGGTAGAAAGCTTCAATGGCAAACTATCGGGGTCATTGCCAGCTTCAGCAGGCGTAAGGAATTTCTCAATGGCAGGCACCACGCCCACAAGACCAAAGGCCAAGGGACCTGTGCCAACAGCAACTGCCAAGCTTTGTACAAATACATTCTCCACATCGGTAAATGGGAAACCCAGGGAACCCTGTAGCGATTTGAAAGTAGCATAACCGAGAAGCGACGACGGAAGGCCCATCATGGACACCCAACCGGTCTGAAGACCAAACTGGAAGTTGGAAAATAGCACTATAGACCCAATAGCCAGTCCAGTGATGATGGCTCGTGCGGTAACTTGGCGACCGCCAGATTTATGAGCCCATTCTTGGATCGGATCTTGATGCTCAGTCATGATGGGCCGGGGCAGCTCTTGAAGTTCAATAGACAAAACTGTCTGGCACCGGACTTTGCTTACAGATGGATTTTGTAAACGGCACGGCGGGCTCACTTAGGTGGGGGAGCATATCTGCACTGTGCTGTATGCGTTATCTGAATGACACAATGTCACGACTGAGAGGCATTGAAAAAGCAACAAAAACTTGAAAAGAATAAATAAGAAGTAAGAAACGTGTACAATGTACAAGACGTAAATGTGACGTTAGATTGTAGATTGGTGTGGTTTGACTTGGTTTATGATTGGTGTGGTTGCTTGAGTGCTTGATTTGTGTAGATGACAGTTTTTGAAATTGTACATTGTTGGGTGGGTGTAGCTGCGTGAAGCGTTGGCATGTGTGGAATTACAATTGATTTGATAGGGTATAGAGGAAACTTCTAAATAGATATGAATCATACCTATATTACGACTATTGGGAACTATATAAAGCACCATGTGAAACACCATGTAATGTACCATATTGTACAATGGGGTAACTCTTGACATTATCACTATCTAATCACACAATCACAAATAATATATTCCCAATACGGCCTGGGGCCGTGCTGAGACATGCTCAAGGAGACCTGCTGCCAAATGCGACGCGTGGGAAATAATAAAATGGTGTCAGATGCAATCTGTACATATATATTTTTTAGTTTATCAGTTCATTAATGCACGGGATAGCGATCCACCCAATTCCAGAACACTCTTAGTTTTGTACTAGGACCAACCAAGACACGGCCGTGCAACAATTGTAGCGTGGTATTTAATTATTACTTTTTTAGTTGTTGCAGGTGAAAACGCATAATTTTGTTAGTCTTAAAGGCAAGACGCATGTAATGGACTAGCATAATGCAGCTAACAATTAGTTAGGGCATCGATTTTTTCCAGACATCTGCAAAATTTAAATTTTCCAGGTGCACCAAATGCACCATAAACTATTTGTTTACCAGTAATAAGTCGCGGCACAGTTGCATAACAGTTGCAGTTCGGAAATATACTCATTCATACGCCATTCTGGGACGCCCTTGGGAGGTTTTTCCACCTGGTCGCGCCGCCTGCACTCGTAGTTTAACGGTTTTTCCGACATGCATATTATTATTTGCCCACCACCCGGAGGTTTAGGTCTGTAACGACTAGTGTCAGCGCGCAGTGGGCAGGCCCACTGAGATTTGCCGATTGAAACGCTAGACTCCGAGACTGGTTGCTATCTGCGACGATAATGAACTATATCAGCGGATCTTCATGAGCTGCACCGGTGCAGATCCACCACACCGTCGAATCCTACCACGCCGTTTCTTCACAACGTATTCGGTACCTGATGGGCGTTTCTCCGTTTATGGATTGCTAGATTTAGACCCACTGATCTACGATTACATGCATAAGCACATGTACCAAAATGGCATGAGCCGTGTTGCAATGCCCATCAATCTACATCAATATAACATCGGTACTGCGATGTGTAGCGCGAAAATGAACTGCCAAACGTTCCTATTCAGTGGTTAAAGGTTTTCGGTGGGCTTTTTGGTACATTCTTGCCGTGCAACCCCACTGTAAGGTTTTGCAATATTAACTGTAGACACGCCCAGACCCCAGCATGCGCTTATTTCCATGTGCAGGGGCAACGCTAGTTTTACTCAAATAGGCATGCCGTTCTAGGTTAAGGTGGCTGCACGAAGGGGGGTCGACGTCATACACCAGCCATATAAATAGACTGCGCTAGTCGTTATCTTGCCGTTTGTAAAAATAGTGCTACTTTGCTGGCCCAAAAAATATTATATATACATCGCTATATATAACCATTCTGACACCTGGTTTGTGTTGGTATCTCGCACACTCTGGCACTCTTGTCGACTCTACAACCTGCAAGTTACTGGACCGGTACATTTTAGCAGAGCTATCTATAGTATACGTCCGCATCCGGTAATATACATACGAAGCCTACCACCGCTAATAATATATAATCGATCAAGACTGCCTTGAGCTGTACTTCAGTTTTAGGTGACCACTTATCAAAGTCTGTCAGTAACGGTGTTTTACAGAGAAGAGGCACTTGTATATTTCTTTTATTATTTTGGTTTTGACACATCTTCAATTGTCTATTCAGCCCCGTATAGAACCGGTTGCCATACCACTGGTTCAGTGTACCGCCTTAATTGTCGTTGATCTCCTTAAACGGTTTCAGCACCTTCCGCTACGAATTCTTGGGGAATAATAAAAACTTGGCGTACGTATTTGGAACCAAGTTTGACCTTGAGCTTCTCAATTGTCACTACAATTTTGAAATTTTTTTTGCATAATGTCGAACTACGCAGTTGGGTCTCCATTGCTTAAGCAGCACTTGTTGCTGGATTCTGAAAATTCCATTGAGAAATCCCATAGTGCAGCATCCAATATCGCATGCCATATCTTGGTACTATTGATTGCTAGCATTTTGATATATTTAATTGTTTCCGCTTTGGTTAGTGCTGTCAAATACTTAGTACGACGACGAGAACCTGGATCTCCCATTCTACCATTATCTGTGAGTCCGACCTTGGATGGCAATAGACGGTTCTACCATGAGAAGGATTAATGATTTGATGATATATGATATGATGGCATGCTGGTGTACCAGTTTAAATTATTAGCTAAGATAATTATTAGTAATAGATGTTCTTTTAACAAATGAGCTATAACGTAGAAAAAATTAAGGATCATCAGTAGCTGATCTGTTTGTACATAGCGCGATTATATTCGAGGAAATGAGTTCTGATCGATGAACAACTAAACTACCTAGCTGTAATCACTGGTAATCATCACTGCACCAGAGCGAGCCATTAGAGCCAGGAATTGAGAGTTGCAAAAGAAAATATAGAAAAAAAATGAAGCAGAAACAAAACCTAAATCAAGGTATAAAGAAAGATAAATATAAATAAAACAAGTGAATAGAACTTTTAAAAATGCTCTAATTAGCTCTTGTAATTATGATGATCGTTCAGTCAACAAGGGTTATGCTGAGTAGTGAGGTGTATTAAGGTTGCAGGCTCATGGGGCGGGGCTTTGACATGTTCGCATTCGCAAAGCAGCTGGTGAAGTCGGCGGAAGGCATCATTGGAAGCCCCGATGAGCAGTCTCAGACTGCAGGTTCAGGTGCACCGAGCTATGGATTTCGGATCATTCATGTCCAGCAGAATTCGGCAGCCCATGAGGCCGGGGTAGAGTCTTTATTTGACTTCATTGTGGGCATCAATGGTCGCAGTCTCATATCATCATCTTCTGATTTTTTGTCCCCCTACAGCTCGGCAGGTGTCTTTCCCGAGAATCCAAGCAATTCTCTTCAATTAACAGCTGAAGAGGCTCCTGTCGATACGTTTATTGAAGAGATCTCCAATTGCAAGGGCCAGTCGGTGTCATTTGAGGTATGGTCTGCCAAGGGCCGTGTACAACGGACTGTAAAGTTGGCAGTAGACGAAACGGAGAATTTGGTTGAAGCCAACGATTCCATGGTTGAAGGAAGTACTGATCCTGTTGACTTTGGACTAGGTATGACTGTTCAATGGACACCACTTGAAGTGGCAGATCAAGTATGGCATGTGTTGAACGTCACTGCTAATTCGCCTGCTGAACAGGCAGGTCTGATCAGCCATTCTGATTATATTGTTGCTGCTGAGAACGGATTATTAGAAGCTGGTGGTGAAGGACTTTTGGCCCGAGTTGTCAGTCGAATTGTATCAGATTATTTCCAGCAATATCCCGATCCCAATGAGGCCAATATCCCTCCTCCTCCTGAGCTTGAATTATACGTCTATAACCATGACTACGACACCGTGCGACCAGTACGCATTCAACCAAATCCTCTCTGGGGTGGAAGCGGCCTTTTAGGCTGTGGTGTTGGCTATGGCTTGCTCCACAGACTGCCTATTGTGGTTGGCAAGTTCCCGGTCACCTCTTCGTCTACAACTCGACCACGCAGCTATTCTCAGAATCGTCAAAACTCTTCATCATATAGTCGTCCTGCCAATTTTGCTCCAGGTAACACACTTTTTGAAGCGGAATCAAACCCCACTGATTTTATAACGCCTGCCTCTTTAGCAGCAGCAGCTCCCCATATTGGAATCGGACCGCCAAAACATTCACCAAATAAGAAAAAGGCCCATCATCACGGGTCTGTTCAGCCTGACTTGAGTTCATATTTTGCAGAAGAAGAAAAGCGAAGTCGCGAACTGGACGGTCCATCTCGTCTCAAACAAAACGCAAACCTGCCTCCTCCTCCTCCAAAATAATGCATATATTTATGTAACACTACTATGATTTGATGTTCTACTTGCTTTAGTCTTTTGCTTAAATACTTTTTAAACTTTTGATGATACAGATATTGACATATTTTATCTACCTACATCTATTGTAGTACAGTAGTACACTACAAACACGCCCAAATGATCCCCATCTAAAGATCCTCATGCTCGATTTCATCAGACTCTGGCTCATCTTCTCTGGCCTCGTCCTTGATAGCCTTGGCAGCCAACAAGTCAACATGATGAGTTCCCTGCTCCTCAATGAACTTGGCAAGTCCCTCCAAAGTTCGCTGGCCAGTGAACAGAATTGGCTTATCCTTGTTTCCGGCTGGGTAAAGCTTGATGGTTGGGTATCCAGGGATCTCATCAGGAACCTCGTTGGACTGGTGGTCCAACTTGGCAATGACAACCTTACTTTCAAGGCTTGCGTCGCCAGACACAATACTTCCCAAAACATCATAAGTAGGAGCAAGGTTCTTGCAATGTCCACACCATGGGGCGTAAAACTCAATAAGGACATCCTTTTCATCATCGAGAACAACATCATCATAAGACTTTCCAACCACAATAGTGACAGGACCATCCTGAGACTCAGGAACTTCATCAGACTTAACGACAGGATCAAGCTTACCGCCAACAAACTTGTTTACAAAATCAGTCAATGATTTCTTGGTAATAGCCTCATCCTGACTGTGAACATACTTCTTGTTGGTGATGAAATCCTGTACAACTACGGCAGGGAAAGACTCCTTGATGTTGACATTGGCGGCATGAGATCCGTACTTAAGAGCATCAATAAATCCAATGTTCGCGTGTCCCTTGAGCTTGGAAACAAGAGGCTTGAGAATATCAATGAACTCCTCACGGTCCTCATCAGTGTCTACAAACAAGTAGAGCAAAGGGATGTTAGACTGCGCATAGGAAGCAAATGTGTTAGGGCCGATCTCACCAAAAATGGGGAAAGACTCGACAGTAATGAATTGCGAAATATCTTCAACAGTGAATGAAGCATCCTTTCCAGAGTAAGCAGAGTGAGCATCCTTCTTCTCAAGACCCTCAAAGTTCTTGAAAACAACAACACCAGGCAACTTGGACACACCGTACTTGGCAGCCAACTTAGCGTCCGAAGATGCACCAAATATGTACTTCTCTCGGAATGAGTCAGCAAGAGATCCAAAGGTTGAGTTTGACTCCTTCTCATCGAAAAATCCAACCACAACCACAGGCTCTGCACTGACAAAGTCATCGATAGTCTTTGCATCAACAGTAGAAACTGCTGGCAAAGACTGTCTCACCATATAAGAAATGATGCTGTCAGACTTTCGAGGCCCTTGGTATGGGCTAGAATTGTCAAGGCCATGGAATACCTTAATAGTGGGGTATCCCTCGATCTTCTGCTTGGCACAAAGAGCCTCCTGCTCAGTGCAATCGATTTTAGCAATATGAATGCCCTTCCCTTTAAGAGCAGTAGCAGCCTCCTCGTACTCGGGAGCCAGTGCCTGACAATGACCACACCAAGGTGCAAAGAACTCGGCCATCACCACATTGTTGGAGGACACAAACTCGTCAAAAGTGTCATCAGATAGATTGATCACGTCGCTGGCAGCAACTGCGCCCAGCGCCAGTGCCACGGATGCTAAGAAACTCAACTTCATGTTGCAAAGTCACGTCTAGATGCGGGGGATCTGGCACTTTATATACTGTCGCCGCAACGTGTCCTTAGCAGTAGTAAGAGTATTACTAAGGACAGGGACAATGTGTCCAAGCTCTGAGCACCGATCAGGCATCTAAATTCATAGCCAGATCGGATATATACATTTCCAAATCAAGTTATATCTACAATAGTTTATATTTAAATTATTTTTTCCAGTGTTTTTCTGGCATCAGTTGCTAATCATGTTGGAGTGGCTTTGGAGCTCCGCGGATATCTTGTGATATTTGCAATGCATGACGACGGAGTCGCTCTAGTCAACAAAGAAGAGGGCAGTAACCGGAGAAGGGCGTCGATCTTTTACCTGACAAGCGAACTCTAATTGTAACAATAGGTGAAAGTCAGTCAGCCATCGTGTTGAGCTGTTTACTGCAACCTAATTCCAACTGCATTCATAGCCACGTTGCTGTACTTGTCGATGAGGGACTAAAGAAGACGAAACGCAACGATCAGCAGTGCGTCATGCAACGTCGTTGATTTTGACAGGATTATCTGAAAATCAACTGCCAGTATACATAGTAATTGGAACCAACGATATCACCATTAGAATGCCAGCTTCTGATATTACTTTGGTGACATGTTGGTGCTTGTATCTCCAAATAGCGGGTGTATAGGAGCGTTTTTGTAGCCAGTTGGTCATGCTACCTATAGCCCTTCTTAGAAGTCGACATGGAAATATACAGCTCGGTCCTTTGTGGTGGGAGGCCATTGGAGCCTGGCAGGGCCCTGATACTACTGTTACACTACTAAATAACTCCATTCTCCATAAGTTGATAACAAGAAATTAGTATTCGAATCTATTATCGGCTCATTGAAAGTATTGTATGCCCAAACTTTGTTTGCTAGGTTTAACCCCCACTAACAAAGCTCCCTAGGTGCATAGTGCATACAGTACAGTGCATTTAAGCTCTTAGTAGAGGTGCTGCCCTGCTTAGCTCAACTTCCATCCTTCTTAACGCCTCACCATGGAGGACCAAGTGTCGGTGGACCAAAAGAATGCGCTAGTAAGTGGTGGATGGGACGTGATGGTGGGATTACAACTAACTAGAAATCCATGAGGGAATTCCTCAAATCGAAAACGTCGTATGATGTGCTGCCGGTCAGCTTCCGACTGATTGTGCTAGACACAGCGCTATTGGTGAAAAAGTCTCTGACGATTCTGCTTCAAAACGCCATTGTTTCGGCACCGTTGTGGAACTCAAAGACTTCGCGGTTTGCGGGATTGCTGACAATCTCGGATTATATCAATGTGATACAGTATTACTTTCAAAATCCCGACAAAATGGATAAGATCGAGGACTTTACGCTGGACGGACTTCGTGAGGTCGAGAAGGCCATTGGAGCAGAACCCATCGAGACTATCAGTATCCACCCGTTCAAGCCTTTATATGAAGCATGTGTGAAAATGATCAGTTCCAAAGCTCGCCGAATCCCATTAATCGATGTGGACGAAGATACCGGCCGAGAGATTGTGGTTTCGGTACTTACTCAATATCGAATCCTCAAGTTCTTGGCTCTAAATTGCAAGGAAACCACCATGCTTTTGAAACCGCTAAGCCAGCTTAATATTGGCGTATTTGACAACTTAGAAACCGTGTTGATGACCAGCCCAGTTATTGACGTAATCCATATTCTAGCGTCCAAGGGCGTTTCTTCGGTACCCATTGTCGACGAGGCTGGCAAATTAGTCAATATTTACGAAGCTTATGACGTTTTAACCCTCATCAAGGGAGGTATCTATACTGACTTGTCTTTGTCGGTAGGTGAAGCCCTCATGCGTCGAGTCGAGGACTTTGAAGGTGTCCATACATGCACTATTAATGATCGGCTTGACATTATCTTTGATATCATTCGACGATCTCGTCTCCACAGACTGTTTGTGATTGATGAACAAGGTGTCCTTAAGGGAATCGTCACTCTGAGTGATATACTCAAGTACGTGCTGTCTGGCGAAGAAGACTAAGCCAGTTATCGTCATGACCCTGCATATTTACATGATATATATTATCAAGCTGTTGTCTCAATATAACTACAGCATCGTCATCATGTTACGAGATTCTTTATAATACATAGTATAATCGTCACTGTATTGTTCTTCTAGATTCGTTCATGTTTTGCCGTGTGCGTTTAACATCTTTCTTCACGCGCTTACGCCTGATGATCAATGCGAACAATCTTGGCACAAGCTACAAGCTCACAAAGATAACGAACTCGTTCGTCAAACACCCGTTGACCATGGACTTTGACAAAGCGTTCCGCTTGGTCGAAATTGGCTTCCATCCACTCCGTATTCACAGTTTCGGGGAAATCTTGTCTTTCCATGCTCCACTTTTCCAGCAGTCCTTTAGACATAAATTCCACCACCTGTTCCATCTTTGATACATCTAATAATTGATGAAAAGCCTTTCCATTTTTCAAATCCGCCACCACTCTTAATGCAAATATAAGCTCCTCTATCCAGTCGCAGTCCATAAAATGCTCCACACAAGGTCGGCTATAACCTATTCTATGACGCCAAAGATAGTTACAATAAATAGAAGATAAAATACAAGGAATCAGGATCAAATAACCCCACCATCTAGTGGCCGTAATTAAAGATCCTGCCCCTGCAATGAGTCCTGTAGTTCCATATAGGAAAGCATGCAATTGAACTTCTGTACACCGTTTGTCCACAGCACATGCCACTATCCGAGGAAGAGATGGACAAATCCTTCGATGCTTTTTAGCTTTCAAGCATATATGAATAGACCAAACAGCATTTATTAGTCCAAAGAGGGCAGTTGGACTATTACCTATATAACCCGAAAGCAGATTACTCGCATGAAATACCCGAGGATTCCTGCCCCCAATAGCCATATAAGTTCCTGTAACAACCAGCAGAGCAGCAAATCCCATAAATACATCCATACCGAACCTCTCAATAAACTCACTTCCCAGTTCTTTCGAGTTAATAGCAAACAGTTGCTCAAGCCTAAGTCGGTCAAGTTTATCTGAGGAGTTTGTACGCTTATTATTCTCGATATTGCCTGTGCTTTCATCGGCATCCTCCACACCATTGCAAATATATTCTAACAGAAGAGTGCGTTCTTGCCGTAATACTTTACAATTTTGCCAGCTTCTCAGTGAGTCCTTTAGTGCAAATAGTACTATTATTAGAGCAACGGTGCCACCAGCCGATAGTAGTACAACCACAAATGCAGGTACTGGAACTTCATTCCACACATTGGCAGCGAAATCCATGGCACCAGCCAATTCAAGCAAACCAACCGGTATTAGCAGATCATTTTTTAAACCCCTTTTCATTTTGAATCAATCATAACGATAAGCGTGACAATTGATCGCGAATGCCATGAAAAAAGACGCAGCGGACCTAATGCAATGCAATGCATAATTAGCGCACGTCAGCCATCTTGGAATGAAGGCAACAGGAAAAAATAACAAGATTGACAAAAAGAGGTAGAATAATGAAATGGTTAAATTAATTAATATACATTACATCGGAAAGAAAATCGTAGTAGCTACGGGTATATTACTATACTACGATCACCGAATCATCATGGCTTTTCCCATGTCTTTACCAGATCCAAGAAGGCTGGCAGCACTGGAAGCCTTTCGTCCAACTGACTCAAAGATCTTCCAGAATTTCAAGTTCTCATCACTGGCACAAGTAGCCAGAGTTTGGCCATCAGGAGATAGCGCAGTGGAGAGAACTCTAGAGTCATGAGCGACAATGTCAACATTTTTGGTCAGGCTAGGATAAGACCAGATAGAAAGGTGATTATCAGGAAATCCATGCGAAGTAACAATCTCCTTGTAAACAGGACTCCATCGGATTGAAGTGACTTGAGAACCAGTATCAATGGAGTTGACTCGGGATCCTGTGGTTGAATTCCAGAAATGCAAGTGTTTGTCCTGGCTACCACCACCGGTTGCAAGCAGATTGCTTTGCCAAGGGCACCAAGCCAATGCTTTTATAGCAGCCTTGTGGTTAGTTTTGGTGAATTTGGGAGTCGAGGATCGAACATCCCAAATATTGACAACATTATCATTACCACCACTGGCAAGCTGACCACCATCAGCTCGCCATTCCAGTCCACACACCTCAGCAGAGTGGTTGTTGAACTCGGAAACCTTGTGTTGTGCAATTCGCACATCATGGTTCCAGATAGAACCATCTCTGCATCCAGAAGAAAGAATGTGTTTGTCCCAAGACAGGACACCAACACGGGCAGAGTGACCAGTCATAGATCGCAGCTTAGACTGGTCTTGGACGTCCCAAATTTGGACATCACCATCGCTAAGGCCAACTGATAGATAAGCACCATCAGCTGACCATTTGACACCTGAAACATAAGTTCCACTAGTAGAGTCCATAAGGTTGGATACTGTACCAGAAGTGGCATTCCAGACATACACACTTTGTTCGAGAGCTATAGCAACCTGGTTACCAACAGACCAATCAAGAAGATTAAGATAATAGTCATCAATAAGTCCAGGAGCATCAAGCACTCGTTCAGGAGCAGTAGCCACTTTGCGTCGCATTTGAGCATTAGCTGCTGGCTTGAGGGGCCGGTTGTACTGAGATCTCAGATCAACAGGTTTGGATGACTGAGGAGCAGCCGGCTGAAACTCGAGAATTCGAGTATTCAAAGCGATTCCACATGCTTCAGCTACAGAAGCTCTGTATTGAAGGGAATCGTTGGGGGCAGACGAGTTTTCAGACGAGTCAAGTCTGGATATACAAGTGTGAGAAGCTTGTCTGTTTGGGATGAATCTATCGACTTTTGCCCCTGCCCGCAGGGGTTTGTCTTTCTTAGAGATTCGAGCGGGAGACATGGGTCCTGTACCAGACAGGGCCCATTCTGAGGTGGGAACGTCGTTTCTCAATGGAGAAGTCTTCAGAATAGTCTTTGAGCTATACGGAGAGTGTCTTGGAGACGATTGGTGGTTGGAGAACGAGTCCAGACGACCTCTCGACGGAGAGTCAAAGAACAAAGTTCTGCGCATTGAACGAACGGGGGTTTCCATTATTAAGTTCTTTTTTGAGTTTTTATCCTGTGATATATCTATAGATATATATCGTTTTTGTTTTTTTTTGTATTGGTTTTGTTAAGTTTTATCAGTCAGATTTGTTCACTATATTCTCTTGCCCGCAAGAGTAGGACCAGCCTTTAGAAAGAAAGTTCAGTTTTGTGGCAGTCTCGAAGCCTTTTAAACAATCCTTAGTATTTACTTGATGCCTAATCGGGTATATGCAAGGTCGGGCGACATCTAGCAGATAAATGTCAGTTGAGGAAGTGATCGACGCAGGTAAGGAACGTTTTATCCGAACCATGTCTCCGCAGCCCACAACTTGTGAAATCGTTGGAAAACCAACAACGACTCATGTCAGCCGGACCCGGAGTCTGATCCATAGTCACGTTTTCATAATTGTTCATGCACGATTTTTTTTAATCAATGTCTGTAGATCTTCTCCACGTGCTGTTGATCGTTCCACGCATGTCACTTTTCCGACGAATTACACGGCAGAGGTCACATATTGTTACCCGTTACATGGCGTGTGATTGGTACGTGGTTCTTTGGAACCTCTTACGAACAGCGAGATTCTTTACTGGCACTACAGATATTATTTTTTCTTTTTCTTTACCACCTGTTTCCTATCTTTATAAGAATTCTATGGCACAGGGAGTGTCTTTGTCATGAAGTCCATAAACCTACTAGATCATCCTGAAGCCTTGTTCAAATTTCCAGACAATTAGTGCGCCCCCTTTTTTTTTTTTTTTTTTTGTTTTTAGGCAATTTATCTTTTTTGCTTTTTACACATGGTTAGCAACATATCTAGTCTTAGCAGCAGCAGTCACAACCGGCAATAGCGCACGCAATCAGTTGCACGCAGCGTGCTCGTGTGGTCGCGTGCCTCATCTAGGCTAAGTTGATTTGCAGGTGCCCACGTGCGGATTTAAACAATGATCCACCAATTAGCCGCGACTAGAAGGGCCCGTGCAGAAGCTAAAATGAACGCTTGTATATGTCATTATGGCACATATAAAAAGCTTGGGGGACGTTATAAAGGCACCATTTTGTCAAGCTTGATAAGGTTGGCTATTTGCACTCAAAATCGTCGTCAGTTACTTCAACCACTGTACGTTAGCCGCTTGATATTTTCACGATTTTTCGGTCTTGATGGGATAAGTCTATCACGAGATCAATATATCCATACACTGCATTATTGCTTAGTATAGACATATATATAGGGGAGAGAGTAACTACCGCGAAGAAATCCTGAAAAATCACTTGAAAAATCAATTGAAAATAGAAAATCAAATCTCAAGGGCTACTACAGCTTTTATATTTTATTTTCTTTATTTTCTATATTTAATTATCCACTTGCAAAGTTAGTTTTTGCGTAACATAAGCGGCAGGCACTATAGAAATCATAAATCTATAGTGTGGGGGTTCAAGATTGGATTTAGTTAAGCGGAACCAACTCGGTCGGCCGTATTTATAATCTATTTATTCCGCATGGATGGAGTCCATTCCTCCATTAACGTTACCACCGTCTGCTTTACCGACACCACCGGGAACTGGCCGTCTATTGATGCCAAGTCATGACCCCAAGCACCAGCTCCAGCAGGAGCACAGTCAGAGTTATGGATTCAATGAAGAACTTGAGAATGAGATCAAAAATGACTTGAAACGAGAAGCTCCTAGTAGTTCTGGAGATGATATGGAGGAGGATGATGAGGATGCGGATTATATTGAACCCACTAGAACTCCGTCATCTAGTCGATCTGGGAGAAATGCTCCTTCTACTGGTACTCCTCTACCTGATATGGTCAAGGAGAGCGAAGATGAACAGACATTCGATCTGCCTTCTCTGTCACTACCAGTAGCTGCTATTCCTCCGGATCAACAAGTGTTTCCCCCTCCTCCATCAAGAGCTTGCACCATAATCCAGACATCTCCATCCGACATGTCAATGAAGAGCTCGGGACAATCTGCACCTAAAAGAAGAAGATCTCGCAAGGACAATTCTCCCGAAGATGTCGAGCAGCGAAAGAAAGCCCGTCGAACTTCGCATTCTGATATTGAACGCCGGCGTCGATTGAAGATTAACGAACAGTTTGAGGCCCTGCGTCAACTAGTCCCTGCATGCAGCCAGCTGTCAACGGCCAAACGAGGAGGTGATATCGGACTACATAAATTGGACATTTTACAGGAATCAGTAGCCTTTATCAGACATTTAACTGAATGTTTGACGACAGCTGAACGAAGATTGCAACATAGTTCCAATGGTAATATCCATGGTTCGTCCTCGTCTTTTATGGCTGCATCTCCGTCAATGCAAATGGTCCCATCAATATATTCAAGCCAACCTCCCACTCCTCAAGTGAGGAGCCAACCTTCTACACCCTTGGCATTGGCTCCGCAATCACAAATGCCTGGCATGATTTCTTTCCATGCCAGTCAACCACCCACTCCCTATATGAGCCATCCTGGAACTCCCGTGGAAGCTGCTCAGAGTGGCCCTGTGTCGTTACAGTCGTACTCACTCAAACCAAAATCCCAGCTTGATAAGGCCAAGACGACACCTGTATTGTCGCCCTCTATGTCGCCTGCTAATACTGATACATCCAAGCTACGGATTTCTAATCTCGTTGGTTAATGTTGGCAAAAAACATTATTGCTGGCTAATGAATGACCCTCTGTCTATTGCTATATTTACATAACTCTTTTATTTATTAGTTGCCAAAGAATCCCTGAGATTCCAAAAGCAACACAATTTGATGAACAGCAGTTCGAGCATCTGTCTTGGTCAAGTCCACTGTAATATCAGCATCGGTAGGCACCTCATAAGGGTCATCGACTCCAGTAAATCCTTTGATCTCTCCTCGTCGTGCTGCTGCATATTGACCAGTTCGATCCGTACTCTCAGCGTATTCCAAAGGAGTAGCCACATGAACCAACACGAAAGTACCGTTCTTTTCAACAGTCTCCCGAGCATTGGCTCGAGAATCATTGTATGGAGCAATTGGAGCAGCAATCACTGCTGATCCTGCCTTTGTGAGCTCAGCTGCAACAAAACCAATTCGCTGGACGTTTTTATGTCTATCTTCACGAGTGAATCCGAGCTCTGACGACAATTCATGTCGGACCGTTTCTCCAAGCAAAAGGGTAACAGGTCGACCACCTTGCTGGTTGAAGGTAACTTCAAGAGCACGAGCAATGGCATCCTTTCCAGAATTGTGGTAACCAGTCAAGAAAACAGTGAAACCCTGGTTAACTCGGGGAGGGTGGGATTCTCGCAGCACCTTGACAACCTCGGGGTATGAGAACCATTCTGGAATGGGAAGTCCGAGACGCAGTCTCTTTCGGAGCTCTGTACCAGAAATGTCCAAAGTCTTGACACCAGCGGGTACCTCATCCTTGGGGGAGTACTCGTCGGCATCGGGCAGATAAGTCATCTGCTGGAATGGAACAACCTCAATACCCAACTCATCTCTATACTTTTCAACGAGTACCTGGGCATCATAAGGTCCATAAAAGTCCACACCGTTGGAGTTCTTACCAGGACCAGCATGGTCTCTACCAACAATGAAATGAGTAGCACCATAATTCTTTCGAATAATGGCGTGCCACAAGGCCTCTCGATCTCCTCCCATTCGCATAGCAAGAGGCAGCAGAGACAACAAGGCCATTCCATTGGGATATCTAGGCAACAATGCCTGGTAAACTCGAACTCGAGTGAAATGATCAATGTCACCAGGCTTGGTCAGACCAACCACAGGGTGGATCAACACATTGGCTTGTCGAGATCGAGCTGCTCGCACTGTAAGCTCTCGATGGGCTCTGTGCATAGGGTTTCGGGTCTGGAATGCCACAACTCGCTGCCATCCCAACTTGTTGAATTGAGATCGCAACTCGGCGGGGGTGTTTCGCAGCCCAGCGTAGTCGTAGTGATTGAGACGCTTAATGGCCTGAAGTTTTCCCCCTACATAGTACTCCTTAACGGTGTTATTAAGGTACTTGACAGCAGGGTGTTCAGGATCACCTCGGAAAACAAGCTTGGCCTCCTTGGCTTTGTCAGGCTTGTACACATCCTCAACAGACAGAATGGCCAGCGCAGTTCCATCTCTGAAATCTCGCAAAGTTATTCGAGCACCTGGTGCAATCGCACTCTTCTCGATTTCAGCCTTGGATACATCCAAATTAATGGGCATGGAAAACAGAGTGCCATCAGCAAGTCGCAACTTTTCAACAACTCCATTGTAATCCTTTTCAGTCAAGAATCCCTCTAGGGGAGAAAATCCTCCACATAGAATGAGCTCGAGATCACATAGCTGACGTTCAGTCAATGTGAGGTCCTTCAAGGTATCGGATTCCTTGAGCAATTGAGGTGCAAGTGGCGCATCTCGCGCCAACAGGTCCTTGAGTTCTCCGCCGTGAGGTGAGTTAGCCATAGTCGGTATAAAGCTCTCCCATACAGGATCTTCCCGTAGTTTTATATTGTGGCTGACATCATCGCTGTATGCACCGCGAGCGCACCGCAAACCGGTCCTATATGTCCTAAAACATCGATCTGTGTGGCTTGAACATCGTAAATAATTAGGGTTTACTACCGCTTGTGGCATCCGAAATGACGACATTTGGGGCGCGAATTGCAAAGTTTGGTACCTGTCATAGCCTGCCGAAAGCTTTTCATGGCTGAGTTTGAGTTATATCTAGGGTTATCTGATGTTGATGTTCTTATTGGTCTTACCGGGTGGCTGTAAAAGTGTAGCAACATGGAATCGACGGCATGCACTGCACAGTTACGATTTGTAATGAACTGGAAAGTTACAAATGCAAAAAGTGTCACAAGTTGTTTTATATTTATTATTTAAATGAGCTCACTGTTTAAATATTATTATGCTGTTATTTAGATAATTTAGACAATTTAGAGATATAGAGACTTACATATTATTAATGCCTTTAATTAATTTGGTCGTCACCCAACGGGACTATATCAAGCGTCTACAGTGAATTACTTAACTTGCACCTGCGTCTTTCCCGAAAAGGCAACCGATGAGGTGATCATGCTTGATGTTTGTGTGAGCTTAATAAAAGCTCCTGCAACTACAACTGTGAAACTTTCCGGTAAGATAAATATACATCCATGTTGTTTATCATCTATTTATGCATTTTGCAATTAATTCTAATGATGAGTCTATCGACGCTTTCTAGCTGTATTGTCTCTCTCAATGACATCTCCAATACCTCCCATCTCTTCATACTGATCCTCAGTCTCTCGGACTGCCTCTCGTCTTTCCCACCATCTATCTTCTGACAATTCGAATGCAACTCTCTTCAGATCCTTTCCACGAGCATCTTTATGGTTTGCCAATGCCCATTCCATGAATTGATCTCCAGTACGCTTATAAAAGTCTCGTAGACTCTCAAAAGGCTTTGGATGAGGCAGCCACGGTCTAGCATCAGGCATACTTTCCGTCTCCTCCTCGGCTTCCTCCTCCTCCTCCTCTTCTTCTTCCTGTTCGTCATCATCGACCATCCTGTCTTCCTCCTCTTCTTCATCATCATCGTCTTCATCATCGTCCTCGTCATCATCGTCATCATCGTCATCTTCATCTTCATTGTTCTCCAGTTCTTTCAGGTTCTCCCAATAAACCTTCATACCATCCAATTTACCCAGGTCAATAGAGTACATACTATCAATGGAATACTCTTTATCTCCATCTTCCCAAACTCCACCAAAGATAAAGAATGTATCTCCAGATATCGCTGTAGTCGCATTAAATCGAGCATGGGGCAAGCTTGATACCATTGGGTAGTCTTTTCCCGCCTCCACTGGTTCCTCATCCTCATTTTCAGTGTTCTCAGACTCATCAGTCTTTTCTTCATTTATTTCAAGTTTACCATTGAGTAGCTGAGACAAATTAGCCTCTAAATCAGCATCCCTATTTTCTGGTTTAACTGGTTGGATCTTCTTCTTGCGTGCAGCTCTAAGAGACAGAGCAAACCATCGATTCATTTCGACTTGATATGCATACAGTGAATTGTAGAATTGACTGTCCAGTGACTCTTCAGTCTCATCTGTGTCATACACACCACCGAATAGAACACCACGACCTCGATGGTACACCATGGTGCAACCCACTCGAGGACTTGGTGCAAATCCAGCCTTTTTACGTCTTTCCCATCGAACTCCTTTCAGGTCTGACTTCATTTTCAATAGCCAACTATCAGTGTGCACTTTACCTTTTTGAAGACCTCTAGCAGCCTTAATCTTGGAATATCCACCCCATAAAACAGCACCATCAGCACAAGGAACTAAACTGTGACCACTTCGAGCATCTGGGACTTGGTGATTAGGAGGCCAATCTATTTGATGCCATTTGTAGTCAGTGACATCGAAAGCCCATAAATCAGAGAGATATGTAGTAGACGAACTCAGATCTCTGAATCCTCCATGAAGCAGCACATAATTCTTCCAGTAGGTCATCCTGTGACCCGATCTTGCCGTAGGACCCTTTTTAGATTCAACCTTGGCCCACTCTTTAGATTGGGGGTCTAATACCCATGTATCACCATAGTGGTAAAAGGTATTCTGTTTTGGCGATGAGAACTCACCACCAAACACAACAATAATACCACTGGGATGAACACACATGGCATGACCACTCCGCGGCATAGGCGCATTGGGAGATGATATCTTTCGCCATTGGTCTGATTCAATAGAATATGAGAATAAGTCGTTATAAAACACTGCCAAGCCTCCTGAAGTGGTTTCTCCTCCAAACAGAAACAGCTCTCGCTTACCATGGACAGGACTTGCTACCATAGTAGCATTGATTCGCTTAGATGGATGGCCGCATGGCTTTATAGTCACTGCTTCAAATTCTTCCTGCTGTTTGGCATACGAAGCCAGGATTTCGTCTATTCCCATGTCTTCCTCCTCCTCTCCAGTCTTCTTGGCCATCTTCTTCTCCTTGGTTTCAGACTTGGACTTGGCCTTTTGCTGCTTCTCCTGAGACCGGGCCTTTTTGGCCTCTTTGCTCTTTTTGTCTTTCTTGGCCATTGTCAAGGAGCACAAAGTCAGGTTCACTTATCAGATAGAAGCTTTAAATGTCAAATGTCTAACAAATATTAAAGCCGGAGAAAATCAGACAAAATCACTTCCCGATTGGGAAATACCCCTGAGTGCGGCTGTGCTTGTAATGTTTATCTGATAACTTCGCGTGGTGGAGAGCTAGTTTACTTTCTACATTTCACTTTTCTAATTGCTAGGTTGTCAAACTGGGCTACGTTTGAGTGAGTTGTGGGACATGTCGTGCTCAATAGTGAAGGACCCTGCTACAGAGGTCCCGGTGCTTGTGGTAGAATTCCAGGACCTCAAGCAGCGACTGCACAGGTTCCAGTCGCGATTCGACCAACAACTTATCAAGAGTAGTGAAACAGTGATTGATTCAAAGACCATTTTTCAACGCACCTTGTTACGTTCCAAGGATGAAGAGGCCCAGATTGTGGCAGAGTTAGAGTCATTGCACCAGAAGGAGATGGATAGCGCTAAACAGAAGGCTCAGGATGAACAGGATGCCGACGAGTCCAAGAACGCTATTGCGAACTATACAACCAAGAAATCACAGATGGTACAATTACACGATACTCTAACCCAACAGATAGCCGAAGTTCGCAGCGCTATACAACGCAAGAAGGAGGAGCAATCTAAAGTCATTGATTCCATTGCTAGCCAGTCAAGCCTTAACGCTCCAGAACTGGTTCGGTGGGAATCTACCTTGGGACTTAGAATAGAAAGCACCGTAGAGGACTTTATCAAGTTTTCGTTTAGTCTGATAGATGGAAATAATTTGGATAGAGAGTTCTATATTGTGTTAGATTTACGTGACCACGACTACGCTATATCTGAATGTCATCCCGATTTGGGACAAACAATGGAGGAAATTCTCGCTGGGTTGAATAGATCACGAAAGCTTAACATTTTTTTACGTGACGTACGAAAAGCTTTTCGGGATCTCGTAGGTTGATGGTCTATTGTCAATCCACTCAAGAGTTGGCAAGTATTTCGTATTTGGTCTGATGTTTTTTGGAAATGGTTAAAGATCATCTCCATGAACCCGGCGAGGATTGTCATTGACAATCTCAATGTACGCTGCCAGACGCAAGAAATGCTGTCCATCGGGCCCTACTGCGGTGGCTACAAAGGAGTATACTCCTGATGGTGCATCTTCAGGAACTTCCAAAACCTGTGTCATCTCCTTTAATTCGCCTGTCGGTTCAATTGGGCAGAACATTTGTGCAAATGGTAAATATTCACACAAGTCGAGTTCTCCTGAGAAGATACTAGTATCCTCGCTGAAGCTAGTCAGATAAAGTTTTGTTCCCTCGGGAATTTGTTGCATCAATTCATATACCATATCGAAATTGATATGCCCAGGGACCAAAGGATATGGGTCTATAGAAAGGGATTTGATGTTCAGTAGTGGTGTCGTTCCGTTGTTACACAGGTGAATCGGCGATCCCCCACTAAGTAGCTGACATTCGGGTGCATATTCTGAATATGACATATCCAATAGGCTGCTTATCCTGGCATCTTGAGCAGTACTAGTGATTTTTGCATTTGCTGCCAAGCTTCCACCTACAAGTGCTCCGCAAACATAAAGGTTTAAAGATACCATTGATACGCTGTTGATGTGCTGGTATATTGGTATGATTGATATTGTGGTAGTAGTGCTCTGAAATCTTGTTATAGCTGATGGTGCTGAATGTTAGCTGTCAGCATAATATTATAACTGCTGTTATATATTAATGACAGCATATAATCTCAATTGAATAAGGTTAAATGGCGTTTCAAGTTGAGCCAACCTTATTCTTATGATTCAGTCCAAGGCAATGCTACGCAAAGTATTTATACACTAAACCGAGGATTGTATCTTTATTATATTTATTGATATTGTCAATAGTAATCTTCATTTTCATGTTTCTGATTTTTGTGTCATTTTTTTGTGTCATTTTTTGTTTTATTTATTGTCTATATTCTCAATGATATTCTACAGTGTGTCGCTAGGAACTCACCAACCTAACGTAGCCTCATGAACCTGAAGCTAGGCATATTGGCAGTCTTCGTGACTATAGCGGGTACTTTTGGGCCGGTTTTGGCATCTGTTGGAGATCGTCTTCCGGAATTTCAGCAATGTGTACAGGGTTGTATCGAGACTGAATGTGAAGATCCCAATTTCGGACATTCTTTGCCAATTGATCTGGTAGTGTTGAATTGGGACTGCCCACAGGACTGTGACTACCGATGCCAGCGGTATATCACCCAAGCACGTGTAGACCGAGGAGAAAATGTTGTCCAATTCCATGGTAAATGGCCATTCATTCGTGTATTTGGTATTCAAGAGCCTATTTCAGTACTATTTTCAATGCTGAACTTTATACCACACTTACAGGGATTGTCCCAGATCCGTTACAAGTTCCGGGACCATCCTAACGGGGTACTTCGACTTGTATATCTTGGGTTTGCTATGGTTGGTATGAATGCTTGGGTGTGGTCAAGTGTTTTCCATACACGGGACTTTATATTGACTGAGCGACTGGACTATTTCTCGGCTATGCTGACCATAGTTTACGGACTGTTCACAGCGTTAGTGCGAATATTCCGACTAGATCTGGCAGAAAATAGATTGCAATTGACAGTGGTGTCAGCCCTGTGCCTATTGGCATATAGTTGCCATGTTTATTATTTGCAATTCATTGACTTTTCATATACTTATAACATGGCAGCAGGAGTTGTGGTTGGGCTCATTCAGAACAGTCTATGGTCTTATTTCTCAATCTCAAGCTACAATGAGACAAGCGTATCTTGGAAACTTTGGCCATTGTATATAGTGGGGTCAATTTCGCTAGGTATGTGTTTTGAATTGTTTGATTTTTCACCATTCCTATACTTTGTCGATGCACATTCTTTATGGCACGCAGCTACAGTGTTGCCGACTTACTGGTGGTATGAATGGATGTATAAAGATCTGAAAGATCTGGTTCCAAAGAAGGCATGACCGTCATGATCACGAAATTATGAGTGCATATATACATTAGTGCTAAATAGATATTTTAGATACAATCGGGAAATAACTGAAATGTTTTGTTGGTGAAGCTGAATCTGAACCGATGTGTAATAGCCCAGCCCATTTACACAACTGAATATAATATAGATGTGGCAAGATCATTTGAAGGCCTCTAGAAGATGAGTGACTTTCAAGCCAAGTTCATCGGCCAAAGTCTGAGACTCTGCCTCTGCATAGATGCGCACCACATTTTCAGTTCCACTGGCTCGAACAAAGCATCGGCCCTGGCTGTACTTCTGGACCAGAGCATCAATTTGATCTTGAAGATGAGGAGGAGACACTAAAGTTCGCTCGGCATTGGTAACAACAAACTGGGTCCGGTCGCCAACTTCTGCCTTGAGAAGACGATTAGGAAGATCAGTATACGACTGATTCCAGTCGGCAGGACTCCATTTCTTGATTGTGAGAATAGCAAGCACTAATAATAAATCAGACATGGCATCTCCGACAGTTTGGTTGATGAGATCGCTGAGAGCTAGAAGACTATCAATAGAAGACTTTTGGGCAGGAGAACTGACCTGGAATGTCTGGAGCTTAGCCACGGCATCGGGGTGGAACAGCACAGTTCCATGGCCATTGGCCTCAAAATAAACGCCAATGTCAAACCGTTGAGCAGCATGGTGAAGATGCTTGACACCAGTTGGGGTACATACAACCGGTACTTTCAAAACTGATTTGATATATTCGGTCGAGCTACCATTGGCATAAGCGGTCTGTACAACACCAATGTCGAGTTTAGTGCCGGTCTCCGAAACCAATTCACCTAAGAATGCAGCAGCCAAAGTAGCGATCTTGTCACCATCTAGCAGTTTGAATTTTCCCTCGTTGTCGAGATAAGAGAACACAATTCTGTCAGCATCTCCGTCAAAACTAGCAAATAGCTCAAGTTTGGGCACTGATCCATCAGCACCAGCAATACCACCAGCAAGACGCTGATTAGTCTTGACGAAATCAGCACCACACGAAGAATTGAGCTGGTCAGGCTCGGTATACTTGTCATTGACTACATTCACATGGACAAGACCATCAAGGTATTTGGCAAGTTCTTTTACCTTGGGACCGCCAATTCCATTGGCAGCATCAACAGTAATACTTACACCGTCGCTGTAGCCAGCAAGCACTTTCTTGTAGGCATTGGAGAGCTTTTTATAGTAACCTTCTTCAGTAGGCACTCCATAAGAGTTATGAGTCTTGAGAGTATTGAGAGATTTGACCAGATAGTGCAATTGAGGAGTTGTGACCATTCCATAGTCGGTTGAGTTGGCGCCCACTGCCTTCAAACCGTCAACGAGAGCTGCTACCAGAGCAGGTCCAGACTGTCGAGAATCTCGACCATAGATGACATTGGCAGGAGTAGACATGTCAATGTTGAGTTTCTCGGCCAATTTTACAACTACTTCTGCCAATTCATTGCCAGTGGCAGCATTGGCAAGCTGTGTGGCATAGCCCTCCCACTGTTCTTCGAGCATCTCTCCATCAGGATCGACGACCTTGGCACCGTTGTCGGGAGGAGGGTTATGAGACGCGGTGATCATAACTGCTATGATTTTGCTTCCCAGATACTTTGACCGAAGAGCTGCCAAGATTCCTACCCGCGATACTGTAGAGGGCAGAAGATCCGCTTCATACCTGAACCCAGCAGTTCCATATGAGAACTTGAAGTCTGGCTTGGGGTACTTGGTAGCCAGGTCTAATAGGAGTGCGCTCATGTCTCTTTCTTCGTTGTATTTGGTCTATAGGTTTCCACAAAAGTATCAAAATAAAAAACACACAATTAGTCTGAAGAGATAAATTACAGATGTCCAGTTTATAACCTGAAGTGACAAGTATAAAGCAAAGTGTCAACAGATGGTCGGTCCGCAGTAACACGTTACGTTTGATATCTGTTTGATGTGGAGATAGATTGACCTCGCCCTATTGCCGAATGCGGACAGATAGCGATCCTACAGTAATGGCGGCAGAACTTGTACTATACTAACCTCTGCCTAGAGACTGTACAAATCCACTATTTTGGGGTGTCAATTTCAACAAGTTAAAAGAAACAAACCGGTGGATTTTGTTTGCTAGTTAGTACCAAGTAGCAGGATCTTGTACCTTTATATAGTTATAGTTTTGCTATACCCCTATTATGGCTCCTCCTACAGTGGTTCTTTCGAAAGATCACATCAGAATCCCTAAGGGCTGCGTGCTCAAACAGCTAGTGCAATATCAATGTTCGGTTGTAGAGGGCGAAATCGTTTGTACGCCATTCAAGCGGTTATTTGAAGAATGTAATGGCAAGAGAATTGAGATCACTTCAAAGGTTACCAATGAGATTACTTAGCACTGACAAGACGCCGTTACGCCGAGCAAGTTACCTTATACAACCTTATACAAGGTATGGAGCAACACATTCACTTGACGTATTTGGTCTACGAGCCAGTCACTATTAAAAATTTCACTAATTTCTTGGATTTGTGATTGATTGGCTTTGTTCTATTTGGTGTTCATTTCGTCCTTGTCCGGTTCTGTTGTGTTTGGTTTGAATTTGCTCCATATTTCTACAGTCTATCGCAGCTTGACACTAAGGGTCTACATTATCTATGCTATGGTTCAACTTCTAGTCCTAGTCAAAAGTGGATCCCTCAGGAGGCTGAGGCAACTTGCGGTTAACAGGCAACGACATCTCTCGTCGAATCTCAATCAAAACAGACTCCATGGTATTAGACCGCTTCCAGTTGGACAAACAATTGACAAGCGTTGGATCCACCGCACCTGAGATCTGATCAATAAATGGTGCATTGACTTTGGAAACAAACTTGACAGTAGGAGGTTTCTCGGGATATTGAGGGCCCGCCTCCAACGTCAGACTGTATATGCGGTTCTCGTGGTTGGAATGGGGAGGGCCTAATATCGTTCCGTTCCAATACGCCATGGTAATGTCATCGCTGTCGGCAAGTCCGAGAGAAACAGACTCGGATCCCAGTCCTTTTTCGCCCTTTTCGAGCTCTTCAAGCAGTCGGAAACTGCGCGGGCTATGTTAGCACACGTTTGTCATAATCGTAGTTTCTGGCCCGGTTTGAGGATCAATAATTCCCCCTCAACTTTTTCCCGCCGTATCCTTTGCACTTACATTTGAGCAGACATGTTGTGAAGGCAAGCAAAGCCGCTTCCCCACTATGGCACCTGAATATCTTGGAGCCACTGGGGGATACGAGGGTTTGTTGACTTTGATCTCTCCTACACATAATAACCAGGTCTCTGCTGGCTGTTGACTTGTCATGGCTAAAGTACGTATTTTCCATTTTTGGTGGTTTGTGTTGTATTGTTATTAGCAAAAAGTTGTATTAACCTTTTTCGTAGATAGATGAGGTCCAGGCGCTTCGGGAAAAGATAGCATCACTAGAGTTCCAACTGAAGGAGGAACAAGATGGACGACAACGCGACGTAGTCCATCACGAAAAGGCTGTACGAGAGCTCGAGACTCTCGTCAAGACAGAGGGACATCGGGCCGATGGATTGGAATCGGATCAATTATTTTTGTTCAACAAGAATAAGGAGACGTCGGACTCGCTGGCACGCGTCCGCGACGAATATTCCACTGCCAAGACTCAATTAGAGTCCACGGTTCGGTCATTGACCTCCCAAGTCAATGATCTCGAATCAACACTGGAAGAAGTCGAGTCTGAGCTAAGCTCGGCTCATTCATATCATGAACGGGAACTTGATGAGCTCACAACTCAAAACAAAGTGCTACAATCTTCGCTAGACAGTGTTCAAGAAGAACTCGGGACCACCGTTTCAGAGCTGAATAACAAGCAGCAACAAGTCATAGAATATCAAGAGCATATTCAGAAGCTGATAGCATCATCGGCGTCTGCTCGCCTCGAACAAGCTGATGTGGAGTCAGCCCAGCTGATCAAGGATCAATTGTCAGAGGCACTGGCACAGATTCGACAGCTCGAACAGACAATTGCATCTCAGCGACAGTCGCTCAAAAAACTGTCACAAGACCAACATAATGCTGAGGTACTACAGGAACAAAAGGCTGAATTACAATCGAAAGTGGCTAAACTAACCGATGTACAGCGGCAGAATGCCGAATTAGAGTTCCGTATCATTGATCTTCAACAAGACAAGCGCCGCTGGGAGCTATTCCTAGAGAAGGATGATAATTTCTCTACACCCGAAGATGTGGTACGATCATTAATGTATCTTCGACTTGAAAATTCAAGTTTGTTAGACAAAACGGGCCGACTGACTGCTGAAATCTCCGAATTGACAGCCGAGAAAGAGGCACTAGTGGTTGAAATTGAAAATATCAAAGGCGATCTTGGTCTGGCTATAGAGCAACGAAAGAGTGAATCGAAGAGTCGAGTTCGTGAGCTTCATCAGAACGAGCTTTTAACAAAAGAAAATGAGTTACTCAAGAACCAATTAAAGGCATACGAAGACGAAGAAAAGTCCCTCAAGCACCGAGATCAACATGCTGAATCGAGTAATCGCATCAGTGAGCTTGAGAGTCTGCTTGATGACGCCAAGAAACAAAACAAGTCTCTTGTTAAGCAGCTTACTTCTGCTGATGAGAGAGTTGTACATTTGTCTACTCCAGTTAAGAAGCGAGTTGCTGGCGACGGACTCGACGGTGAGCGTCTAGGAGATGTGTTGCGTCGAAATAGGAATCTTCAAGATGAACTGGAACACTCTCAATTACGCGTATCTGAATTACAAAAGGAGATTGCTATCGTTCAACAACAAGTTGATGATGCTACCCAAACAAACATTTCGAAGCAACGGATCCTTGAATTGCGGGACAACCCTACTGCCAAACACGAAGCAATTAAACAGCAGATGCTCACTGCTCTTCGAAATGAGAATGACGATCTACTGAAAAAGGTACAGGAAGTTCCACTAAGTGCTCTAGAGCGTGTTCGAGCTGAACGTGTGGATGTGGAGCGTGCATTGGCAGAGCAGAATAAACGTACTGAGAGACTGAAAGAGGTATTTTCCAAAAAGAGTCTCGAATTCAGAGAAGCTGTGTATTCTCTTCTGGGTTACCGTGTTGATCTTCTGCCGAACAGAAAAATTCGAGCAACTTCGATCTTCAGCACATCCGATACCGATGCACTTGTTTTTGTTCCTGATCCCAAGGCTAAGAATAAGTTCATTGGTATTGAAAATGGTGCTATATCCACCGAGTTTGAGAATCTTATCACATTCTGGATCAAAGAGAGAAATGATATACCATGTTTTCTAAGTGCACTGAATCTGGAATTCTACGACAGAACTACTAAAGCAGGCAGATTCTAATGTCAAAGTGTTGAATCATTTTTATTTTTATTTCTTATTGCATTAATCAATCAATGTCATAAGCAACTGGGTTCCTTCTGCGCAGTTCGGATTTTCCTTCCTCGATAGACTGAACGTCCATCGACAAAGAACTTTCGCTAGATGATACCCATGAAGATGAGTTCAAGTTTCGAAGTGTATCGTCCGAACCTGTCGGTCCATCTAGAATTATTATATCATCATGTGGAAATATTTTTGGCAGCAGCATTCCTATAATCACAGTGACTATAAGCACGGCAGGAAATCCTACTGCTGCCACGGTCTGAGTAATGCCAACTTCTGCTCCTGTTCCCAAACATTGTAGTAATACGAACAGGTAAAGCGATTTCTTTTTAACGTTATTAAGTGGATCCTTGGAGTTGTTGAAATGGTTATCGCTGAAGATGAATTTCAGCTTCGACGTAACACCACATGCCATGAGTCCTGAAACCCCCATCATGAAGAAAAGGCCTGCCAATACACCCTTTGGCAATAACCCAAGAACAGTAAGAAGTGGGCCTGACATAGTTCCCAACGTCAACAGTCCCTGACCAACATTTGTGACACGCTGTTCTATAACCTCAGATACATGAAGTTTTGGGACATTACTGCTGTCTTCGTCTCGCTTGTATTCTACAACACACAAACTTTGAGTATGGAGCGGGGCCTGTGGGATCAAACCATTTGGTGCAGGGATCCCCAGAATGCCCGCGACTCCGGTGGTTATTCCAAGCAAGAAAAAGTCATAATGGAAAGATGCAGGTTTTTTCAAAGGAAACTCTGATCCCTGACAAATTAATGATGATACATTATGATCAAAATAGAAAAGCAAAGTAAGCAGTAAAGCAAAAGGAATAGCCAGAAAGACATTTCCAGCTTCGATATCCCAGAAATGAATAAACCACCCATGGGTACGACCACCCGTTGTAGTTGCGGGCACAAAACTAGCCCCGACATTTAATGTATGCAAATGTGCTTCTTCTAACCGTCCAGGAAAGTGGGCAAAGCCTGTGAAAAAGATCACTGTGAGAGGTAAGCCATAGTCGGCAAAGATCTTGCGGATAGTACTATGAAATAGTCCCGAATAACTGCCAATAATCACAGTTAACATTCCAAACATCAGTACTAGTAAAGATATCACTACCGATAAGTATCCTTCACTATTTTCGGTACCCGGGACAAATTCTCGAGTAAGAAGTTGTATCCCCTTCTGGATATAAATAAAGTTGATGAAAAACCCAAAGATATCACACGAAAACCTTGTCACATATCGTAAACCGTTGACCCAGTTAAATATTGCTATTATAAAGTGCATCACCATTGACCATAGACATACCCAGGCCATAAATGGGAAATACGATATGCCCATCGGATGGACGATCTCGTAAACTGTATAGTTAAAAATAGCAATAGGCCCAGTAACTCCAACAATACACAGCGGTTGACCAGAAATCGCTCCAAACACGATTCCTGCCATAGCAGATGACAAAAGCACCTCATTAACACCGTATGAGTTGTTTGTCTTGTCAAACATGTCCTGAGCAAAAGCTAGTGAAGGCAATATATTGGTGAAATAGAGGTACACCATTGACGGAATCACTCTATAATTTATAGCATCCTTCCAATCGGACCAATAATAAGGTAACCGGAGCTTTAAATCATGATATATCCCTTTGAACGGATGTCGAAAGGGTCTTTGTAAGAGCTCCAATGGCTTGGCCATTTTCGCATGTTAATGTGATAAGAGCAACCCAACCCCACCCTTGACGTACATTAGCTTTAACCGAGTCCGTCTTAAATAGGAAATCCGAATTACCCCTGAACGGAGATGACGACAATAATGTTCCATGAATCATAGAGAAACTAAAAGATGAACACAACATAAATGGTACCCGCCACCATATATAATTGAAACAAGTACTTTTGTTTTCTTCGTTCCTTCTATACATATTTATGATGGATACACCTGAATGTTGTTGGATCTATATTGGATCTTTAGAATCAAAACGCCCTAATTCTGACTCCAGAAAAGATCAACTGTAGCAGCCGCGTTCAGAACATTTCATCATAACAAACACTATGGCCAAGGATGAAGGCGAGGAAGAAAGGCCTAAGGTGACGTTTCTTTCAGTCGATGTTCTTCTTCCTACCACTATTTTGACATCTTCTATCTGCCTCACTTGGTACGTGTATCGGAGCTTTTTCAGAAGAGTGCCAACATCCAAAAGAATGCCTGAATCATTCTACAGAAAGCGTAGCTTATACGGCCTAGTCACTTCAGTAGGAGACGCAGATAATTTCCATTTTTATCATTTACCAGGTGGTGTGTTAGGTGGATGGGGATGGCTGCGGAGACATCCAGATTTGAGTAAACGATTGCCCAAGGGAGAGACTATTCATGTGCGACTTTGTGGAGTTGATGCTCCAGAGGCTGCTCATTTTGGTAAACCTGCTCAACCATATTCGAAAGAAGCTCTCGCTTGGTTGAGATCATATGTACTTGGGAAACGGGTTCGCATCTTACCATTGGCACCAGATCAATATGGACGAACGGTAGCACAGGCCAAAATATGGAAATGGAATGGATCCAGAAATGTAAGCAAGGAAATGCTTCGATATGGATGGGGAGTGGTGTATGAAACAAAAATGGGGGCCGAGTTCAACGGCCAAGAAAAAGCGTTCCGCAAGTTAGAGGCAGATGCTCGACGGAAACGTATTGGTATGTTTCAGAAGGGATCTAAGAAGTTGATGACTCCAGGAGAATACAAACGTCTCTACAAGAGTTGAACGACATTGCATTGGCATGATTATTTGCATTTCATTTGTTTCTAGCATTGTTGTTGTTTACAGTTGTGTGTACAGTTGTGTGTACAGTTGTGTGTACAGTTGTGTGTA
The DNA here is from genome assembly GCA_030578775.1 of Sugiyamaella chiloensis. NCBI lineage: Eukaryota > Fungi > Ascomycota > Dipodascomycetes > Dipodascales > Trichomonascaceae > Sugiyamaella > Sugiyamaella chiloensis. The sequence goes on from JAKTZE010000012.1 coordinate 341,578, forward strand.
CAGTTGTGTGTACAGTTGTGTGTACAGTTATGTATACTGTATATAAAGCATTTTGTAATAGATTTTAAAACATCAAAATATCAACATCGCAAATTGATTCCTTTTCGTTTTTCTCGTTCTCGGAACTCAAACATCGCCTGGATGCCCACAAAAAGAGTCATAGAAGATACCACAATATACTTGATTCCATCAGTAGTATAGATCATCTCGTGGAGCATTTCCGTAATACCATCCAGTCCAACACAGAATCCCACCAAGTTGGCAATCATCATCATCCAAACATTAGCCACAGCCGCTACTGCACACATGTGTCTGTATATAGGACGTGATGCCCACTTTTTCTCAGGAAACAGCATGGAGCTCACCACTTCAGGTAGAATGAAAAGCACCACGAGCCAACCCCATAGCAAAAGACGCAATTGAATATCGTGCCATATAGCCACAAACATAAATACTAACAAGAAGTTTAGTGCAGGTCGCTTGTTTCCACCAAGCGGAATATATATATATCTAATCGTCCACTTGTTGAAAGACTTATGCCACGAACGCCAGAAAGATAATGCAGAGTAGTTGTTATTGACACAACGGACCATATTTTCTGGAGGATCTATACGATCAAGCATAGCCCATAATCTGAAAAGCCTCCATGGAAGAAGTAGCTTTAGCCAAATAACATTAAGGTTGAAAAGGGCAATCATGGAGATTTGAAAAGGAGAGTCCCCAGTCCAAGCACGAGTCTGGGAAATCGCAACCACATAAGTATAATGGAGAAGCACCTCCATGGTTAGCATACATATTGCAAACCTGATTGTATACTTTGTAATACGCTCAGTGTTAATGGATGTCAGCGTATACCTGGATTGGTGCATAAAGTCATTGAATGTGAGTATGGGACCCGCCAAGTAGAGTGGAGAATAAGTTGTGTATGCAATATAATTTTTGAACGAGTATTCCTCCAGAGGTCTCGGGCTTTCCACTCGAAGCTTTTCACTGAGTTGTTCTTTTGCAGCATTTTTGAGTTGTGGGGAAGGAGGTTTAGACAGTGCCTCCAAATAATCGATGTTAAAGCTCACCATACGCAGCATTGTGAAATTGAAATGGACATCCCATCGAGGCATCAGTCCAGACATGTTATCAATCCACTTCAAAGATGGATCTATTTTTGCCAATGGGTATCCCTCCAGAAGTTCGTTGGCGAATAATAGTCCCACCCCAAATACCCAAGTCAATCCGTATGCCACTCGTCGATCCCGGATATGGGCAATCTTGTAATTGATAACCAATTGTGCAAGAATCTTGAAAATGTTGAAGCCATGGAGTGCACTCAAAAAAACCACGAAAAAGCCTACATCAAAAGTGGTTCGTGGCACTTTGGCTGTATTGGCCAATTGACGCAGACCCATATGCCCCAATATCGCTGCCACCAAATATGGAAAATAGTTTCGAAATGAAGAGTATTGAGCATCCGAGTTATCCACTAATCGACCACCTATCCATCCGGGCTCTAGTCGATCCACAAACTTAACATAGTTTGGATTGTCTGAGCTGCCTGCATCATAGGCTGCCTTACACATTAGTGGAACCGCTATGGCAAATATTACCGCGTATATTGTAAATTCAACCGTTCTCCATCGCGAAGGGCCAGCCTTTGATATGACTGCCAGTCGCTTTTTCTCGTCGGCTGGAGGCTCAAATCGCGTGTCGAGGACCTCGACCGAAAACAGCGACAGGAACATTGCATGTGGTGGGGAAGATGACATGTGCAGATCGTACTTATATAGAAGTTCTCCGTAAGGACTAAGCCACTGTCACATGGGACTAAGTGATGTCAACATTACTTTACGATTTCAAAATGGCAATTGAATGAAAGATAACAAGAAGAAAGAAATCTCGATTATTTTCTTTTAATAAACCTTTATAATTCACTTATTAGATGGATGGCAAGGATCAAGGATCAAGGATCATATATCACAGAGCACAGATCACAGATCTAACACAGAGATCAAAGATCAACTACTCTGATGTTCGCTACCATATCATGTTATTAACATTAAACTATATACATTGGTGAAACTCTACCACCACTTTCGTTTTTGAGGACTAGAATTCGATCCAGTCTCGTCAGTTTTTGCCTTTGCCAATTCGGCCTGAGCAATGTCAACAGCCCTCAAGATAGCCTCTTCTCGCTCCTGGCGGATTCTCTCTGCCTCAATCAAATGGCTTCGTTGAGGTCGTTGCAATGCTATTGATTCATCTGCCTGTGGTATAAGCACCGGCTGGTCAGTTCCCATACTAACCATTCCTCTTTGCTTTCCACGCAGATCCTCCTTCTGCTGGTCAGACAGATCGCCAAACAACGACTGTCGCGCCCTTAATTGGAATCGATATGGAGTTGAAAATACATTGTCATAACCGTCATTCCATCTATAAAAGAATACCCCAAACACAATAATCGCTATGTCAGCCAAACATTCAACAAAACAAACCGAAAAGTTCCAAACTTACTCCAACTTAGGACACCAGATGCGAATTTCACCCCAGATTTGAACTGAGTCTTGTCCACTCTGCGCAGAACCTGATACTGGCCTGGATATAATTTGCTCAAGGGACGAGGGGTATATTGCATTTTTTTAAGGGTATCTTTGACCACCCGGTAGTTTGATGGCTCTTTAGGCACCAGAGACCAGTTTCGATGTTTTCCTGGCGCATTGAACTCGGACGGGTACCCTTCTGCTGGTCGCACATCAGTAGGATCATAAGGATTATACGGAGCTTTAGGTGATACCCAGCCAGGAGGATTGGGTCTTCGGTCTTCCATCGTTATCTGGACCAAACTATAGCTATTCGACAGAACAATGCTATATCACAAGAAGTCAACTCAACTTGCAACAGATCTAAACTTCAGCCGTGCAACTGTAAGTTAGATTTGCCAAAATCAGCCGTACGCTCTGCTCTGGTTCACCATCCACCAGCCTTCCAACCCTTAGCCCATCTCATCGTCGTTCGCCAGCCTCTCCTTCTCCACCTTCTCCACCTTCTCCACACAATGGGAATTCCTCTGTTGGACAGGCTTCGGGCCTGGGAATGGCCCGTTCTGATTGTATCGCTGCTACTAGTGGCTCTAGAATCGGTGATTGCTTTCATTACTTTTTTCTTACCAGAATCTATCATCAATGCTTGTCGCAACCTGTCGACATCAATGCTTCCAAGAACCCCAGAGTTAGTTGAAGATTCTCAATTGCGACGGTTAGTTTCAAAGGTATCCAATGCACCGGGATTCGTTGAAATATGCCGAATATTTGGTTACGAAGCCGAGGAACATATAGTCCGGACGTCGGATGGCTATTTGTTAGGTATCCATCGAATTGGCGGTCCTAAGGGATCTTTTTGGCGAACTCTTCACAATACTTCCAAGAAGCCAGTAGTGTATCTGCACCATGGATTGCTGATGAATAGCGAGGTTTGGGTGTCTGTTGTAGATGCCAATAAAGCTCTGCCGTTTGTTTTAGCAGATATGGGTTATGATGTATGGCTGGGCAATAATAGGGGCAACAAGTATTCCAAGAAGCACGCGTTTCGAAGTCCCAGTGACAGAGCATTCTGGGACTTTTGCATAGACGATTTTGCTTTATATGATATCCCCGACACGGTTGACTATATCTTATCGCTTGTCGGTCAGAAGGATCTTGCGTACATTGGCTTTTCTCAAGGCAGTGCCCAGGGATTCGCCTCGCTATCTATCAATCCTTCTCTCAATAGCAAGATCCGACTATTCATTGCTCTGGCTCCTGCAATGGCTCCTCCTGGCCTGGGAAATTCCATTGTTGATTCTCTGGTCAAAGCATCTCCGTCGCTCATTTACCTGTTTTTTGGTAGAAAGGCAATCTTAAAAAGCACCACGTTTTGGCAATCCACCATGTATCCACCATTGTATGTGAAAACCATTGATGTTGCTCTGGATCTTTTGTTTTCTTGGAAGGGGTTAAATATTAGTGCTGCCCAAAAGCTGGTAGCATACTCTCATCTTTATTCTTATACAAGTGTTAAGAGTGTGGTACATTGGTTTCAGATTATTCGCAGTGGAAGATTCCATATGTACGATGACGAGATCACTAATCCTTTCAGTCAACGATCGAGCTTCTATAAAGTTGCTCCATTCCCTACTCAAAATATCGTTACTCCGATTGTGCTCCTTTATGGTAAATCTGACTCTCTAGTGTCTATCAAGACCATGCTGTCTGAGCTTCCATCCGACACTGCTCATGCTGGTATCAATGGATATGAACATCTCGATATGATCTGGGGTCAGGATGTTGACACATTAATATTTCCTTATATCTTTTCGGCTCTACGAAGGACAGGTGCAAAATATCGAACTTTATCACAAGCTGCTATAGAGCCTCCATCGAACGCAAGCTCAGACACCAGTGATACTGAGAAGCTTTCAGAAATGATTCACAGAAGCTAATCATATCACGTTTATTTATATAATCTACTAATGGGAATCCAAATTTAATGCTGATCAATTCTTATTAATGCTAATTGTGTCTTTTTTATTGTTATTTGATTTGTTAGGCTTTCTTTTAGTTTCGTATTATTATTTCCTCGCAGCGAGGTTTTAGCTGGGCTGGTACTACATATATTTTATAGTGGTGAGCCTCAGCTTTCACCTTCTTATGGTCTCTTTCACACCGCTAGGACCAGAAGAGGAAGGACATGAGCTGTACCAATCAGTTCTATCTTTCCCTCCTAATATCAAGCTTCTCATAGATGTTGGATGGGATGCTGCTCTACAGCAGGATCTAACGTCGTTGGCATCAATTATCCCCGTTGTCGATGCTATTTTATTAACTCATGCCACAGTATCTCATCTTGGTGCGTACGCCTATATGGCCAAACAGGTGCCCGAAATGGCATCAATCCCTGTATATGCTACTCTGCCAGTGATTAATATGGGTCGAATGTTGACCATCGATGCGTACCGAAGTAGAGGTCTTTCGGGACCTTTTGTCGACGCACAACTCACCTTGAACGACATTGATACTGCGTTTGATCACATCACACCTCTGAAGTATTCACAGCCCCTGTCACTGCCTGGAAAACTGCAGGGAACGACAATAACGGCATATAATGCTGGCCATACGGTTGGTGGAACCATTTGGAGGATTCAAAGAGATCAGGAGGACATAGTGTATGCAGTCGATTGGAATCATTCTCGAGACGATCTACTCAATGGTGCTTTACTACAGCAGAACGGTCAAATCATCGAATCTCTTAGCAGACCATCGGTTATAATATGTGGTACAAAGCTGAGCGAAGGTGGAGCTCTGAAGAGGAGGAAAGATGCACTGGTCAAATGTATCCGTGACACATTAGATCGAGGAGGTACTGTATTGATCCCGACCTCGTCAGGTGCTCGTGTTCTCGAATTGGTTTCAATTCTCGACCGTTATTGGACTGACTCCAATATGTCGGTTCCTCTGCTCTACTACTCTCATGTTGGTTCCAGAACCATGTCTTATGCGTCTTCCATGTTGGAATGGATGTCTTCGGCGGTCATAAACCAATGGGAAACCGAGTCGTCTACACCATTCGAAACGAAGAAATTACAGCATGTGCATAGTTTAGATTCATTAGATGCAGGACCAAAGCTCATTCTAGCTAGTGGAGAGGCCATTGAAAACGGTTTCTCGAGAGGGCTGTTTTCGAAACTATGTAGCCAGGAAAACACGACAATCATCCTCACTGAAATGGCAAGTTCTGGTACCTTGGCTGGTCAGCTTTATGAAATGTGGAAATCCCAGTCTTCAGATGGTTCAGTCGTTCAACTTGCAACAAAATTACACCTTAGTTATTTATCAGAACGAGAGCTTGAAGGCGATGACTTGACGAGATATAATGAGTTTGTTCAGGAGCAAAAAAGAAATGATGACAGGCAGACTGCAATGGAACTTAGGAATAGAACCATTCTAGAGCAGGAGGAGAGCGATGAATCATCTGATGAAGAGGAGGAAGAATTGACCTTGACAGGTCAAATGGACCTGGGTATCCTAGTCCGTGGAAATGATGTTTATGATTACGATGTAAGAACATTGAGGGGACGAAATCGAGTGTTCCCTTATCTACCAAAGCGTCGACGTGTGGATGATTATGGAGACATAATAAAGGAGGAGGATTTCATGCGTCTGACTGAAAAGAACGAAGAAGCTGAAAGAGCATTAGCAATCATTAGTGACGATATTGTCAAGGTTGGAGAGAAAAGGAATTGGAATTCTCAAGAGTTTGCAAGTGGCGATGGCGACTTGAGCTCGGTCCAGTCCTTCACTACTCCTGTCAAGTTTGTAGTCGTTGAGGAAGAAGCCAAGATTCTATGCTCGGTTAATTTCATTGATTTCGAGGGTTTGACTGATGAACGATCATTGAAGATGATTTTGCCTCTAATGCAACCGAAGGAACTCATCATGGTTCCTTACTCTAATAATGAACTGACTGACCTTGCTGGGTCACTATCACAACTTGGAATAGAGAAGGTACTGGTGTCTGCAAGGAATGAGACAGTTAGTGCAAGTGTCAATAACTTTGCGTTCAATGTGAAGGTTTCAAATGAACTCGAGAATCTTCTCAGATGGCAAAATGTGCTCGGGGATTACTCTGTGGCTCATATCACGGGTAAGCTTGTGATCAAGGAAACTGAAAAGCTTGAAATTACTGCAGATGATGTCAGTATGGAGAATTCTGAAGATGTCAAACCCACCAGTACACATTTAGCGCTTGTGGATCAAGCTTCCAGTGCTTTGTCAAACAAAGAAATTGAGATTGTTCCTTTGTATACCGCAACCGAACTGGCAGCTGCTCCAAGGTCCAACCCGCTCTTTGTTGGTGATATCAAACTTGCAGAATTAAAAAAGAGGCTTATTTCAATGGGCCACAAGGCAGAGTTTCGAGCAGAAGGAATTTTAGTTTGTGACGATAGGGTTGCAATCCGCAAGGTTTCTGAGGGAAGAATTATTATTGAAGGTGGCCTCGACAAGGAATTTTACCAAACTAGGAATTTGGTACGATCGCTTTTGGCAGTTGTATAGGAAACTGTCTTAAACAAAATGCTCACTGAAAATTGCTTTGTTGGGATTTGTTGAATTAGTTTGAAAAAAAAATAAAAATGCTTGAATATAAGTAGTGTGGAATTCCGGTATATTTATCCTCAGCTAATAACTCTTCAAGAGAATTCAAAAAAGGAAACTAAACAAAGCAAAATATACGCAAATATGGTATCTATTAAGCACATTGCAGTCATCGCGGGATTCGTCGTGTCGGTTCATGGTCAAAGTTGGTTGGTCAATGAAGCTTCCCGTCAGCTTTTCAAAGTATTGACAGATGCCAAACAACCCAATGTCCCTGCCAGCCAGGCCTCTTCTGAAGCAGACAGATTCATCACTGAACTAGTCAATTATCCAGAATTCCATTCTATTATTCAAGAAGTTGAGAACAATAGCGTTCAGCAAGATGAGAATCCCACCAGTGTTTTGGCTTTGGTCCGAAAGGCTAGCAGTGCTTACAATGACTTCTCTAAGGGGCCAAGTTTTGCCCCATATACAAGCTATGTCAAGGCCCATATTACTGACTTCGATGTCAACAAGGCGGTGAGCAATGCCAAAGCATCGATTTCTGCGGTCTTGCCATTGGCTGCTAGACCACTCAGTTCGTTTTTCGCTAATAGTGAAGGGAAAGAGGTTGGCACCACTGCTGCTGAACTTGCTAAGCACTTTGCTACCGATATTGGATTGGCTGCATACGCTTCCGAGATCCCTGATAAGCCAGCAGCTGACATGGTTATTACTTCGTTTGTTAGTTCTGTCCTACCTGCTGTTACCTCAGTAGTCTAAGGATCTGTGACTTATCTCATTTAGGGGAATATATACCGGCTTATATATCCCTTGAAGTGGAGTTCCCTATTCATTTTGAAACTCATTTTAAAAGTTCTCTTTATACACCAAATACTTCCTTCAAACCAAAAACACAAAAACCCCCTCCCAAAAGGGCAAAAAACGAAAAATACCTTAGTTTACAATTTTTAATAAAATTTCTTTATATCTATTTTACTACTTCCAAAATCTTTGTAATATTTCAAACCAAGGAATTGGTATTGGTTATTTATTGACGACCTTTTTTTGCTTAGTCGGCTCGCCAAGTTGCGCCTGTTGTATGTACGCTATTGAGTTCAGTTACACTCGGTCTTAGAGAAGTACTGGAGTATTCAAACTCTCCATTTTCAACAATGTCTGAAGAGTGTGGATGCATTGATAAATCGTCGCCGTCGTGGTTGTAAGAATACATGGTGAGTCCACCAATTCCTCCATAACCTCCTCTGGTATCAGACTCTGCCCAACATGGGGCATACAGAACAGGTTTTGTGGGATGCCATGAACAATCCCGAACACAAGATATTCTGAAATCTGAACCCATGGATAAAACTATGTTATCATTAACACCATACAATCCAGCGTAATGATCATGGTAACTGTGAACCAAATGCGAATTGAGATGCCGTACCAAAGTACCATCAAGCTTCCAAATAAATACATCTCCTGTGGAAGATCCAGAATAAACATATTGTTGGTCAGTGCTAGCCGAAGGAGAAAAATGACAGCGGATTGCAGTTTTTAACACTTCATGGGACCGATAGGTCATAACACTGAGATCGAAAGGATGACGGCGGACTTTAGATCCTCTGTATTGTTCGAACTGGTATCGATAACCAGATCCATAATATCCAGAACTTGCCATTCGAGGAGTTAGCATTTTCCTTATATCCCAAAGTTTCATGCTCTGCTCTTTACCATTCGATAAGATGTAGCGTCCATCACCTTTGGATTCAACACTGGTAATACCCTCAAGGTGGCCAGTCAGAACACCACATGGCTGTTTAGAACCGGCTCTTCGGTCCCATAGCTTTATAACAGTATCATCAGACCCACTTATAATAATATTGTCCGAATCGTCCAAGAATCGCACTGAATTAATATCCCGCTTGTGTTTGCTGGGCAAGTATTCAAAGGTTATAACCTCCCGTTCGAGATCGCAAATGCTAACATTGGGGTATGAGTTTCCTGTAAGTAGATACCTTCCGTCAGATGAAAACCTGACCGAGAATATAACTGGCCTTTCGGGAAGTTCATAAACGAGTGGTCTTGTAGCATTTTCCTCTTTGGAAAGATCTGTAAGGCTGATGACCGGCGATCTAGTGCTGTGGGCTAGAAACCTATTATCTCTTGACATATCAGCATCAGTAATGGTCCATTTGGCTGAAAGAGGTTGCACATCCATCGATGTGTCGATGATGTTTTTTAACTTTGGATGTATAGGATCTTTAGTGTCGTAAATGTAAACTTTGAACTCCTGAGTGTAACAATAGAAAAGTGAACCATCATGGGAGAATTGACCACCATATGCCGGCTCAGTATATCTGTAGACCATTCTACCAATGTTGTCAGGTAAGAATCTCTTGGATAGCTCAGACATAGGAGCTGATTGAAGAGCAAACTTTCGATGCAACAGCCACTCACTTGTATGATTGGGATAGTACAATTTGTTCTGACACCTCTCGTCATAGAATGGAGGAGCATATCCAAATTGCCCACTAGCATGAGATTCGAAAATATCTTTGTTGGGAACTGTTTCAAGTTCGCTTCGTGAGCTAGCAAGCCTTGCGGCCGAATTGTTTGATCGGTGCGAAAAGTAGTAGCCATCTTCATCCGCATAGTCATCATCGTCGTCATCATCGTCATCGCCGAGGTTATATTCCAGCGTCCGTTCAAACCAGTAATCGCCTTCCCCTCCATCAGTTAAATTAGTGTCGCTGGCTTGACCTACTCCGCCACCTTGGACTCCGACTTCGGCGCCCTCTTCATCCTCTTCTATATCATCATCGTCATCTTCTGCTTCGTCATCATTGGGATGATAGTCTTCATCTTCCCCGTCATCGCTTTGCCAAATATAAAACTCTCCGTCTTGGTTGTTCCATTCAATCTGGCCACGGCCCTCTACTCGACTTCTCATATACAATTCGGTAGCAGCAACAAGATCTCTCATTGTAAATATTTGGCCAGGTGCATTGGAAATGAGGATCTGACGAATGGTCTCTGCATCGGATCCACTCAAAGCATTCAACGGGAAATTTTCCATTGTCAGAGGAGCATCCTGTGGAGACTGCCCGTCTGAATGGGCTTCCTGGTCGGGGTTCGACTCGTCATGGCCTTGCATGTCATTATCGCTCATGGTGATGTCAGGATACAGACCCTTATCGAGATAAGCATGCAGAGCTAACTAGCGATATTGACGGAGTTAGGTTACAGCGTGGGCGGTTGGGTGGAGAAGTATGAAAATGAGAATATCGAATATCAAAAAGGGTTAACTTGTATCACGAAATATGAAGTTTTTAAATAGTCAATTATTTTTCAAGTCATTCAATTTTTGAGAACTCTGCTACTTATATGGCCGAAAAGTGGGGGTAGCTTCTAAGCGCGATAAACTGCTCCCATATGCCATGGAAAAATAAAATGTTTTAGATTTTGTTTGAATTACTTGACAATTATTCTAAATGAAAAGCAGAATAGTTTTCTTGTGATATCTTATTGATCTGGCCTGTATTCTGTGGTCTGGTTCTGTTGTCTGGTTCTGGGATCTGTTAACTGGCGTATAACTCTGGCCATAACTCAGATCAGCTCACGGCATACAATCCAGAGAGGGGAAATAAATGATGAGTTGCCTTTGGTTTTTACATTTCATTACTTTTGTATAGATATAAGCAATTTATAGAATTATGGAAATGGAATAACACATTTTCGAGATGGCAGATATCGATGCCGTCGTCACGCAAGCACCATCAGCGCTGACCACTACAGTATCTACAGAGATATTCGTGCGGCAACCTTTAACATGTAAGCTTGCAAAAGCGGTAGAGCTTTGGTGTTAAGAGTATTCTTCCCTGACATGCAGGCATCGCTTATCTGCTCTCGCACTGCTGTGCAGCTTAATATTGCAGATCATATTTGAATTTATGGGATGCCGGTATATGGAGAGTGCTGAAGATCTCGGAATCCGAATCTATAATTCTGATTTCATAGGGATGTAACTTCTGTTTATAAACAAGAACCAACAAAGTTCTGTCAAAACTCGTACCTACAGCCTTGATCATGCATGAGCTGGCAAGAAGTTAAAACAAAAACAAAAAAGCAAAGACAATACACTTTGCTCACGCCAGATATTCCGCAACGGAGTACGATTACACATGTCATAGATTAAATAGTAGTTACAAGGCATATTGTTCTCCTGTAAAGCTGATACCCTTGACTTTAGCCCACTTGCGTGCCTCTGTAACAAGTGGAGTAGGCCCACAGGCCACAACCCATACTGACGGACCATCATGAGGAGTCATGAAATCAGCTGTTGCCTGGGAAAGATTGGGCCGCCCATAAGTAGTTTCAATTTCAGCATGAAGTGTAGAAGACGAATCATGGGGAGTGTTTTGTCGGGATGTATCAGGGGGTGTGTTTTCATCCTCGTCTGAATTCAATAATTCTTCAAACTCAATTGCATCATCATCAATATCTTTTGCAAATGGTACCAACTCATCTCCTAGGGTGGTGACAGGAACTGTGTCACTAAACCGCAGACCTGCTCCTCCTGATCCAGTAATATATACTGAAGCTTTTGTAATATTAAGATTGCCAAGAGCCTCCATGTCTTGCTTGTCCCGGACAACCCACACAAACTTGTAGGGTATCGAGCTAAGTTCCAGATAACGAATGATTGGAGCTGCAAAAGAAATTCCAGACCCACCAGCAAACACCACCGCCCTTGTGACAGTTGCCGAAAACTCACTATCCATGGATCCACTGTACGGCCCAGTGATAGTATATAAAGAGCCAGGATCCAGTGTGAATTTAGTACGACGCAATATTAGTCGCACATGATCATCGGCATCAGTGGATGCAATTGTATAGGGATGAGTAGGAAGCAGCCAGCTATGCCACGACCACAATCGCCCACTAACACGCAAATGAGAACCTGCTGGAAAGTAGTCAGGTAAAACATCTCTAGGCAAAGTTACAGCGTATAATGTTGGAGACAAGCTTTCCACTGATTGAGGGGATGCTGTCCTTGAAGTAAATGTCCTGAAAAATATCGTACTAGTCAGGATGAATATGCACCACAATGCAAGGAAGTTGACACCAGGGCGAGCATGGAAACAAGCCATGAGTACCAATAACCATGAAAATGGATAGTGTAAAATATAGAAGAGCTTGTAATATCTCTTTCGAATAGGACCGGCAGATGTAACAGCCACTGCCAGCAATCCCGTCAACATCACCACTCCCAAAACGTTTTGATATTTGGCCATCTTATAGAAAGTACCATTTCGCAAGAAAAATATCAAATATAGGATGGCATGACAAACTGATGTTACAACTGCAGTTCTTCCGACCCATTTATGCCAATTGATGACTTTGACATAGTATACATTGGGCAATGGCGAAGGTCGAATACTTAAAAATATGATTATCAAAACTGTTGCAAAGGAGATTCGGCCTAATCGTTTCGATAATCCATTGATTGTCGCCGTTGAACCTCCCCAAAAGATAAAGCAACAGACAATTAATATCCATCCTGCAGACAGGACGTAATTATTAGGACGAATCCGTCGTCCAGCTATTTTAACAGGTACTGAGTTTGTAATGGAGACACTAGTCAGAGCGATAGTCGCAGCTATCATAAATCCATATCCATATGCCATATTGGCATAATGGGAAGATCCCTCATGACGAGGTCCCACAGGTTCCATAGGTTCCATTCTATCCGTGACCCCTTCCGTCGTCTAAGCCACGAAAATAGCGCACTTTATAGGACAGTAATTAGTGAATTGTTCACCAATAGACACCTTCAGATATCTAAATCTTTACTCGTTGACAGCCACTACACAATCTCTTCACAATATGTTAACAATCGCTTCCTAGTCTGTTGTTTACTTTAATTGTTATTTGACTCTGCCACTATTGGCGGCAACGTTATCTGATTGACAACTTTAATCAGATCTAGGGTACTGTGGGTTGGGTAGTCCCCACTGGAGCATATTTATGACAGCCACATGCATGCAACAGCCGCTAGGAAACAGTTATGAGTACTAATGTCAGCCCGATGATTGGACTCAAACCTGACGATCAATGTGAATCCAATCACCAGAATGCTGGAAGCATTTCATCATTTATACATGTGATAAATGGAATTGCGTTTACTCGTTTTGTTCATCTCGACCCCTAATTGCTTGAGGCAGACTGTAGGATATGATATAGCCGAGGGTCTTAATGATTCAACTCAACTGCACCCTCCGGTGATGACCTACAATAACATAAACACAATAAAAACTACGATCAAATAAATCCAGACTAAAAAAAAGTCCGAGTACACCAATCAGCCAATTATAGCCATAACAAGACTTCAGTGAGAAGAGCAAATGATGGAACTCAATTTATACGGTGGACACATTTCAGGATCAATTCCTCAAGCAGAAACCACTGCTTGATCACTATGGAAGTGCATGTAAATGGATCACATCGAGGTACACAAATAGTCGAGACCAGAAATCAAATGAGCAAATTCAGAACTCAATGACGGATAAAAACACAAACAAAAATCAACAACACAATCAAAGCAATAATGAATTCATTCCTACTCAACCAATCCGAGACTCTCCATAGTTGTCACCTTCTTGGGCACAGCAAGCTCTACAGTTTCTCCATTGGCACTTCGTCGGGCCGCTTCTTGGGCAATTCGGGCAGCTCGAGCTTTCTTTGTTAGTCTGTTTACAGTTGTTGGAATCCACATCCATAGATTCAATATACACACCTCTTTTCGATGGTGAAGACACTCCGTGTAGTCGGCACCGAAAGGTTCGCACTGCTTGACGTCGGTCGTTCTATTGGCAGTATAACATTCAACAAATCGTTGCCATTCTAAGTTAGTATGCCCATTCACCACTACAATGATATTCTTACCAGGAAAGCACCGGCTAACACCTCCTGAGTACGATACTCCAGACATATTGAGTGGTTAGTTAGTCGTCAAAAGATGGTGAATTAATTGGTGGCCCCTCGTGGTGCGGCCCGAGATGAGCGAGCTGGGTGAGGGTCTCAGCCCCATTCATATATTTCAGTCTGTATGATTTACACTCTTTACTAGCATTTATCGACAGATATTCGAGTGTCGACAAAGTATTGAACAAGTATAATACCTCCCTGGCATTTGCGGTGTGTTGTTTGCAATATAAAGGAAACCCAAGATAAGCTATTGTTGATATCCGTGCGATACGTTTCGTGAAACGCAGTCCTCAAAGTCTGTTAATCCGTTGACGTTGGAAGCAAGAGACATATCGAGTAGTGGTCACTTTTGTATACTTTTTGATTCATTGTTACTAGTCTGGAGCGCTGGACACAACGGATAGATTATAGCCTGTCATGAGCTATGGAATGACTGGAACCAATAGTGTTCCTCTTGGGGGCACAAGAGGGTTCTCTGGAGGTGAACTTGTTACTCGCGAGTCACCTGGAGCCCTAGTGCCTCGAGGAAGAACAATTGAGAGGAACAGCCAACAGGCTGTTAAGAAGCGACATGCTAAAACTGAAAGATGGGGTCCATATTTGAAAGATAATCGGATTGCTAATTCTCTCCGACGAGATACAGTATTGAAAGGAGTGATGACTCAGGAGCAGCTGGAGGCATACGCACTAAGTTACAGGATTCAGGAGATTACTAAAAGACTGCTTGTGGAAGATGTGGTCCCACCTGAAAAGGATCGGTCTCCTTCTCCCCCTCCCCAGTATGATGCAGCTGGTAAGCGTACGAACACGCGAGAGATTCGATATGCTGCAAAACTGGATCAAGAAAGACATGCTTTGATTGAAAGAGCTATCAAGCTCATTCCCGGCTTTCAGGCACCCTCAGATTACCGTAGACCAGCTCGTTTGCAAGAAAAGATATACATTCCAGCCGATGATTATCCTGAGATCAATTTTATGGGACTTTTGCTGGGACCTCGTGGCCGAACCAAGGAGATGATGGAAACAAAGTCGGGTGCCAAAATAGCATTAAGAGGCCGAGGGTCTGTTAAAGACGGTCGAGGCCGAACTGATGTGCCATATCAGCAAACCATGGATGATGATTTGCATTGTTTAGTCACTGGTGAAAGCCGTGACCAGATCGATAGAGCTATCCAGCTTATTAACGAGGTGATTGAGACAGCTGCTTCAACACCCGAAGAACAGAACCTACACAAAAAGAATCAGCTTCGAGAACTGGCTGCACTTAACGGTACATTACGAGATGATGAAAACCAGCCTTGCAGCAATTGTGGGGAACTAGGCCATCGTCGATACGATTGTCCAAACAAGAAAAATACCACCAATTCCATTATTTGTCATATCTGTGGAAACCCCGGACATATTGCTCGTGATTGTAAAGAGCGTGGCAATGGAATGTATAATAACAGACGGCCACAACACCAGAACTTCAATAACAATGGTGGGAGATCATTCCAGCCTAAGAGTGCTGCTGATCGTGAATATGATAAACTTATGGAAGAATTGGGGGCAGGTCCAAAACAGGACTCCATTCCATCTGGACCCAGAGATTCCAATCCATGGCAGGATAGGCAGCCCAGAACCGATCGATACAGAGATCATCGTCAGCCATATGAATCTCGTGACTCTGGCCGTGACTCTGGCCGTGACTCTGGACGTGACTTTGGTCGTGACTTTGGTCGTGACTCTGGCCGTGACTCTGCCTCACACTACAGCCACTCGTCTGCGTCTCCTTCTGGAGCTTCTCGATCATATCATTCTAGCTCTGGACCCTCTCAGAGTAGTTACCAGAATAGTTACCAGAGTGGCTACTCAGCGCCACAATCGAACCATCAACCACCGGCACCTTCAGGAATGTCTGGATTCCCAGGTGTGCCAGGTGTCCCTGGAATCCCCTATGGAGTATCAGTGCCAAGTGGCCCCCCTGGTCTATCAGGTATTTCATTAGGAGGACCACCAGGATTATCATTAGGAGGACCACCCGGAGTATCTTTAGGACCACCCGGAGTAAGTGCATTTGGAGCACCTCCACCTCCACCTCCTGGTGCACCAAGTGCGCTACCCCCTCCTCCTGGACCACCAGGTCTGTCTGGAGCACCTCCACCACCCCCTGGAGCAAAACCACCACCTCCACCACCGGCCCAGTAATGTACAGTAGTGCTAAAAAGAAATGTTTAATGCCATTTAATTACTTACTTGTGACAATTAATGATAAATAATGCTATACAAAATACTATACAGTTGACTGCTGCTGCTGTTTGAACTTTCGTGCAGCTTCCAGCAATTTAGCCAGACCATTGTTCTCGTCGGTTGGGAACACATAATCCATATATTCTTCAAACGAGCCATCTTCCAGTCGTCTACGTTTTTTCACCATGGTTGGAGCCTGGGATTTTATCTTTTCAATCGATTCCTCAGTACCGTATGACTCTTCAAACTGGATCCACGCATCGTTCAAAATGACTCTTTCCTCTTTCAGATCCTGGTCTTTGAGACTATCCCAAGCTCTTTTAAATATGCCTCTTGCTCGTTCTCGAGCTTCGTCAGACACCTCAATTTCCTTTTCATTTTCTTCATCTTCATCATCGTCATCATCGTCATCGCCTGAGAGCTGATCCTGACTAGGAACCGATATTTCAAACACTGCATAAGATATCCACACCTTGACATGTCCAGTCTTCATAACTAGAGATTCAAATAATTCTCTTGCTTTGTCATATTCTTCCACATCAGTTTCAAATTCAATATACTTCTTCCAAACCAATTCGGGCATCTCCATTTCTGGTTGACCAATACCAAGTTCAAAAATAGCGCGGGCTCGTTCGTCATCACCAAGCTGTTGTTCAAGGGTAGCAAAGTCTATCCAACCTTGAGGCAAATCTGGATAATTCTCGAGGTATTTTTCATATAAAGTCCGACAACGATCGAATTCCTTTAGTTTCATCTCGATATCAATATAGCCTTTGTATATCTTGGGTCTTCCACACATACCCAAAGCTTGGCCTAGTATCTTCCGTGCTCTTTGCAAGTCGCCATTTCGTATCTCAAACTTGGCATACAAGAGCCAAATCTTGCTGAATGAAAATATCTTGTGGGGTATAATTTGGATACACTGCTTGTATACCTGTCTGGCCCACTCGATATCTTTGTTATCAAGTTCTTCGTGAACTGCGTATCGAATCCACAAGTAAATGTACCGACGCCAAAACCGTTTCTCTTGCTGCTCAGGAACATTAGCAATTGATCGCTCATATACTTCTCTTATAGCCGTCACATCATTTGACGTTTCTTCCATTAGTGTCAGATACGAGAACCATGAATCATAATCATGAGGATCTTTTGCCAGATCATCTTCATATTTCACCCGACGTTTGGACAGAATAACATCTTCAATGCCCTCCTTATCGCCAAACTGTTTTTCAAAAGCCGTATAGGCATGATACAACTTCATACTTTTCGATTTGGATAGTCGCTCAAGGCCAAACTTGAAAATTCCTCTTGCTCGTTCCCATTCTTTCTGACGAGCTTCCCACTTTGCCCAATTTACAAGAATACGCTCATCTACATATTCAGGACCCATAGTACCAGTGATAGTATCAACTGCCAATGTAAACACATCTCTTACATTGTCGATGGGACCAAACTCTTCTTCAAATCTGGCCCACTTGACCCAGTTCTCTGGTTCTCGATGAACAGCTGTGAATCTCTGAAAAATTTGTCGAGCATTATCATATTCGTTGTACCGTTTTTCCATATTAATATATGCCATCCAAGCAGGCGCGGGAGGCTTCCAAGAAATCCATCGTTCAAACACTTGTCGGCAGCCCTTGACATTTGAAAGTGTCTCTTCTACTCCTACATATGTAAACCAGAGTTTATCTACCCGTGGTAGAATTGTAACAGCTCGGTCAAGTAGATTCCTGGCATGGTTGATGTTTCGTCCTTTGAGCTCAGCCTGGATATATCGAATCCACAATGCAACATGTGTGGAATCAACATCAAGAGCTCTCTCAAAAATGGATCTGGCTCTATCGAACTCTTGCTGTTCAAGTTCCCATTCAGCATATCGCATCCACTGACGTATATCTATTCGTTTTATTCGCAACGCACTCTCGTACTCTTTTCGCTTTCGTCCTTGAAAGTCCCGTAGCTCTTCCAAGTCAGTGACTTTAGGTGCTGTTTTCTTTAATGGAACATCTCGTCGTTCGTATGCTTCGAGTAAGATCTGCTCCGCAGTGATTTGAAGCGGAGCAACAGACTTGTTTTTGACCTTGGCACTGCGCTCCATATTGACTACTTTCTCTCCTAAAAATTGAGAAACTAATGCCAGTATCGAAGTGCTAATGATGAGAATAAGTTACAAGAGTGAAATGGATATGGTTAAATGGAAATGAGAATAGCCGCATATATTAATCTCGTTCAACCAAGCCATCAAGCTGTGAGCAACTGGAAATCTACAAGTGAACCATTAATCAATACTCATCCAGCAATAAATTATCTAACTAATATGTTATCGCATTCTAATTTCCCCCTCTTAATGCCAACACCAAATGGAGCTGGGACCCCGCCTCAAGCTTGTAGAAGCTGGCAGGTTTATCGTCATTCCTGACGGTCAGTAAGAGCTAATAAAGATGTTAATACATACATTTGCTTTCCTCCATAGATAAGTCGCTGTTGAGCTGGAGGAATTCCTTCACGCTCCTCTACACGCTCTTTGATTCTTGAAACCGGATCAGCAGCTTCAATGTCGATTTCAATCTCCTTTCCAGTTAATGTCTTGTTAGTTGATCAACTCCACATAAAAAGGACCCGTTAAGAACGTCCGAACTGTCCAATAGTTGTAAAATTCTTATCAAATCGGTATCAAATCGGTATTCAATCACTACCCAATCCACCAATAGTCAATTCTACATACCTTTACTTTAATCAACATTTGTAATTACGTGAATGTTACAAGTAATAATGGGGTTAGTTAGTCCCGGTGATGATCTTTAAATGCAATGCATAGTGCGGTTATGGCAGGAGGGTATTGACGACTGAACTTTTGCTTCTGATGCTACCTACACCAACCACGAGAAATGTTGATTATGAAAAGGTGTATGAGCCGGCTGAGGATTCGTTTCTATTGCTAGATCTTTTGGAGCAAGATAAACGGTTTCTGACCAACAGATTTGCTGCTAGTGTGCCGTTAGTCGTCGAGATTGGCACTGGATCAGGCATTGTAACTACATTTGTTCATAGCCACATTCTCCCCAAAGGACTTTATATAACCACGGACTTAAATATTCATGCTTGCAACGCATCTCTGGATACTAGTAGTGAGAATGGTGGTACAAAGTATTTAGATACCATGCGATGTAGTCTCACTTCATGCGTGAGATCAAATCTGATAGACGTTATAATCTTTAATCCTCCATATGTTCCAAATGAACAAGTGCCGACCATCCCTGTCGAGGATAACGACTCGAGATGGCTTGATCTTGCATTAGAAGGAGGAAAGGATGGCATGGAAGTGACTTGGGTGCTGCTGGATCAATTGGACTCGATTCTCAGTAAGAATGGCATTGCATATATTCTGTTCTGTAAGCGTAATTTGCCAGAACAGGTAGCAGACAAGATGAAGAGCAGGAATTGGATAGCACAATGTGTTGGGGAACGACGAGCTGGATGGGAAGTGCTGAGTGTATGGAAATTTTATCGAAGTGGTTAACCTACAATTATTGCCAGTGCAGCTAGTGCATAATGTGTATAAGCCACTACACTATAAATATATCATGCAATATGTCCTGTTTGCACGTTTCGATATCTGGGCCTTTTAGACTGTAAAGGCCCTCATATGCAAACATACTTAACTGGTCGAAATAAGGTTTGAGATCTATCAGTGACTCGATCCTACGACGCCCCAATAATGGAGAAATTCCGGTTTTGAAATCAAAATCCAGATTCTATGTTAGCTAACAACTCCAACGGGAATAACTTCACATAATCAGTCACTTACATAGGAGGCATTTGGCATTATTCTTGAAGTCGAGATCTTGTCTATAATCCCCGAAGGCTCGCGATCTTCATTCCTGAAGATGGAGTCCATGTTGTCACATATAAACAACCATTCATACCTTCGGTTAGTCATGCATCTAATCATTTTTTTGTCGTTTCAACTTACGGTTGGAAATCTTCCGCATTCAGCACTAACGCCATATCCAATAGTTTGCATGCTGCAACCAAAGTGCTGAGCTCCACATCTTTAATATCTGAAATAAAATCCCAAAACGTTGTCATAAGCCGCGAATATATAAACGTCCACACCGGGGCCAAATGCGATGAATCCACTGATAATATTATAGCCTGAAGACACAAGAAGACATGGCCGGTAGTTTCTCCAACACAAAGTGCCTCGAACTTATCCATGAGGTCCTTGAAGTCTATCATAAATCCCTCTCGACCTCCACACAAGAACAAAAATCCAAGTCGATCTAAGTTTTGTTTCTGTGTTGTTGACTCTTGATCGGATCTTCCAAATAAATTAGAGTTCAATCCATACGACGACAGTCTCGTAACATACTCCTTTATCCTTTCTTTGTCAAACTGTATCCATCGACCGACGATTGCCGACCATGTTTTGATATGATGGATGTCCACTGTCAAGAACCGTGCGTCAAGGAAATTGTCTCCAACAACCGATTTCCAGGATTTCTGGCTCTGTGGCATTTTAGTGATAGACTCCAATAGAGTTATCAGGTAGATGGGAATAGTTGCAAAAGACTTTTGCCGAAACGCAGGAGCAATCAAGCTCGTTACAATGCTCGTTAGCGTTGTCTGAACCTTGTCAGGATCATTGAGAATTAATTTCAACGATGGGAGAAGGAACTCTATAGCTTTTGATAATTCTTCCTGTTTTAGGCCACTTGATCCTAAAATAGGGGTTGAAGTTGTCAAATTCGCCACTGGACCTGCTGGGCTGTCCACCGTATCCAGCTGCTTCTCTGATGATGTTTCTAGCATCGTAGCAGTAGATGCAGATATAGAACCTGATGAAGAAGTAGGTGCAGGAGAATTAGAAGAATCAGGTGCTGTGGATACAGATCTTGAGTTGAGCGAATAGCTGAGCAGCTTGGAAAACAGATCGCTGAGATCCTTTCGAACTTTACGCTGTTCACCGAACTTAACAGCATCAATTTTCCCTGCAAGTACGCCCATTGCTTTTAGTACGCTGGGAAGGATATGACGGTACACGCTCTGGCTGTTGTAAACCTCCCTTATAAAGCTTATAGCTTCATACCAAATTTCTTCCACAGCATCATTTTCGAGAGACTGAAGATAACATACCAAGAAATTAGCCACTTCTAGGTCATCCAGATCGGTAGTCAGTGTCGATCTATCAGCACTTTCCATAGCACTAGGATTGACACGACTGGAAATCGCGTTAAATAAATATGGAACCGTTGATTTCGGGCGGGATCCATCTAAAACGTGGAGAATCTTGAAAATATCACCACCATTTCGAGACAGCTCAACGAATGTCTCCAGAGTCTCGAGAGTTTCAAGCCTGTAGAGCTTGGCAAGCAGTTTTCGAACCCGTGATTTGAAAGGTGATAGAATATATACTACAGAATCAGTCTGATCCTGAAATGGTCTGCAAGTATCATCAACAGATTTCCAAATTTCAAACGCCATCTTCACAGTATCTTGGAAACATAGTAATAAAGTGAGTCGATCATTCTCCGAAGCAGATCTTGATATTGGCGATTCCACTGAGAAAACACCGCTAATGACATTGCCGAAAAAGCTAGGATCAACTTGGCCCTTTGATGCCATACTCTGGGAGTCTTCATTTGTAAGTTTATCATATGCAGATTCAAGTATACTCTCTAGAGCATCAGACAGTGAGTAAAACACATAAGAATCAACATCTTTGGCTCCATCAGACCTTAAGGTCTGTGTGACCTCCTCAAACACATCAGAGATTCTCTTTGTAAGAGAATCCACAAGAGGAATTACAACCTGAAGTATACCATTTCTGAAGATAGGCAAACAGTCTACAAGCAGGCCAGTCCAGCACTTTGCTAAATAATCACTGTCAACAGAAGTTATTCCACTAATTAAACAGTGAAATAAAGATCTTGCGACAGATTTCATTGAACGGCCCTTGTTTGTGTTTTCGTCATTTGATAACAAATCAGTCGAAAAAGCAGCTGGCCAGATCGGTGACACAGAATCCAATTTCAGGATGACCTTAGATAGCAAAGCAATGATTGATCCCTGTGGAATAGCATCTTCACCTGTACTTGGATTGTATCGTGACAGCAAGTCAAACAGGGTGGATACGAGATCGATGATGTCGCTTTGCTTATCAGGAATCGAAAGACCAAGGACATTTAGACAAGAGGGGATCACTACTGATATGGCGTTCCGGTCGTCCTTAGCTAGCATCTTCAATGTTGTATCTAGTACAATGTCACAAAAGTGAACATTATCAAGACTCTCCTGGAAATAACAAGTATTTAAAGCCGGTTCAAGCTTCAAAGCACTTGTTATCAACCGAATATGATAAACAAAGTTGGGAGTGTCATTGATATCGAAATCCACTAATGGCTGTACCAACAATGTTAAAAGTTTTATTGACGATTCGGTTTTGACAACGATTTGAAGCCAATGTTGTACTAAAACATTAGAATCCGAACTGTTGAGCAATTGATCAAGAAACATCAGTATGCATCTGTCCAAAATCACAGGATAGTTCACCCTATTAATAGAGTGACGCCACAAACAAGAAACAGCTCTAGCAGACTTGAGAAGTTCATTTTTGTTAACCGAGAATAGAGTCGCTAAAGAACTTTGAACACGTTGATCATCAAGCTTGTCTTGAAAAGCCCAAATGACTTGAACAGCTTCAACTTGATTTTTCCCAGTCGGTGATGACATCTCATCGAAAATATAAGTACAAGCGGTAGCCAAAAAGCTCTCGACTTCATCGTAGGTAAATCTGGAAGAAAAAGTAATAAATAAGCGTGATATGCTGTCAAGACTTTTATAATGAGCGGGACGTTTAAAAGTCACGAGACGATTCACGAGTAAATCGTTTCTCCACATTTCTTGTTCAGGAATTTTTTCACTCAATTGAGTGAGCAGTGTAGACAGATTTCCTACCGAATCTGCATTGGATTCAAGAGCACTACAAACAAGGTTGCACAGATTGTTCAAAAGCAACGATGCCAGTGTAGCCGGACTGAACGGCATATTGGCAACATATTCCTCATCCAAAGAACGGGTTCGATAGAAGTTCCTGATGCAATCTAGTATATCCAAATCTTTGTCAAGCTCAGAAGCATGCTGTATAGGCAAGAAAGCTCTTTCGGGAATAATATCTAAAACCCCAAGAGTGGCCTTATACCATAGAGGTTCATCCCTGTATTGCCTCAAAAGGGCCAATAATATTAACGGAAGATGATTAACAACCATCTCTTCGTCACGCACATTGAAAACTTCAAGAATGAATAAGAATAACTCCATATCATCTTGTTTTGTCGATGAGATTAAACCAAGGCAGTCACTCCAGATGTTGATGGCTTCAACACCATCAAAAAAGGCACCAGCACTTCGTACTATCTCCTCGTATTCGGCATTTGGCCTTTTATATGAGCTGTAACGTTTTACACTGCGCACGATAGGGATGAACACACGAGGAACTACAGCGCCACCAATTTCCCAACGATCAAGAATGCTGAGACATATCTTGTATGGTTTTGCTCTATCTGGAGGAGATACCACGTCAGAATTGATAAGTTTCAAAAGCCCTTTAACAAGAGGTTCTAATGCGAAGTTTGTAAAATAGTCAGATCGTGAGGTGGTAGATACTGGAGCCGATGATAAGTCATTTTCTTGTCTGGTGTTTGGCTCAGGTCCCAAAAGCCATATCCATAACCGTCTGTTCAAGGACATGTCACGTCGAAGTACTGTAGAACATGCCCCAACCAAAATCAATTCAAGATCGTCCTTACTGGCAATGATTTGTAGTAATGGGGACTGTAACTCGACGTTTTTAACCAATAGCTCCAGAAACCCTCTTTGAACAAGAGATTGGTCATCTAGTAAACCCTTGGAGAATGCTCTCAAGAGAAGACCAGTCTCAGGAGTCGCAGCCATCTGAGCATCGTAATTCAGAGCTTGGTATGCAGAGGGGATGCTGTTGTCCAATTGAAGCTCAGCAAGAGGAACAGACGATGCAAAAGAAGGGAAATATCTATTTGCCCATACCAGAGCTCCAGGTCGACGATCAGCCGACGTGATAATGACCAGGAAAAAGCATTGCCAAAAATGACTATCGTCATTGACCTTGAGTTTCAAATCTTCAATCAACTTGAAAACCTCTTTAAATGAATCTCCAGATTCATCATCAATCCCAGGAAGAAATGATAGTAGCAGAGGCTTGAGGAGGTTTCGCAACGAAGGCAATGGTAGAATATGGTGCTCAAATAGGCTGATGAGCACCGGTTTTACGTTAATGCTAGCGTACGCCATCAGCGGAAGTAAACCAGGAAGCCAGGTAGAAATTTGTTGATGGAGTTCGTGACCATTGAGGATTTCAAATACCAAATTATACACTTCTAAAGTCTTTTGGTGAACTCCAGATGGCAGAGATGGATCCAAGCATCTAGCGAGTCGGAATGCTACATTGGATGCCGAGGGAATCTTGGCGAATTGAGCTTCAGAATACTGACGGAGACCCTTTTGTAATTTGACCAGGAATGAAATATAATCGGCCCATTCTTGTACGTTTTCCCAAGTCGACAAAGCACGGTCAATTGTGGCAGAGAACTGCTTCCATTTTGGATCCACTGCTTAAGTTAGGCACAGCCAAAATCAACATATAGTAACACCAATCACAGGGGAAACCTAGGGAGAAAAGCGCCGGATGGAATTATCAAACTTACGAGATTCAGAACGTTTGAATGGATTTGGAGTTATGGATTTCAGCAGCGACGGCGCGCTATTTGCCATTACGTCTTCTCTAACGTGTCACAGTTAGTTGGTGCTTAACTAGGAGGGTTGAGTGTGGGTAAGGAGGAAATCAAACGCTGACATATCAGTTATGTAAGCTGTAGGTTGAACTATCAAATATATTATGAAAGCATTTTGGTTCAGGGGTGAATTATGTATATGTATGGAGATTCCTTGGATGACAATGACTGACTGAGTAAGTTTGACGAATAATCAGCAGCTTCATGCAAGTCATTGATTAATACGGCATCAAAAAATGCCATGTGCGTTTGTTTTTTTTCATCTGCCGAAGTCGAAATAGAGAAAGAATACATACTATAGCAAGCAATCATCGATCGATAAGCGGCATCCGAACATGCACTTGCATGGAAAGAGTTCCTGAGAAACTCCGGTAGATAGACAGAAGGTGGGGAAAAGAAAATAAAGCAACAGATTATGGACGATCGGTGGAATTTCAAGTTCTGAGAAGATAACAAAAAACAACATGCGGGCCGGTGAATTGACACGAAGTTGTGATATGCAAGTGAACGATAAGGTTCCGCACTATAGGTAAGCGCTATAATAGCTGCAGATATGAACTCTAAGACATGTTTTCCTCAACGACTTATCGAATAACTAGGTGGATCACTGTCATAGTATGCGTTTTTTATGCACATGACAATATATGACAAAAGTGTCACAATCGGGCCCCTTTCTCGTCCACTACCGCATTCAGACTAGGCTAACGAAGCCCTGATAAGAAACTGGAATGAGCAGTAGTGATCGGAATATGCTCCCGAGGGACATCTGTTGGCGCAGTCCGCAATTCGGAACGATCGTAAGGCCTTGGCAACCGGGTCAATATGCCCTTGTTACGAATTATATACATGTAGACTAGAACAGTCTAGTGTGGCTTTTATCAGATAAATGGGTCATGCTTGACGTCACCATTGTCTAAGATCAATTAGGTTAGTTCGCATTATTAATCTACAGTAGCCAAGGATGGGAATAATTATATCATAGCACCTAATCAATGGGATCATCTCGACACAAAAATGGGGCTGTGAGCCCGTTATCATGACGTAGGTTTTGATTGTAAGGGCTATCTTGTCGTTCCTGTGTGTTACGATTAGCGATGTCGCCTTACATCACACATGAAACAATGCTGCATCAATCAAGCACAAACGTTTGCGCATCAATGTGGGTAGGGCGTGCGCAATTACGGTTACAATATATTGTTGAGTTCCAAGTCGGTAACCTTTTACTCACAATAAAAGCCATTTAAAGTTCATATACGTGTATACCAAAACGGGAAATGCAATTCAACCCAATTGTAGCTATTATTACAGCCAACATTAATAAGATCAAAGGTGCCAGTTGCCGTAGGCATCGTTAGCAATACTGATTATAACACCGGTTGCAAGAAAACTACAAAAAATACCAGAGGCTGCGATGTCGAGGACGAGATGTATATGCAGGTACAAACACATTTCTGATATCAGATTTGATATCAGATATGCGCCGTGACATCACTGATCTCAGCGGCATTTGCTGAAGAGGGCTAGGATTCCGTCATGGTATGACGTTGTGTGCCAGATCGGCGCTAGTTCATGGCCCTACAAATGGCTAAAGTACGGCCCACATGCAACCCCTCTCCCACTTGTTGCCACTATAAAGATACATGACAAGTCCCCGGTTCATTACGGCTTGAATTGTTCCTATATATTAATAAATTTGTGTCGTTGCTTGGGTGTAAATTGTGGATTTGGCACTGTGGATTTTGTTGAGAAGCTCTTGGAATCCCTTTACTTATTTGTTGGATTTTTGTTTTTTTTTAAAGAAAACCATTTTAAACCCTCCATTGGCCTTAGGCTTTTTTTCCTCTCCCCTCAGCAGACCCTGTTTATCCTATTGAGAGAACTCCGAACCGAATCACTGGCAACTACCTAAGCCATCACTCACGTCACATCACAAATCGTGCTGCTGCGACCCTCGTCGCCCTGATAATCGGCTGTGTCTCATCTATTAGTTGAGCCGCCTGCGACAGCACAGATTCCGATTATTATCGACACGGATCAGGAGATCATCACCTCCTGCGGCGACAATAAGCGACCACCGCATCAGCCGTTGTCTACCCCGTTGACTGGTTACATTTCTTTTTCAATCCAGTTAACTCCCCGTGTCCCAATTATAAGGTTTTCCTTCTACTCAGTTTAATAATATTTTGCCACTGTTTGAGTTGTGCATCACATTGTGTGTTTGTTTGTCCTTCGTTGAGGCTGGCTTATAATCTTGTCTTTCTGGCAAATCTGCAGCAATCCGTATTAGCCCTCCTGCTTCCTGCATTTTTAATCAAGACTCATTTCACAAGGGTATTTGAAGGTGGAACTAAATTGAACTGAAGTGAAACAGAGCTGAAAGAGTCAAGCAACAAAACACAAAGGATAATTTATCTTATAAGTGTTCTATTCTTTAAAGAACTTTTGAAAAAAAAAAGTGGTTTGGTTTGTATTGGTTTCAACAAAAGCTTCTACTTGTGGACTTCGTGGGAATCGAACAAGACTTAAACTGCGGTATTCAGTTGTGATAACAACAACAACTCGACAAAACAAATGACAACAGCATTTACACTCTCACATCCCGACAGTCGGTATATGAGTATTGATGAGTCTCGATTCACTGCTGTGGTGGGTAGAGATCCCAATGCGAAGTTTGTGTATGCTACGAAAAATGGAAAGACATACTGCAGGCCAAACTGCCAGCTTAATACGCCAGTAGACCCATCGACAATCTTATATTTCGACAACTCAGTTGAAGCGTCCAAACATGGACTATTACCTTGCAACACATGCAAGCCGGATCTGGATCTGAGTGTTGAAGAAGATGTCATCAACTCTACTGTGAGCAAAGTCAATGCCAGTATTGGCCTTGAATTACCAGTTATTGATGCATATGCTGACTCGGAGCCTCCATTTTCTTCTATAGCACAGTCCGGGTACTCTACGCATGGCGCTGATGTATCCTCTTACCATCAACAGCAACATTTGCATCACCATCGATCTATTTCGTCATTTAATGATATGCTCAACAGCGAGGGTTGGCGACCTCGAAGAGCATCTATTGCTTCTGGTCACATTCCGGCAGTGCGGGCCGCTGTCACAGAGATGACTAAGAACTCTGCCAATGCTGCAAAATCACGACGGGATAAAAATGAAAGTGATAGAGATCACACTCGTCTTGTAAATGCTGCTTGCAGACATATCGCTGCTGCTGCATTTGCTAGTGCTGCTGCTGCTGCTGCCAATGGCTCTTATAATTCTGATGATGAAGACATAAATTCAAAAACCGGCTCTCGTCGAGAGTCAGGTTCCCGAGGAGGCGACAAATTCAAAAGACGGAAACGAAGAGGAGGTGTACTTGGTTTCAAAGAACTTGCTGCTAAAGCTGGCCTTAGTCCTTGGCATTTCCATCGGGTTTTCAGATCTGTTACTGGCTTGACCCCCAAAGCGTATGGTGAAGCATGCTGGAGTGCTGTTACTGCTAATCCAGAGCTACCAAATATTGCTGCTGGCATCAAGGATGAATCTTCAGATGCAAAGGCTTCTAATGTGCAACAGCAACACCATCATCAGCAGCACCATGATCCTCGTCCCACCTCTCATTTGCCATTTGTTGACAAGAACTTTGTTGAGCATGTTAGTGTAACTCCAACTCCTATCAATTATGGAGTTGCGACTAGTGGACCAATGGGTGATTCGTTATTTGCTCCCACTACGTTGTCGACCACAAATGGTGAGTTTGCTGGTTCGGAAATGCCTCTAACGCCTGCGACTGCTGTGGCTCCTCCAATCGCCAATCTTTGGGCATCTGGATATTCTGAAAATATGTCTAGTGAAACTCTAGGATCCCATACTTGGAGTGACTTGAATTTGCAAATGGACACTACAAGTTTTGACACCCCAATGACTACTGCTAGTGGTATGACTCCATTGACTATGAGCAATACAAGTCTCAATGATCCTGCTCTTGGCATGACCTCAACTATGCAAGAGTTTTCTATTGGAGACTTGGCAAGCACAGTTATGCCAACTTCTAGTATTCCCCTGGTTAGTGCCGAGATGCCGTTGACCACGATGGACAGTCTAGCCATGAATACTGTGACCACCAGTCTCCCTATGGCTGATTTTGCATTGGCTCCCACTTCAGAGCTACCGATGACAACTATGGCTGATTTACAAATATCCAGAGGTATGACACATGGTATCAGTGGTACCACCCTTGCTGGAGACTATCCGCTGTCAGCGACGACAGACTTTAATTATGATGATTCGAGAGACCCATTCGTGATTTCTAGCGCTGCTGATTGGGTTAATATTACCAGTGCGTAATGTTTATTTATTTTTTTGACCTTTTAGACTGATGACATAATTGATGAGCATGGATGTTTTACCTCTATTTTTATTGTTCCTCTGGTGCTTCTACTATCCACTCTCTATACGTGCTTCCTAAATTTCCAATATATATTCTACTTGACGGATTAACTAGTAATGAAAAAAAAAGGATTTCAAAAGAATAAAGATTTCGACGATTGTACGACAAATTGTATTCAACAAACTGTATTCAACAAATTGTATTCGACATGGTGTATGTATTCGACTAGGACAGATTGCGTATGCTACAAATTGTATTTGACGGGCGGCTATAGACTTCATCAAAGAGTTTAACTATAGACTTCAATAGTAGATTAATCATCAAAGCACTAGGGGGCTTGTTTTCTTATTTATTTACATTTAGGTATGCCATATATATATCATTTCATCCCATCCTGTGGTTGCAACCCATCCAGGTTCTCCCCACAGACTCCAGTCGCAGTCAATAATGAACTCGGTATGAGCCTGGAAGACCTTTTCGAGTCCCTTGACTCCACCAATGCCAGGAATATGTGGAACATTAGATGCAGATGTGTCTTTCCACACTCGGGCGGTCATATCATAAGACGCTGATAGCAAAGTGTCGCTCGCATGAGGAGACCATTTGGCAGACCTCACAGCATAGTCATGACCCCTTAGATCATTTATCGCCGAGCGAGGAAATCTAGTGTCCCAGATTTTAATAGCCTTATCAACGCCTGCGGTACACAGCACAGTATGACGATATTTGTTCCAGTCCATAGTTAGGCAATCTCCTCCCAAGTGAGCACCAACAGCATCCAGTATTGGTCCTCTGCCAGGCTGTTGACGGGTATCCCACAATTTAAACGATGAGTCCGAATGAGTAGACGCAATAATTGTAGGTTCATGTGGAGAATATTTACAACTGTAGACACAATTGGAAGAATCTGTTTGTGGTTGTCCAGGCTGTCGAGGTCCACGAGGGCCTGCTTGTACTCCACTTTTGATTAATGGAACTGCTTCTACTTTAGTGGATGTCTCCTGGCCAGCATTCAGGGTCATGAGAGACTGTGTTCTTGTCGGAGTCCATACTTTAATTGTTGCATCCCACGATCCTGAACAAAACAACGATTTTTCTCGTACATTCCAATTAACACAAAATACTTCCCTCGTATGCTCATGAAAAACCTGTAATGGGAATGGTTGAGAGGTAGTAATGTCAAACAGCTTTAAACTACCATCACCATTAGCAGTCAATATATGGTTTTCATGCTGTTCAGACCACGCTACTGAAAAAAGTCCGTCTTGAGTGTCAAATGTATTCTGAGGTCGGATTATTCCATCCGGACCTATATCTAGTACAAACAACTTGCCATTTCCTACCAGACCGAAATTGGCGGCAGTAGCACAAGCTATTTTGGAATCGTAGAAGGGAGAATAGGCTATAGAATAGCCCGAGTATCCTTGAGTGCGATACTTCAGCATTGTCGGGTACTAATTGACTTTATGAGATCTCCTCGGATAACCACAGTACCAAGAAATCGTTGGTGCTCGGGTCTTTTTTCAATGGTATCCTGAAGAATCAAATCACAGGTATGATTGGCACACACCAGATTTCCAAAAAAAGCTCGTCCGTCTTGAACAACTACTCGTAACGGCTTTGACAGATACTGCTCGAGCTCAGACTCAGATTTAGGCATGTTGCAAGGCGTAACCGAGGTGTGCCAAAAATATGAAGCCACACGAAATCCATGATGGGTGGAGAGTGTGTACCAACAATTCTTGTGAATTGTTTATTGCAATTAAATTAAATTAAAGCATGAAAGGAACAAAACACAGTCGTTGATTTTAAATACGAACCATATATGTTTGAATATTATAACTACTAAATTGGTTACCAGAACTTGATGTTGACCTTAGTAGGATCAGTACCGCTGTCACGCATCAGATAGGGTCTGATAATGCTTTGATAATAATCTGGGAGCAAATTTCTTGGGGGGTTTCTCTCCAAGACTTTGTTGAAATAGTTATTGTAGACATCTCCATTCTTGAGACCGATAGGAGCCTGTATGAGCTTGTCAGGGAAGTCAAAAGCATCTGTGATACCAATGGCTTCATCCCGAACCTTTTTGCAATAGGTAGTGAGCAACTTTGAAAGTTCATCTAAGTCTGCTGCAGTCAAGTATTCACTCTGCAAGAATAGGGCAGCTTCTTGTTCAATCTGAGACAACGAGAACAGAATGGCCAAGTCAAGAGCAACTCCCTTAATTTCAGGGTCTGCAGTATCGGCAATCTTATCAAAAATAGCCCTAGCGGTAAACAAAGTAGTATGGATACGTGTGAGCTCAAACCTTTGTTGGGAAATCTCTTCAAAGGCCTCATTCTTACTGACACCTGATTCTACGAGCTTCAAGAACTTGTCTGCAGATCGACTAGCAGTTGTAGCACATAAAACTTCCCATGCTTCAATGTTAACCTTGACGTCCTCAAGAGACTTGTTGCCAAGTTTGAGGCCGCGAAGCTGCTTAGTCCTAGTCATATATTCAGATGATGGTCCAACGGGCTTTCCCTTACGGGCACTTAATGCACTTTGAATCAACGTCTTTCCGGACGACAATGCCAGGATATTATTATCTCCCTCCCAAGTACAGTTGATAACCTGGTCATTCAAGAAGCTTGAAAACATATTGTAACTGGAATATCCATGACCACCACATGCCTGTCTGCATTCCTCAACAGTATCTACAGTGGACCAACTAGCAAACGCTTTTGTTCCTGCAGAAACAGCAAAAAGCTCTTTCAATTCATTGATGCACTTCTCCAGTTCTTCATATTCCAGGCTCTCAGCATTCTTAAGCTTGGCAATTGTAGGATAGAAAGACTTGTTCAGTTGCTGGCCAGCTGCCTTCCATGCAAACGCCTGAGCCAATTTGGGCATCAATCGCTTTTGGTGATAACCATAATCTAGAATCTTTGTTTCCAATTCAGCACCTTGAGCACTGAATTGCCTTCGAACTGCACCATATCGGGTAGCCACCACTAATGCTGCTGCTGCTCCGAATGACGCAAAGTTGGTAATGTTGCAACGCCCAACGAGCAATGCACTATAAGCAAGCTGAGCCAGAGGAGGCTCGGTGAGACTACCATCGGCATCAACCTTCGAGTATTTCATCAACATGTTAGTTCGTGGGATTCTGACATTGGTGAATCGTATCCATCCATTATCAACACCGTCCATTCCCATCTTTTTACCAATATCGCCAATAGCGACGCCAGGCATCAGAGAGTGATCATCTATGTTTCGCAATTGCACAACAAAATTGAACACTCCATAGTCAGTTCCATCGATTATCAATCTAGCAAAGCAGATAGTATGGTTGGCAGTATGGGCAGCACCTCCAATCCACCATTTGGTGGCAGCAGTGTTTGGAGTATGAATAATGAATTCGTCTTTGGATTTATCAAAGGTAGCAGTAGTTTCAAGCCCTGCAACATTAGATCCATGGCCCAACTCAGTCATCGCAAATGATCCATAAAACTTTCGAAGCTCTCTGGCACCTTTAGTCTCAAGCCAATAATGAACTTGTTCCTCGGAGCCAGATCCAACGATACTATTGATAAACAATCCGTAATGTACCAGCAACCTTGTGGTAATACTTCCATCAATTGCTGTCAGAACTGTTAAAATCTCCTCTAGTTCAATAGGATTAGTGATCTCGGCTATATAAGGTGCAATCACTGCAATTCGCTTCATTGTAAGCTCTCGTCGCTGCTCTTTAGTGAGATCTGGTGTATCAGCATTGAAGAAAACAGGGTGTCGCAGTATAACATTTTGCATCTGCTTAATCCGGCTCAACATATCAGCTCCTCCGTAGTGGAACTCGCTCAATTTACCAACATCGAACTTAATATTGGCTCGTTCCTGGGCCATATCGTCCGCTGGCACCGCATATTTCTTTGTATTGTCAAAATTTGGATCCAATAATGACAGCTTTCCCATTTTTAGATATCTCGAACAACTGCCAATTTCGGGTTTTAATCAAGTTACAAATATCAAAACGTTAAGAGTTCAAATGGGCTTCGGAGCATCTTAAGGTCATCGTGGGGTGCATATACCTCGGCTCTCAGATAGAGCCGATGCGGAGATGCGTCTAATGTCACAAGGAAATTACTGTGCAAGAGACGTTAACAGATAAAGATATATATTGTTGAATTATTAAATCCAATTTTAATTTATAGACATATAATAGTACAACTAACATTAGCAATTCGTTTGTTATTGTTACAAGACCTCGGTTCCGATGTCGCTCAGTAAATCGATCAATTCTCCGGCAATTACATCCCCAAACACGGACAAATCGGCTATAGAAAGCCCGTCTGCTATGCGATAACTCAAATGGCAACCAGAAGTAGGGGTTTCACCCCCGAGAATACCTTCTAAAAATGTGAAAGCTCCTCCGGCTCCTTCGATGACTTCTGAAACGTGATCGGATACAAGACTCTTGACGTACTGGATATTGGTCCCTCCGTTGCAAAATTCGCTGTATACCTTGTCAACCTGAGCAACTGGAGAAACTTCATCTGCCTGCGAATGATACATATACAATGGGATCGTTGGAGCAGCTCCTGAAAGGCCCATGGTGTTATCATTCACCACTTGCTGCACCTGAGGATAATTGAGGAACTGGTTACCAACAGTAGTCCAACTGAAAAAATCCAAGAAAGCAAATTCAACTATGTTACTGACCAGACATTGAGTATCAGACTTATTGAAAGACGAGGTATCACTAGGCTCAATAACACTATCAACAAGTGGTCGTAATGGTGGGTAGGCATGAAGAATACCTTGTATTCCCGGTGGAACGAGCCCTGCAAATGGACCACCATTGACGGCATAAAGTACAGCAGATATATTAGGAACCACACCACCCATTGCAGCTCCCTTGATCATAGTAAGATCTGGAGCATAGGTAGGCTGGAGTTGAGCAGCCCATCCTGTAGCAATCGAGCCTCCAGAGTATCCCCACATCACAGTATCAGCAGTTGGCGAAATACCTGTAAACTGCGATGTACTAAGAGCTGCTCGAATTGAATCGAGAACCATGGGACCTTCCTGAAGACCAACCGTGAATGCCGATTCAGGGCCTTCATAATCGGGCACATTGACATAATAACCTTTGGTTAGGGCAGTTTGGATCAACAGGAAATCAACCTGAGAAATGAGCCCATCGATTCTAGAATCAAACTGAACAGTGTAAGACGGTGCACAATTAATATACGAGGCATCTTCTTCTATCTGATAGGATAAAAGTTTAGTTGGGTCGGCATTATCAGGAACAATAACAGTGGTGACGCCATAAGATGGATTGCCAGACACATCTGTCGATCTGAACATCACCTGGTAGGCTGATTGTACACTGATAGAATCCAATAAAAACCCAAGTCCTCCGGGGACAGGTCTCCATTTGAGAACAGCTCCATTTGAAAGTGCCTGATATCCAGAAGGTGGTTGGTAAAAGCTGTCGGAAGTCGGTGGTTCCAAAGCAGCGTTGACGAACGAAAGCCAACAAGCTACCAGCAGTAACCCGAGCCTTCCTACCATGTTGAGAATGGTTTAATAGAGAATGAGTGAATATTTGAAGGGATTCGATGTACTTTTATAAGATTTTGCCCGCCTTTATGCCGCTGAACACGCGAACCAGCCAAGTTGAGCTATTGCATATGTGCATGCAGGTCCGATGCCAATACAAGTAAGACTACTTGGCGATCGCGTATTAAAGAAGAAAAGGCTCTTAGAAATGACATAACAAAAAGCGGGGAAGGCGGGGACGGGATCGAGTCTTAGCCGTTACCGTAAATCACTCTCTAATTAATTACCTGGCTTAGTTATGACTTCATTAATACATCAATATTCATTTTCATTTTTTTCTGGTCTCATGGTCAATCATCATCTGACCTGGTGATGTCTACCCCGCTCGGATTTCCTCACGATCCGGCAGGGTCCAGTTAAACTGTAATCGATGACAAAGGGTTCAGTATTGTCAGATGTTGACAAAAATACGGCATCACCGAGGCGATGTTAGAGAGTGAAACCTTAAATTTTTTATTATAGCAAAATACGGTTGATAATAAAAAAATTAAACTGAAACCAAAAAAGAAATCATTGCGAACTCTGTGGATCGAACACAGGACCTCCAGATATCAAGACTAAAGTACACTTCAGTCTGGCGCTCTCCCAACTGAGCTAAGTCCGCTATTGATGTAAGCAAGGGTTTAATAATCCTTATAAAGGCCTTTTTAGAGAAAAAGAAATTCTAGGTTTAGGGTTAACTGTTAAAATTTACCTTAATTCGATATTTTGGTGAAGATTCTGATAGCCAATTCCAAAAATATGGGGTTAGAGTTGTACCTGTCAATAATCCAGACTAATTATCTACTAAATTTAAGTTTGAATTTCCAGAGTTTGAGTATCTTGGCTGTATAGGTGATTTTCTCTCAGAGGTAATGATCTCACAATTTCAACCTCAATATTATAGTAGTATCTATTGCTTGTCAATATCAATTTAAATATAGGGCAAGCATATTTATTAACATGTTACATGTCTTATCCACACAGGTTTACAATTGTTTGGCGATATCGCTGTCAATTTATATCCCGGTGGCTAGTAGAAGAACTAGCCTTTCCTCCTGATTTATCCTCATCATCATAGAACTCATTGTCAGCAGTAACACGTTCATCGTGTGCGTATTGTGATCCGCCTCTAGATTCTCTGGCAACTTCAGTATCTTCATCAACATCTCCAAGGTCTTCAGCATCACGAGGTACGGCATTCATTTGGACACTTGGCGCAAACATTGTATGAGATAAATTTTGAATGACATGATTCAATATCTTTTCCAAATACTCTGGACTGTTGGCATTCTGCATATTCGACTGACGAACTTCCAATTTGTAGTCAGGCCCATAATACTCATAGTACTCATTGAAAGGTATGTCTGGCCCAACCTCTTTTCCCATCAATAGAGCTGTCTCGTAAGTCCAAGTTCTGCTAACATTTCTCATGGTGTATCCACCACCTCCTAGAACAAGAGTAGGGACTCTAAAGCTCTTGACAAACCTCACACAATTTGCATGTCCAAGCATGGAAAGATTAAAGCATCCTATCCGGTCTCCTGACAAGGAGTCTCCACCACATTGCAGAACAACAGCACCAGGTTGGTACCATTCCATGATATGGGAAATCACTGGCTCAAACACACTTTTATATGTGGTATCATCAATACCGTCTCGAAATGGGAAATTGACGGCATAGTGCTTGCCCTTCCCTATGCCAATGTCTCGCAGCTCTCCGGTTCCCGGAAAGAACTCACCAAATTTATGGAAACTGCATGTCATAACTCGATCAGTTGTATAGAAGGCCTCTTCAACACCGTCGCCATGATGAACATCAATGTCAATATACAAGACTCGTTGGTGATATCTGAGAAGTTCAAGGATTCCTAAAACAATATCATTCACGTAGCAAAACCCTGATGCTTCACTTTTCTTGGCGTGGTGCAGGCCTCCTGCCCAATTAACTGCCACATCACATTTCTGTCTGTTGAGTCTTGCGGCACCCTCCATTGAGCCACCTCCAGAAATCCCACAAAATTCAAACAACCCGGGGAAAACTGGACAATCATCACCAACATTAAATTTAACCTGTTCAAATTCAAATTGATCCATATTATCAGGAGTCACTCGCGAGAGGAAATCCACATACTCGTCGGTGTGGAACTGGCACAT
The DNA here is from genome assembly GCA_030578775.1 of Sugiyamaella chiloensis. Classification (NCBI taxonomy): domain Eukaryota; kingdom Fungi; phylum Ascomycota; class Dipodascomycetes; order Dipodascales; family Trichomonascaceae; genus Sugiyamaella; species Sugiyamaella chiloensis. The sequence continues at coordinate 378,864 of JAKTZE010000012.1, forward strand.
CTCTTCCTTACTGGCGGGTTTGGCGCGGTAGATTTCCATATCTTTATAAAGATCGTAGTTCATAATAAGCGAATGGGCCATCCTGATACGATGAGGTTTCATAACATGGCCCAATCGATACGAGTAATTCCCGACATCAGCTACAGTTAGTTTCTCGAGAATCAAACTTTATTTAACGGGTCAGAATTATTAATATTCCTTTATTAATAAAAAATACCACGTCTTGACTTACAGTCGTAGAAATATGCCACCCCTGAGTTAGAAATCTGAGCCCCATAGCGATCGAATGAACTTACTTCGTTTGTCGGAAGGTTTGAACGTGAACGGGTCCAAAGGCTCTGGAAACCCCATTGTGATACAAACTAAACAGTGTACTCCACAATCTTGATAAGACGCCCTGCATATGACATCTTTATTAGACCATCGCCGGGTAATTACATGTTGCACTTAATCACGGCTGACAGCAGCTAAACATGCACCATTAGGGCCCAACCCCCTTTAGGATAAGATGTGGCTTGCAATGCACGGGATATTCCTTATACAAAAATAATGCAATGATCATTGAAGGTTAAAAATGAGTCTACGGCAAATTGCATTCTGCATGTTATTGATGTGCTGTCTTTTATCTATCTGAGAGTGTGGCCTGTGCATTATATGAAGTCAGACCACACATGCCAATTTGTGTGGGTGACACATGCATGTTGGGCCAATTCGGGATGAAACGTGTCAGTGACTTTTTATATGTAATCGTATCTTACAGTCCGCAAATTAAAAGTCAGCAAAAAATTATATGTATTCGATTTCACAATAAATGAAACGGAAAAATATTGAACTATAACGTATTAAACTACTATAACCTGACTAGTTTTCTCCACGAACGGTCCTGTTGTGATCCTCATCAAATACATCAACAGCGGTCGATGAAAACTTCCTAGCGGAAATGCCACGTTCGAACAGATCATCAAGCTCGGCATAAGTTCGACCACGAGGTTCCGGTAAACGGAAGTAGGTCCATACTAAACACAAAAAGACAATTCCACCATAGAAGAAACCAGCCTTACCACCCCAATTCCATGAACCTGGATTCAACATATGAGGGACTAAGACACCATTAATAATTCCCACAACATTGTAGAGATTTCGAGCCAAGACAATTGTCTTTGTTCGCAATCTGTTCGAAGAGATCTCGGGAACAATAGAATAACACACTGATCCTACCGAGCAATCGTAAAAGAATGTTTCCAAGTAGTAACATGACACCAATTGCCCACTTTGCTCCATCATTATCAGCGGGTGCAAGTGTCAAGAAACCTATAATAAACAAGCAAAGGTCTTGAGCAATCAGACCATAAATATAAATAGTTCGCCGACCAAACCAATTCATTAGGAACCAAGAAACGAAAGTTCCAAGCATTCCCAATGCATACAATCCAATTGACAGATCAAAGGATGCAGAATTTGCAAGACCAGCCTGTTCAAAGAAATAAGTAGAGTATCCCTGGAATGATGAACAGCAGTTTTGAATAGACCAAGTGATACAAGCGATTTCAGTTCTTCGAAGGTCGATACCCTTAAAGCAATCCAAGTATCCGGCACCTGTGGTAACCTTCTTCTCAAGCTCGTGAGTGTGAATCATCATGGCAACAGTTCGCTCGATTTCTCCATCATCACCAGCAGAGTTAAGTCGTCTAACTGATTTCATGGCATCCTGGATTCTTCCCTTTCGCACCAACCACCAGGGAGACTCAGGGGCTAGAATGACGCCCAACAAAATAGGCATGGGCCAAATCCATTGCAGCGCAAATGGAATTCGGTATCCCCATTCGTCAGTTCGGTTGAGAAGCCCTCGTAGGACACCACTAGCAATGAGCTGACCAATTACCCAACACAAGTTTACATAAGTAGTCAGATAGGCTCGCAGAACCACAGGACACACTTCGGCAGCATAGGTAGTTGTCAAAGTTTGGAAGACTCCCCAGGGAATACCCATAAGGATTTCAGCAGCCTGCAAGGTCTGGACATTTTGTGCAAAGAATGGGATAAAAATGAAAGCTGTGACTAATATAAGAGAGACACCCATGGTCCTTCGATATCCGAAAATTTCAGAAACATAACCGTTGATGGCAAGTCCAAGAATCTCTCCAACAGCAGCTCCATTAGATAACCCAGATTGCCAAGATGCAGGGATTTGATAGGATTGAGTTCCGTCAGCAGCGGTAAGCAACTGACCGTACTTCTTGGTGAATGAAGGATATCCATAAAAGGATCCTAGCAATACCACATCATAACCCTCCATAATTAGAGCGGTAGATAACCAAATAGACCACATAACTGCCTTTGGGTACCTTCTCAAACCCTGCCATAGAGACATTCTATGCTCCTCAGAAGTAGCTTCTCGAGCATCCTCTAGCAAAGTACTAGGCTTGCCAATAATATCCTCAGACTTCTCGACAGTAACATGGCCGCCGGCCGTAGGTTTTTCAACGTCTTCCACGTGAGACGACATTTTACAATGTTGGGATCACCAGTCGAAAATGCAAACTATTCAGAAGTTGATCTTCCAAAGATGCAAATCGCAATCTATTTATACTAACACTTGGCTTACAGTGGTTCCATAGCCCAGTGCGGGGTGCTCTTCTTGATCCAGGCTTCTCCCCTACGTTGCTGCAGCTGTGATGCGTTTTTCTCGCTCCGATTATCGTATTTGGGGTGCGCTTCCTGGCATGATGCATTGAAGCCACTACCTAATGGGGAAGGGATACTCGTTGCCTACACATATACCCCGCAGTTTTCAAACCAGGTTACGCCGTACATGTGGGCTATGAGCGGACTTTGGCTCCGTAATATCACTCAAACGCCGATTCCTATTCGCCTATCCTTTGACAGAAGGTGATACAAATGTCACGATCTTTGGGTTATACTCGATTATATACCGCTGACAATATGAACTGTGTTGATGATTCGATGCAAGGCACATGACCGGAATCACCTCAGTGCATAAATCCCGCTCACTCATCCCAATTTTTTCTTGCCCGCCTCTTCGAGATCAAGAAACCCTGGTGCACAACCGAATTCAGAAAATTGTTCCTCTATCAGACTAATAAAACCAATCAAAACATGTCAATCATGTAACACCATCACTCCCAACATTAAACCGTTTGTCTTTTTCCCCGTTATTAGAAAAAGTTCTCCCCAACACCCCACTTGTTTGTCTCTACTAGGAATAAAGTTTCGGATCATCTCGTCCCCTCTCCCCACCTGACCTGCGGAGTGCGCATACGGCCCCGCAGTATTCGGCCCGTTTCCATTTTTCAGTGCGTGTGGAGACAGTTCCACATTTTGCGATGACTAGGTCTAATGTTGACTCGAATCTAGTAAATAAAATGCTAATACAATAGTGGTCTATGCTATCTCAAATGAGTGTTCAGCTTGTGAGTTTCATACTTTTTAACCTAGCTTTAAGTTATCGCAAGTGGCATTGAGATAGGGGGAAGAACTCTTTAAATATTGGCAACATTTATGTAGATCTACAATCTGTGCTAGCCATGATAACCGTGAGCAGCTGCACTCGTGAGTAACGATAGCACATCCTTTGACATTTGCTTGGGGTAGGTAACCGTAGGTTAAGGTGTTGTGACAGTCCTGCTAAAGCCTTTTGTTGTAGACAGACAGACATACGGTCACTCCGGGTACTTAGTGAAAGAATAGCAATCCAATCATCTCTCTTTTTGTTGCTTTCACTATTATTATCCTTTTTGTTATCTTCTTTCTTATTTTATTGGGCAACGATGTTGAAATTTACATTTATTTGGTTTTGGGTTCAACTATAATTCCCGTCTGACACTAGCTGAAGATCTGTTAGCCAAGCAATACATGCAGCCAAAATAGATCCCGTATAAAACATGCATGGTACATGTACCTGCATACTGCAGTCAACGATGAGAATTTAAGCACCAAAACGACAACTGCATCATTACAAACTAAAAGATAGACAGAGACTAAAAGGATAAATGGTAAAAAAGTAATATTCAGGAATTAGCGATCAGCAGATAACTAGGCAAGGCCATTCTTGTGAAGGATTTCTTCAAAAGTCTCAAACTGGCTCTCCTCGGTCAAAGAATCCTTGGCCTATAGGTCAGTCTATACAAGGGATATCATACTTACAGCAGCTAGAGTCTTTTTACCAAAGACCTTCTTAAGGGTGCGACCCTTTGTGTTCTCGCTTTTGGCCAGAGCATCCTCTAAAGTGTCACTGTATCGTCTAAACTTCTGGATCTCATCCATTGTCTCATGCTTCTGGTCGTCGTCGAGAACTTTACGGTTCTCTTTAAGAAACACTTCCGACTCGCCAACCTTAGACTGAGAGTATTCATAAGCAGACTTCAGCATATCTCTAATACGCTCTCGGTCATCGGCAGACGGGTCAATGTCAGCAGTAGTTGATACCATGGTTCAGAGTAAAACAATAAGGGACAATAGCAGATATTTAGGAGATTGAAATTGATTGCAACTATGGGGCCTTATATAGGTTTGCGCTAAACTAAACTACCAATCACAAATGTGCGGGGAACTGTCACGAGACTAAGACCAATTAGTCAATTAACCTAACAAGCCCATTCCACCAACAGGTGACAATAGACATGTGTATTTTATTCCAAAATGCGGTTTGTAACAGACCTCCAGCTTGAGCTTAAATGGCGATTTCCAAATAGAAGCAATAATCAAAATAGCCGTTTCTATACACGACCAAGCTAATCCATAATGTTGGTGTGGTCTTCAAAGTCTTTGTTGAGATTAGTCCCGCTAGATTTGGTAGTCGCGTGATTTGCGGGGATCCATGTACTAGCCCCGCATTTAATGCAGCAACATGCAGCTGCCATCGGCGAACACACATGCATTGTACATAAACATAAAGATAAGTAATAGATTTATTTGAATCACAAATAATCGAAGACAAGGCCTAAGCAAAATATTGATGCTATATCACATTGCTGTATACTACAGGCAGGAGTGCAGTTTAACTGGTATTACACAGGGCAAATTCTTGGCATTCATAAATCTTAACTTAAACTATCTTCTAGGATATCGAATTCTAGGCGCACAGAGTTCGTCCAGCATTTGCTGTTGATCTTTCACAATCTTTTGCAACTCGGCTATCTTTTGAGAATGATCTGCTTGTAACGTCTTGACAATCTGCTGTAATGAGATCACCACTTGCTCAAGCTGTTCAACTCGGGCATGGCTGTTTTCACTATTGGTCTCATCATTGAAGGAAACACCTTTTCTTCGCTTGGATGATGGAACAGTATCCATCAAACTTGGCGAAATTTGGTTGATATTTCTTCTGACCGGCGACTGAAGGGATAATGGAGCTCGTCTAGGACTAGGCTCCGGCATCGGCATCGACAGAGATGGCATTGATCTGGCAGCAGAACCCATCGAATTGACATGGGAACTGGAAGAGGAGCTTGAATAAATAGATGAGGTGGAAAGTTGTCGTGAAGATGGTGTCGAAGCCGAAGTTAAAGTTGGGGCTGGAGCTGGAACTCTGTATGAGTTGTCCCTATATGATGTCTGTGATCTTTCTCGCAGCCTGACTGGTGATCTGTTAATAATTGTAGAAGAGGTTCGAGCTCTTCCAGATGGACTTAACAGAGGCATATCTCCACCAATAGGATATGATGGAGTGAAGGTGGTATTTAATCCGCGAGCTCTCTTATCTCGAATTGGCTGGAGTTAGAAGCTTGGCTTTCGACCATTGAACCTACCGATCTGCCAGGAGATGAAGTGACTTGAGGTTGAAGCTCCGGATACATGGACATTTGGCCAAATAGCAGAGTTGCAGTTAAAAGGATGTCTAATTACGGCTGTTTCTTTGCTATTTCTTGGACTCTAATATTTTCAAGATCTGTTTAACAGTGAATGTTAGGAAGCTATCAACATATGTTGCTGTGGAAACAAACAACATTTCCGTATTAGGAAATGCATGCAAGGTATATTTCTTAGGAGCAAACGTTACTGCGGGCTATAGAGTAAAATAAGAAGCCATGGAATTGTAATAGATATGATTAATAAGGCATATTTCCACATTTATGTGTTTTTATTATATGATCTTGGTAATCCGGGAAGTATATTCGCAGTATGAGGTAATACTACACTGTATAGCAGGCAGGTTCAGGGGTAGCCCAGGGATCCCCATTGGGATATCATGTGATATCCTGAGTGATGCTAGGTCACCGCCCTATCCCTGAAGCTATAAATTTTCGCTCATACCAATTTAATCTTCTAACATACACTATTGACAGGTAAGATTTTCACATTAGCTCAAGTGATGACACCTAATGTTGCTGTAGATTGTTAAGGAGAAGTCCAGAACAATTGGTGACAGCATCTTTATAGACTACAACGGTATCTGATGAGACTTCTTAAGTGACTTGAGAAACAAACTAACTTTAGATGAATCGGTTGTGCAGTCAATGAGAAAGCCCAATCTCAATCAATTGTACAGTTCTCCACTGCCATTGAATGTGAGGCCCCTTCCTCCTATTATTCCCCATAATCCTCTATCGGTTCTGTATTATGTTTTTGAGTATTTATTTCCTAGGATCGATGACCAGCCTGTAGCATATGGGGAACTGAGTGAGGATGGAGAATTTGTAACTGTTCTTGAAGAAAAGGACGCACAATTCTTGTGGTCAAAAGGGTTCTTTGGCAAAGGTACCTTAAGCCGTTCAGATCCGACATGGTATGTTCGGACAGCCCGAAGGCTTGGCCTAGAGGGTGGTGATGTGGTTACGTCAGAAGATATCACTCAAATGAGACGAGAAGAACGACGCAAGTACAAACAAGAACGGTCTCAAGCCGACAAAAAGGAACTTGAGAGACGTAAACAGCTTGATAACGGGTCTTCTGCCACAACAGAACCTGTTGGTGCCAGCGCAACTGTTGTTGACCTGGAATCTGAGCCCCAATCTTCGGATCTACAAAGCTCTGATCATTCAAAGACCGAACAGAGTGCTGCACCTGTAGAATCTGTGATTTTGCGACAGGAGGATGAAGATATTATTTCCGAAGGCAAACTTGTACAGATGGAAGCATATCAATTGATGCCATGTGAAGCATTTTTTCTGGCATATGCTATCGGCGCATTGCAAGTTGGCTCGATGACACCCAAACAATTGTTGGAAAATTTCTTGAGATCCAACGATCGATTTTTAGTTGAATATGTTGTATATCATCATTATCGCTCAAAAGGGTGGTGCGTCCGATCGGGAATCAAATTTGGATGTGATTTCATGCTATATAGGCGAGGCCCGCCTTTTTCACATGCAGAGTTTGCTGTCCGTATCTTGCAATGTCCTAATGATGAGCACAATGAATGGTGGTGGAATACCAGCATTGGCCGTGTGATTGGTGCTGTCAAGAAGACGGTTGTGTTTTGCTATGTCAAATGTCCTGAGACAATTGATATTGATCAACCTATACTAAATATCCTAAAGCAGTTTACGGTTCGCGAGGTTGTTTATCGTCGGTGGATTCCTGCACGTAACAGGGACTAAGTTTAAACGATGGACAACAAAACTTCATAACTGGGTTTGAGCAAAATGACTGAGGTTATGACTATTTATTTCACATGATTTATGACTAATGAGTAATATGATATCAATGATTTGAAAAGAATCAGTAGATGATCCTTAGAAAGATCCAGTATAATCTTCTAATATCTTCAAAGATTCTCTAGTAGCCTATTATATCTCAATCAGACGATTGAATCATCTAATGATGCAAAATTTGAAGACATCTGGAGAACAGAAACGACTAAATACTCAATACTCATCACTAGATTGCTGTGTCTTGTCCAAATAATTTCTATGCTAATTGGCTTATATTACATTAAACGTCTCCTTTCCATGCCTTTACAACAAAAGAACAATCAACTCCTTTGTCGCCAGCTGGTTTTGATATGCACACATAATTACTTTTATCAGGCAAAACACACTTGATCTCCGAGGCAGGAAAAGGACAAGGACAATCAGCATGAGAGTTCACACATGCCAGAGTATCCTCACACAGATACCTATCACAATCAGCTAATAGTTAATACACATTCCACCACGGGGTGGTTAAACTTACACTTCTCATATTCCTGTTCAAACCAATGTGATCCGTCAGGAATATGCTGTTGCTGCTGTCGGGATCCCTGCTGCTGCCGGAACATCTGATCAAATATATTGCCAAACTGCGCAGAGGCAGCAGCTACGAATGACAGGACAATTACAGGTTTCATTAATAAATACACAACCGACACCTATCAAGATTGGATGCAGATGTTAGAAGATGTCCAGTTGTCAAGTTGGAGAGAGAAGACAGCCGCGCGTCGGGCTTATAGCTGCTTCATCTCATACCTGAAAGCGTGAGTGCTTCGAGGAACCGCATCAGATCCTCTTTTGCAACTTCTATAATAGACGATTCGAATGCATCCATTCGCACTCGGGCATTGATTCGTCTGGCAGTAGAATGGAATGCCGAGCCGAATTTGTTTGGAGAATCTCGGTCTTTAGTACTAGGTCCACTCTCGCTGTCACGGGACTTTCGAGGGCCCATACCAAGCACCAGATATAGAGACCGAGAAACATCCAATGTAGCAACAACAAGAGGTAATGGCTTTGGATCTGCTTCGGCACACGCTTCAGCTATCCACACTCCTAGTCGAACAAGAGCCAAAGGACTGGTAAATATTTCCAGGTCTGGCCCTTCTCGTAGCACTGCAAGTCGATACTTTGTAAGATGTTTGATCTGACGCTTTTCGAAAAGCGCAGTAGACGCACTAACCACCGCTTGCTGTAATATTTTAGCCTTTGTCAACCCGTCAAATAGAAAGTCAACGTTATCTAAAGCATCCCATCCAGACCAGAAGTTTTTGACCCAGAATCGTTCACGGACGTCGGGCTGCTCAGAACCATCAGTGACATGATCAATATCTCTTTTATTTTTGAGCTCATCTGAACCAGACTCCAACAATGCTACAAGTGCTTCGACACAGTCGCCTGCTGATACTGCTCCCTTGAAACCAAACCGTCTTACAACGCCCTGCCGCAGAACTTGGTCTATACCGTAGATACCTGAAACATTGACAAGTTTATCGCGGAGACTTCTTTTTAGAGGGATCTGCATATGAGTCCACAGTTCCCGTGCCTGTTGTAATGAAATACCCATCTTCGCAAGCATTTTATGGAGTTTTTTACGACCGTCTTCAGTCCACAGTTGTAATTTTGCTGACAGATATGACGAATGCATCATGCTTTCATATAATGACCAATGTCTCAGGAGAAACAATGCATAGTCAGTATCGATTCCCAACGAGTTGTCATCGGCTCGGAATCCATTGGAAGATGCAGTTGCCGGTGGTGGGCATAGACGAATCACCTCGTCTCGTAATAGTGGGTATAGTGACGAATAAACGTGTGGATGTTCTGAATCCATAGAAGTCACTCCAACAATTGTTAACCACAGATTGGATACCGATGTTTGCCCAATAAGCGACATTAATGTGTAGAGCTGAGTGGTTGTTGATGATGTGACAAACGAACCTTGGCCATAATAGTTCTCCAACAGCGTCGTATATTGGCGTCTGGTAGTTCTGATTTGCTTTTTAGCTAGTCTGATACGTGCATCCACTGATCCATTTTCACCTTCATCTTCATCAGTATCATGAAGCGTGTTGTCAGTATCCGTGTCTCCGTCAGCATCGTTATCAGTAAGTACATCATCTCCTGCAACTGTAACATTTTGGACATTATGAAGATCATCTTCATCATCCACCGCGTCTATTATATTAACATCGCCATCGACCACATGCTCATTAAGTTCGTCCTCGCCTTCAAGCGTTCGATCGTCGTCTACTTCGCTGTCGATAACACCATCGTCTTCGTCATCATCGTCATTATCTTCATCGCTATCCTCTTCGTTCAAAAAATTGTACGCTAACTGATGCTGCTGTAGCTCTTCCTCAACCTTGCCATCATCAAAACACACCACATTGGTGCTTCCAAACAAGTTGTCGAGATTCCACGGCCGATGGCTGTCGATGACATAAAGTTTTCGAGTGCTAAACTCGCTAACCTCTAAATACTCCTCCAAATCAATGGTCCCTCCACATCCTACAAATACAACATTAACAATCTCTTCATCCAATTGCTCATAAACGGTCTTCAAGTCCTTGTAACCAGGAATTGGCACGATTTTATGAGGAATAAGATCAGATTTCAACAGGTTTGCGAGCATCTTGGATGCACACAACGCATCCACGTCTAAGCAGGACACAAAGATGACGATTCGGCATGTCGAATGCGACAACGAACCACGCCTGATTTCCTCAAATGTCCCGCCAAAACCTGCTGGCGATATATACATTTTTGTTAGGTTAGGCCCGACCTGGAGATGGTAAAACGCGAACCTTTTTGGCGCTGCCCAAATTGGGCTAATTGATGCGCATATCCTAATGCGGTCTACGCGGTTTGGCGCCTGTTCTCGCGCGGCTAGCATAGCTGGTTATCCGGAACTTTAAATGCTATTATCCGAGTATTTTCCAATATCTCCATCCATATGCATATTGTCAGGGGTCAGTTCACCACGGATTTGGGGGTTGGTCTGCTTGTTACGGCATGGAAAATCTGTGGGAATCGGTGCTGAAATCAGCCGTGAACGTGTCTGGACCTCCTTGTGGATCTATCATAGTGGTGGGATCATCTAGAAGCGCTCAACAGACCGTGGTGTCTCACTTGACCGGTTGCAAAGGCGCGAAACCTTCATCTGCTTCAGCAAACGAATTTGGCTTGGGATACAGCTATGTAGACTTTGGTGACGACAATGACGATCGAATATCACACCTGGATGTTTATACGGTAGATGGTACTGATGATGAAGCCTGTGTGCAAACTATAAAGCTTCTTCTGAGCGGCATGATGCGACGAAACCACAAGATGGTGGCTAGTATAGCACTTGATTGGAACGGAGACATTACAGGTTGGGCCGATCAATTGGCACGGTGGATCAATATTCTGGGCCAAGCCACTAAGGAATTTGATACAGAAGATGTCAAGGAAGATATCAAGCGAAGGATTCAGACATACTCTGCTGGAGAAGGTGCCCAGGAATCATACTCCAAAGTAGCACTGCCATTAGAGCAAGGTAACTATGACATGCCTCTTGGGCTGGATCTGATCATCACAGTTGTGGGATCAGAGGCTCTAGATAGCTCGTCGAGATTTTTTGATGAAACTATTGAATTTGTACAACAGTTCATCCGTACAATTGCATTGATCCATGGAGCATCTGTGGTTCACCTACCGAAGGGCCATGACACAGACTATTTTGCAGATTTATTATCTGAAAGACTACAAATACCGATGAGCCTGGACGCAGTTATGCGTGCTACCCCCAGTGTGGTGAATTATGATAGGCAAGTCATTCCATCGGGTTGGGATTCAACAGGTAAAATAAAAGCAGTTCGAGATGGGTTTCTGATGGACGAAATCATAGATTCGTGGAAAACAGCCCGTGATACTGCGATTCAGATTTACCGGTCGTCTGCTACTGTCAATGATGTAAAGCGATCTACGAGGTCTTCAAAACCCACCACTACTGCAAGAATCGATTTTCAAGAGATTCTGCGTCATAAATATGAAGAAATGGCCAAACAGTCAGACATGCCACAGAAACCATTCATTCCTTCCGATTCATCTACATCTAATATTGGCGGAATTCAACTCGATAACATGGAAAATTCAGTTCGCCGGTATCAGCGAGAAACAATACCACAAACTCCTGCGACTCCAGACAGAACAGGTCAATCTGAGGCATCAACACCAAACACATCGCAGAATGAGGTTCTGTCCAACTTTTTCCAGCATCTTTTAACCAAAACGCGAGCATCACCGTCGAGGGACTAGATTCGCTAATCATACTCCATATCCATAGCCGACTCATCAGGCTCGATGATCCCTTCAAGTTCAGGAGCATCGGTAAGGCTGATTTCAAACTCATCATCATCATCCAATACATTATTAGTAGCATGCAAAGCCAGTGCCCTATTGAGAAACTCGGTTGTTATAGGGTCATTTGGACTAATACTGAGAGCATTATGGAATGACTCGATGGCCTCTATTATACGTTCCAGTTCAAGGTAAACAAGTCCTATTGCAGAATGTGCACCTGAAACTTGAGGAGAGAGCAATATTACTTGATTGAAATAGTCAAGGGCTTCATTTGCTCGACCCATTTTCCGGCACACATGGCCAAGGTTTTGCTGAATAGAAAGCCATGCTTTGGGATCTGAATCCAGATCAGACGCTTCTTTTAGTGCATCCAGCAAGTATCTCTCTGATCTTGAGTAATCTTGCTTCTTGTAATATACAACACCCAGCTCGTTTAACAGCAACGGATCTGTGCTGCACATAGAATGAGAATTCAATAAATAGTCCTCTGCGAGGTTCAAATTATTAAGCAACAAATGCTGTGTGCCTAGATATAGTAGAGGAACATGAGTACCGGGAAATAATCTTGCTGTAGTGCTATAGGCAGATATTGCTTGCTCATGTTCCCCCTCAGCAGCAAATGTATGGGCAAATGCAACCCAGGCTTGTGGGAAATATGGGTTCATCATGGAAGCCTTACTGAAATAACGTCGAGCCTCTGATACTTTGTTGACAGACATGTAGTAAATGCCAACTGCCAGCCATGATACAGGCTGCTGAGGTGCGATATCTATCATTTCATGCGATACTTGAAAGAGCTTGTTGCGACCGCCAAGTTCATATAGACAGGTCAGATAGTTAGGCATCACTGAGAATTTGAGCTTATCCTTTGCGAGAATCTTTTCACAAACTTTCAGACACTCTTTGAATCGACATTGAACAAATAGCATGTCTGCTTTACTGAGCAAAACGTCAGGATTATCACCTAGCTCGTAATAATCTGATAGACATACAACAGCGTCTTCATATTCTTTGAGGTTAGTATACTTTCCTAACCGTATGGAATACAGGGCCCTAACCAACTCTGAACTTTCGTCCACACTGCCAAAGTCCAAAGTTTTTAAAAATGCCCATTCCTCCTTAGCTGTCATTAAGTTGTTGCGAATGAGTTTATCAAATGCTTCATAGCATTTCACATCAATCTGCACTGCTTCTTTATAGCATTCTCTGGCACGATCAAAATTGCCTCTATGTGCAAAAATGTTTCCTCTTAAATAGCTGAGAGACGCATCAATCTTGATTCCCTCGTTGTGGCTGCTGACATCACCGGAGCTCGAACCAGAACCAGAACCAGAACCAGGACCAGGACCAGAACCAGAGCCAGAAGAACCAGACTTGGATCCATCTTTAGAGGTCGAGCCACTGAATCCACTTGAGGAACCGGATCCAAAAGCATTATTAGACTCCTGAACTAGATCTAAAGCTTCATCCCATCGACCCATATTACACAAGCATAATCCTGCTAAGTATCGAGATTCAGACGACAAGGACAAATATCTACCATCACCCTCTCCCAGCAACAGATCTTTAGCTGAACTATAGTTTGAATTGGCAAAATGGATCTTTGCAAGCCAAAACCTATCAGAATTGTCGTTTGTAAACGCCAGAATTTTATCTCCAATATGCTCTGCAGTTTGATACTGGTGATGATCCAGCGCATCCTGGCCCCATTTCCTCAGCCGTTCTACTGTGGATAGAGGAGTTTCCATTGGATAAGGCAAATGAACAATTGACTTTATATTAATCACTCAATTCTCAATTCCTATCAGATCACGACCCAACCCGCTGATCCTCTTCACAGCCAAGAAGGAATCCCGCGATTGATATGATGTACGGCTTGTACCATGAGCTGTGCGTGCCATATTGGGATCTGGCTGGGGTAAGGAGCTCTACGCACAGTATAATTTCGTCTACCTATTGATTCTTAATATCGATCTCTAAAGTGTTTAAAAGTACTGGAAATATCGAAGAAAGAGCTATAGAAGGCAACAGACGGTGATACTGTGACAATAAGAGGGCTATTAGAAACCGAGAAATAAATCGACTACCTCGAGATTGACGTTTTGGCCTGTTAATTGTTGAGTACAGAGCACTCTAAGGACGAGATCGACACAACCTGTAGCTTATAATGGGCGATGAAGTAGAACCCAGCGAATTAAACGTTTTGAACGACACTAGTCCAAAGGAATTGAAATCTCCTGGAAAGGTTAAGAAGAAGAAGAAACAATCCCTGACTCCGAGGGTACAAGTGTTATCCAAGAGCGTCGCTGGTGCTGAAGACTCAGAGATCTCTGTAAAGAGCCGGAAGCGGAAATTGGCATTGAAACCGGGATTTCTTGTCGAACCAAGTCATGTTTCGAAACCAATCAGTGTTGGAGACCTTAGAGATCTGGTAATTTGGTTATTGGCTTATGGACAGTCAGGAATTCTAAGTCCAACATGGATCGCAGTCCAGGTGAGTTATTTGGTTGATTTTCGTTCCATAGACTAACATTTTAGAATCCTTCAAGCATCAAGAGGATTGTCAGTATCAGAGTTGGAGGTTTGGACAAGAAGCTGTTTGGATTGGACTTGAAAAGCTCCAAACCAGCAGAGATTCCTGGAGAGAGTCCAATTCCTTTCTTTCGAAAGCATTTCAACCACGTGTGGCCCACAGTTGCCCCAGGTAAAGCAGATCAACTTCGTTCTGCAGTAGGAGAGTTCACATCGGTTCGTCTGTCGAATAAGCAGAAACGTAAAGAGAAGAGGGATAGAACCAAAGACAAGGAAGAACAAACAGGAATCAAGGTCGAGAGTCTTTTGATGAGTATTGATGAGTTATCGAACCAATGTTACAGACTACACCCAGAGACTGCAGGAATTAATGAGCCAGAAGAGAAACCATCTTCAGACTGGGTTGACACAATTGATCTGGGTCATGAAGATGAAGGCATTTTTGCTGTTGATTGTGAAATGTGTAAAAGCGGCAAAGGAAGCGAACTGACCCGAGTCACAGTGGTTGATGGAGCGGGAGAGACTATTCTTGATGAGCTTGTAAAGCCTGATGAACCCATCATTGACTATGTTACACAGTTCTCGGGAATAACAGAAGAGATGCTTCGAGATGTTACAACCAGGCTACCTGATATCCAGAAAAGGATTCTCGAAATTGTTTCTACACGAGATATATTGGTAGGACATTCTCTTGAGAGTGATCTAGAAGTATTGAAAATAAGACACCCAAGAATTGTCGACACCTCGGTGATCTTTGAACATCCTCGGGGTCCTCCTTTCAAGCCAGCTTTGAAATGGCTAGCATCCAGTTTTCTAGATAAAACCATCCAGAATGGTACTAATGGACACGATTCGGTTGAAGACGCACTCGCAAGTCTGGATCTTGTCAAGGGTAAAATAAAGAATGGATTGGGTTTTGGAAATATAAGACGAGAATCAATTAATATAGCCAAAAGGCTCAGATACTTATTGGCATCTGAAGGAGAAGGAGATAATGATAATAACGATGGTAAGACAACTGCCATTGTCGACTATGGAGTAAGTCGATGGCATGAAGAATATGCGAAATCAGTGATCTCATGCAGCTCGGATGAAGAAATAATTTCCCATATTTGCAAAGCAGCCAATAGCCATGATTTTGTGTTTTCGCAACTCCGGGAACTTGAGACCTTAGCAGGATGGTGCAAGGGACCGCTGGAACCATTGGATGACCTCACTGTTGCGTATGAACGACTTGACGAGCTTCTAGAACGTTTGTATAATGATTTGCCTGACAATACTGCGTTGATTATTTGGAGTGGAAATGGTGACCCAAATAAAATGCTAGAGCTTGCCCGTAAACGTCGAAGTTTCCAAGCAGAGTACCAAGTGACTCCCAAATACTCTGATATGAAATGCTCTTGGACATCAGACGACATCGATGATCTCCGAGATGCCACTTCAGACGCGCGACTGGGTATTTCTTTTCTCACTGTCAAGACGAGCGAATCATCAGACGATTCTTACAAGAGGAGTAAGTCTGAAGAAGTTAGTACGCCAAGTGGAGAAGACGATATTAGTAATGTTCGTCAATCTTCAGTTGACGATTTGTAAATAGCCTTTGTGTAACTACCTATGATGAACACCGTGATGACCTGTTCTCATTATCGGATATAATTGTACAAACATTAATCTACATAAATACTAAGCGTCCTGCATGGTGACATCTGCAGGCTCCTTAGGTTCGTCTACACCTCCCATATCAGCATCGTTTGAGTTTGATTCGGATTGTTCAGACGATTGCTCGACCTCTGCTGGACCAGTCTCGGCGGCAGTCTCGGTAGCAGTTTCAGCAGTTTCAGTAGCAGTTTCAACAGCAGCTTCAGCAGCTTCAGTTTGCACCTGAGTATCTTCTACAGGTTCTTTCACGGAGGTGGACTCCACTGTGGATTCAACTGAAGTAGTGTCTACAGGAATAGCAGCAGGGGTGGTCGAAGTTTCTGGAGCAGATTCTGTGACGGGTTCCGTGACATGTTCTTGAACAGGTTCGATCGCTGGTTCAGGAGCCTCCACAATAGGTTCAATAGTTGAATCTGGATTGGGCTCAGACGCTTCCACAACAGGTTCCACTGTAGATTCAGCGACGGACTCGATATCAGGTTCGGTAGTCGATTCAATAATCGGGGCAACAGCAGATACCTCTTCAGTTTCAGTAGAAGACGCTTCAGTTGTAGGTACTTCTGCAATCACGCCTTCAGTAGTACTCTCAGGAGCAATAGCATCAGGCTCTTTAATAGCCTCTGTGGATTCAGCAATGGTCTCTGTGGTGGCAGATTTACTTGTGGCAGGTGCTTCTGATGTTTCTGGAGCCACAGAAGCTTCAGCAACCTCACTAGACTGTGCAGCATCAACAATTGTAGGCTCAACTTCCATAGGGTCGCCTCCGTTTGCTTCTGGCTCTGTCTCTTTAGCCTGTGAATCATAGCCAGCAGCCACTATACCAGGAATTGCTTCGCCTCCTACTGCACCTCGGATATCAGCAGCAGTGAGACCCCCTTCACTTGGAGCTTCGACTTGTTCATCCTTTGGAACTATAACGCTGATCTGAGCTAGATCCAACAGATCTCCGTCGTCACAATCCGGGGAAAGCTCATAATTGACATCATCAGCGACTGCAACCCACATTTTTACCTTAAAGCCAATTGTATTGTCTATGGGCTCCGCATCACCATTCACAGCTGGCGAATCTACACCGTCCAAGTTTGGCGTAGGAGTTGCTGTCACGCGTCGTCCATTCGCATCAGCCAATCCCGAGATTGGACGAACCCACTCCTTCACCCAGTGAACGATTTTGTCATCAATATCATTAATATATGTAGTTGTGTGTCGGCTGGACTGCCGATACAGTGAACGTCGAGACATATCGAGGAGTTTCAGTTAGTCTCCGGCAACTGCTAAATCGTGGCCATGGCACCCCAACCCTAAGTGGCATGGTGGGGACATACTACATATATATATAGACATAAGCGACCCCACAG
Organism: Sugiyamaella chiloensis; assembly: GCA_030578775.1. Lineage (NCBI taxonomy): Eukaryota > Fungi > Ascomycota > Dipodascomycetes > Dipodascales > Trichomonascaceae > Sugiyamaella > Sugiyamaella chiloensis. The sequence continues at coordinate 396,409 of JAKTZE010000012.1, forward strand.
TGATTGCCATCAGAACTTGAACTTGGAATCTTCTTTATCAGATTGTGAATCCTAGAACATTGAAGATTGCACGGCGAATTATATCCCACCTCTATTTTGAGTAAGGTTGCGTTCGAAAATATTGTTTTATTAGCAACTGGTTGAGGGGGTTTCGATGAAGGAACTCGTATTGATAGCCTTGCCGCTTAAGGAGACTCTTGAGTCGGACTGGATAGGCCCTTTGCGCCAATTTATTACTGGAGTGTATGGAGAGGCCGATAGTTTCAGTGAAGAAATCAGTGCGTTACACCGATTGCGACAAGATGTACGTGGGTGTGGCAAAGATGAGGTTGGAAGAGACATCTTGTACCGGTACTACGGCCAGCTGGAGCTGTTGGACTTGAGAGTGCCAGTCAATGAGCATGGATGTCGGGTGTCGTTTACTTGGCTGGACGCATTCAGTAGTTCTCCAGTGACTCAACACTCATTGGCATTCGAAAAGGCTTCATTACTGTTCAACCTAGCGGCAATCAACTCTCATATTGGTGCCGAGACCGACGACATCAAGGTGGCATATTCCAGTTTCCAAGCTGCTGCTGGAGTTTATGCGTTTATTGTTGAGAACTTTTTGCATGCTCCTAGCACAGATTTGGCTCAAGATACTGTCAAGGCGCTGAGTAAATTGATGCTGGCTCAAGCGCAGGAGGCATTTTTGACTAGACTCATTACGGACCCCAATTCCAAGCCATTGATGACTGCCAAAATTGCCAAGGGTGCTTCCAACTTGTACAAGAATGCCGGCGATGCATTGTCGGCAGTATATGTATCAAAGACCTGGGGTGATAAAGGCTGGTATCAGCTTGCTCAGCTAAAATCTAAATATTATCTAGGAGTGAGTCAAGACTATCAAGCCAAAGCGTGCGAAGAGGGCTCTAAATTTGGAGAGGCCATAACTTACATGGCAGAAGCAGTTACAAGTCTTCAAGAGGCTTCTCGACTAACTGTACCTTCAGTATACGCCCCCATCACTGCTCTTATCAAGGCATACCTTGAATCTGCCAAGACCAATCACACAAGGATTGAGAAGGACAACGATTTCATCTATCATGAACATACTCCAGCTATGTCTACATTGGCTGAAACTACCGGACTCGAAGCTGCCAAGCCTACTCCTATGAACCAGCTCTACAAGGAGAACAGTGATCTTTCCAAGCTGATTGGCAGAGATCTGTTTGAAAGGCTTATACCATTGTCTGTACACGAAAAGGCTAGTCTATATTCTGAGGAAAAGGCTTCTCTGCTACGAAAAGAAGGCGAGAATGTCGAAGTAGCCGAAGAAGAGCTATCGTCAGCCCTAGAGTTTCTGGATTTACCTGGATCGCTTCACCTTATTAAAGAATCCGGCAAGTCAACGAACGGAATATCTAGTGAGGATTTAGAACCACCAGGGATTGTTAAAGATTGGGCAATCGATATTTCTGCGTCTGGAAATTCAAGTCCGTTGAGCTTGCTGGAAAGAGAAAGATCCTTGATCTACAACACTTTGAAGCAGGCCGAATCGCTGGTACAGGACGAGGAAACTCAATGGCAGGCAATGAAGAGCAAATTTGGCGACAAATGGGCCCAATCATCTTCGTATTCCTTTAGTTCGGGTATCACTGCTGATATTCAGAAAGCCAAAGGATCTCTTGCATCTGGAGCATCCTCAGATCAGAAATTGCAACGAATGATCGATGATGTTCAGCAGGATGTAAATGTTCTTAAAAGTGGTCCTTTGGGAGGACAGCTTGTGGCAGCTTTCAAAAGCTTGGCGAACTCAACAACATCTGGTGCTCCAGCAGCAGCCCAGCAGAGTTTACTAGACTTGGATCCCTCGGACGATGAAAATTTGAAATCGCTCATTAGCGAAACTGAGCAACTGCTTGGCAAGCTTCAAAAGTTATCCAAAGAACGAAAGACCCTTTTTGCCGAGTTTAAAGATAAAGTTCACAAGGATGATATTTCGTCTCTGTTGATTCTTAATGGCAAGGTTCCCAATATAGAGGAGAAATTATTCAAGCCTGAGCTTGCGAAATTTCAACCTTATCAGACTCGGCTAGAGGCTACTGTCCACCATCAGAAGCAGCTTATAAAGGAAATCACCAGTACATGGAAGTCTGTCTTGTCAAATGATTCAGTTAAGAGCAAGACAAATAGCCGTGAAGCATTAAGAGCTCAACGAGCTGCTCTGATCGAGAGATTGCGTGTTGCATATAATGGATGGAAGGATGCTCAAAATGGTGCGTCATCTGGAAAAGAGTTTTATGAGAATCTCAAAGCAATGACAAACTCAGTTTTGAGAAATGCACAGCAATTTTCCGATAACAGGAAGGAAGAGCGTGACTCACTTGCCAATAAACTTCAAGCGTATAGTTCTAATGTGTCTCAGGAACAACTTCAACGACAGCTGAATGATCTTAACATTGGTAGCAGCAATACTACAAGCCAGTTTAGTGCTGGCTATGGGGGTAGAAGTGGCAGTGAGGATATATCTGCTAGTACAGCTACTGCTACAGCTGGCTATTCTAGCAGTGCATCACCTTGGGACACTCTTGGTAGCCTTGATAGACCACCACTACCTCCAAAACCACCATCGCAAAGTAGTTTTTCACAGTCCCCACATGGCAGTATCTCTGGAGGCAGCAGTAGCTACTCTGCACAGCCATCGTATCAGACTCAGCATCAGCCAAGTGTGTCAGCTCAATCGCCTTCTCATGGAAGCTTTTCTGGAGGATCTTCTGGTTATGGTGGATATCCTCCTCCCCACCAGGAGCCATCGCGTGCTGGTGCATACCCACCACCTCTACCTCCTCAAGGGAACGGTAACTACGGGGTGTCGAACTTCCAGGAGGCGCCAGCACCATATACGGTTCCTTCAGCATATGATCCGTCATTGTATGGACAACCGCAGCAGCATCAGCATCAGCATCAGCAGCTCCAGGCACAATATCCCCAGCAACACCAGCAGCAACCACAATATCCACAACACCTCCAACAACAACAACAACCTCAGCAACATCAGCAACATCAGCAACAACCGCCATATGGACAGTTTCAACCTCCGACCTACAGCTACCAAAAGAAATATTAATAGATGTTAGTTATTGTGTCTTGAATTAGCAGGTGATATTTCTATATGCTTTATATTTTGTATTACTAACAACGGTTATTATTTTCAAATAAATAATTGGTGAGTTTAGAACTCATCGGTTGCGCCTTGCAAATTGCTTGGGACGTGCAGTCAAATTGCGAGGTTTTATATACATTTTTTCCTGGCCAAATCCAGTATCAGACAGCTTGAAAAAGCTGATAATACCAGCATCAACAACCGCCAAGATAACATTTCGCCAACCTTCTTTCAATCTCTGAAATGGGTTACGATCCTTGGTATCAGGAGTGACAGGCACAGACGCAAAAAGGGCAGCAGTCTGATCCATGGTTGGCATTTTGTCGTCTCGAGCACTGACTACTGCTACTCGATAATGGGGATCACCAGGGTCTGATTTTCTAAAATTTGCGGTTGGCTTCCAAATATTAAACGCTATTCGATATGGAGATTCAGGCTCGTACCGCTGTTCGTAAAACGCTTCATCTTGTGTGTGTGGAGGTCGATGACAAGGAATAATATCGTCAACAGCATCAAATGCCTGTTCATAAGTGCGATATACAGATCTCTTTGCCAACAGCGTCTCTGAATGCCCAGCATATGACAAGTACCACGAATAGAATGAATCAACAACAGATGATTTTGTCTGGTACAACTTGGTTGTCAATTGAAACCACTGGGATGGAATTTTAGGAGTTTCCTGATAGGTAGCATCATACCACGGAGCTCTCTGGACGATGAACCCCAGCTTGCGAAGATATGAATACACCTGGAGTCGTTCAACATCACCCAGAGCCTGGATACAAGCAGCATACACTGCCTGAAGACTCATAGGAGATCCTTCAGGCCACCAACATTCCATGCTACCTCTCTCAACCAGATAGATCACCTCTTCTGGGTATAGCCACACTGCACCCGACGAATCTGCCTTTCCCATTGTCAAGAAATGAGGGCCTCCAACCACAGACACTCGAGCTTTGCCTGTATAGGCGAACCAGGTGCCAGATATATGGTTCTTAGAAGAGTGTTTACGATCTCCACTCAAAGCCTGATACATAGCTTCTCTACTCTGTTGGAGTAGGCCATCCTGGAATCCAGTACCATCTGGCTCGTAGTCTTTTTCCCCTCGCTTAGGAAGAGTTCCAGATCTGCAAAAATGTGTTAGAAAACAGATCGGTCTTTTCTTTTTTTCTTTTTAAACCTTAACGGTCTACTTACTTGTCTACAGACGACAAAAACCTCCAGTCCTGCTGCTCGTCGGTGATATCTTCCTCCATCAAATATATATATATTATGGTTAATTTATCTTCACGCGGCGATCTTAGCATTACACATATTAGCACACAATGGTTACAGTAGGGGACCTTGTAGGTGACATTTAAGGGGGTTGAAAAGGATCAAGAGAAATAATTTTAGTTCGAGGATTATTTGACGAATCATTGTTGATATTTCAGTGTGAACAGATAATCATTGGATAGTTATTTTTTTGTTATATTGATAGGAGGATCAATCGGCGACGGTTAACAGATCAATAGCCAGCCAAATTGGCAATGACAATTGACTAACAATAGAGTCTAATGGTACTGGAGGATTTACTACGACCTATGGCCCATGAAGCAACGATTCGGGCTATTCAAACAGAAAAGAAGATTCGTCAGGCTTATGGATCTTCTTTTGTTTCGGTTCCAGCAGAGTTGGCTATAAGCACAACCAAATCCAAGGGCCAAACTAATGGATTGGTTGTGGGACGACCAAAGTATGTCAATATCAAAGGCAGAGACATGTATGGGAATGAAAAGTCCAATGAAGTAAGGTATTTCAAATGCAATAATTGTGAAAGGAACATTGCTGGAACAAGATTTGCTGCTCATATTGTCAGATGTCTTAGTGGACGAAACTCTCGAAACGGTCGAGGCAAAGGAGCCGGAACATACAGTGCGTACAACTCTCCAGCATCATCTCCTCCGCCAGAATCTTCGCCAGTCAAGCGTAAGGATGCCAAAAGTCAAGTGAGCAAGTTTCTGGACCGATCCAAGCAGAGATCAATGCCTGCTAGCCGTTCATCTTCTTCCCCTCCTATGGGCCATAGATCATTGTCTGAAGATCCGAGGTAGATGGGCAAAATGATAATAGCATTAATCATCCAATTATAGGATTGGATTCATATTTATATTTATGACATGTTGCTATGACTTGGTGTGTGACTTGGTGTGTGACTTGGTCTATGACTGATTCTGATGTCCCTGACCAGAACCTCTGAAGGAGTCACAGTTAGAAGTGGAGCTTACATAAATATGAGTGTACAAGCACAACTTTGACATTCTGGAGCTATTCAAGTGGATAATACTTTGACAGTAGGACAGTCAAGCATGAACGCACTTCTGACTGTTTGAATCAACTGTGGCTTAAAGCGGTGAGAGATGTTGAGTGTTACACATCGAGCTGCATCCCTAGGATTGTTTGCTGCCTGTCTACATGGGATCAATAGTGTATTCCTTCACATGAAAATCCACCCAAGATTTTCGATCTTTTGTTTCGAAATGTTGCTCACAGATTGCAGAACATAGCCCGTGCGTGCATTGATTCTTTGAAATGTCTTGCAAGAATCAGACATACCACAAGTGCTATTAATCAATCGAAATCTGTTATTCAGCTTTGGTGAGTGCATGGAGCAACATGCTAGTCACCGTGTAATTACTACTTTTGATTTGAGTGGTTGCTCGTACTGTTACGTCTCTTTATTGGAAGTATGAGTAGACAACCCAAGCTACTACTAAAGGAAACACATCAACCCGCTTATTGTACAGACGATCTCCGCCTATCCAAAGATATGAACATAACTAATCTTTGGTCTACTGTAGCTGATATAGAAAGAAATGGTCTTTACTGTGCTCGCAAGATCGTTCTGTTCGTCAACAGCCTATACGTATCCTGAATTTTATCATTTAATTCACTCGACAAATAAGGGCCATGAAGATACAATTGTTAAATCTCACGCAGGAGCCATTGAATGAATTGGAAACGGTGATCTTCTCAAAGGCAGTAAATTGGTCAATGCCGGCATCATTTAAAAGCTTTATTTAATTTTCTACTTCATTTGTTTTTGCGTGAATTTAGTTTTTAGACATACGAGTCATTACAAATAATAAATATAAAAAATAGGCTAAATAAATAAATAATTATTTGACATCCTGGACAAATTCTTCTAGGTCTTCCTGACTGGAGCATTAACCCTATCTAATTTTGCCAGAATATCATCTAATGCCAATTCGAGAGTATGCCTCTTTGTCAGGATATCATTGAATGATAATTTCAGACTATATCGAATAAACCGAGGTGGAATATTCTCAAAGCTGACTTGTAATGTGGGTTACATATCACTAGGAACCACGAACACAACCCAGATATCCTCAGTATAATTAGGCATCATGTTCAGCAATTCATTGGTCTTCTCACTATTCAATTCAAATGGATGCATATCTGCCACTGTCATTTGGAACATCACTAGCCTCTTGACTCCATCGATTAAATAAATTCCAAATGAATCAATTATAGGTAAATCATGTATTTCGGGTGTGTAATATCCAAGTTCCATGTTTGACAACCTACATCGAGTCTCATGATCATCCTTATAACGAAAGAAATCTGGAGGACAATGAAGTGCAACAGTGGCTGTATCTGCATGCCTGCTATCACCAAGAACTATACGAGTTCGCTACAGTCTGAGAAATATTTCGTGCGCTCCAATCTCATGCCTGTACCCCAGTGACTGATATTCCTCCAACTTAGCACGCTCAATAGACATACGCTGTAGCACGTTATCATACCTTAGGAGAATGAACGCCTCTTCGCAACCAAACCGGTGATTTACATGACATCTGTCAATATCTGTAACATACCTGGCCTGCAAGCATCCTTGGCAAAATCCTGGTGTTTAACATCGTCAGGTGAACTTGCTTGTATGTGAACTTTATCTGCGAGATGTGTCGCAATAGTTCTAGCTATCTCTTCATCACTTCAACCGTCGTATAGAAACCACATATCATCAATAGTATTATATTCGAAGAGATTGATTATCTTGACTTTTCCTTTAGAGTCAAGCAAATATGCTCCGAACCGTGAAACAAATATAGTAGCCAATTTTTGGGCAAGAAGCTTTAATAATAAATATATTTAGAAAATGCTCTTTCCAATTCTAGGATGGCCAGTAATTTTGAATGCAGTTTTACCGGCCGATATACGCTTAGCTAATATATCATAGGCCTCTCCATACGCTCGTCTTACGTATAAACTCTCGCACCTACGAAATCTCACTCCAAGTTCAATGACATGGCCACCTAACTTGTCAGGTTGGTCATAGAACGATTCAGCTAACTTTGTCAAAATTTGGCATTCGGTAGATTGCAAATGTTCTACTCCTTTGTTTGCTTGGTTCATATGCGCGACAAGTGAAGAGCAAGGCCGACATCAAGGAAAGTAAATGTAAAGCGAACTGCATGCATGCAGTATATGGAGTTCGCGAAGTGATGCAAGCCGTGCGTCGAGATGCCATAACTGCATCAAATACTTTTGGAGTTTCTACAAGCATTCACATGATTTTTTAGATGATTTGTCAGATGATTTGTCACACGTATCAATAGTGTACTTCTCAATTGAGGGACAAATTTGCAGAGGTATTGGATTGAATTGATGAAGAGATCAAGCTCACTTGGACACGGATCGACTACAGTTGTTGTCTATTAACATATGGACATGACATCATTAGTTAAGTATTACGTCGCATTACTCAGCTTTCAGGAAGTACCCGATCTAAAAATGCATAAATGTCATGGAGTTCCTCAGGACTTACACTGTGAATGAGCCGAGGGTACTCGTGCCATTCGACACCCTCATATTGAAACTTTCCCTTGAGTTGCTGCTGGGAAGCAAAGCCAAACTCGAATTTAACCACATTGTCGCTTGTTCCATGGCCCATGAAAACTGGAGTTTGGTTGTTTGCATTGTTCTGATTACTTAATAACTTGTCAATTATAGGCAAGTATCCTGAAAGTCCAACTAAACCTGCCAATTTGTTATCAATGGACGTAATAGTTGCCAAACTCACAGCGCAACCCTGGCTGAATCCACCAATAACTATCCTATTATAGGGAATGCCCTTTGCATTTTCTTCATCGATCAATCCTTTGACTATCTCGACACTTTCTAAAACTCCAGATTCGTCTTGACCTAATCGCACATTCTCAAGACTTGGGATATCGTACCAGGCAGGGATTTTCATACCAAAATTCTATCATTAGATACTGGTACCACCTGTAAAGAACCAGCTCTAAGCTTTGATCCAGCCTTGGTTATGAAACCTCGGGGTGCTAAAGAACTTCACAAAATACTTACAAGAGTCACCGCCTTTAAACCAGCGTCTGGAAACACGAAATTGACATGCTGTAGCTTTTTCTGGCGAATAGCATCTTCAGCTAGGAACCTCCAACCATTTCCACTATCTCCCAATCCATGGAGAAAGATCACGGACGCTGTGGCAGCGCCAACTGCTGGAATCCTCACTGCTGGATACATTAAAGTGTGAAGATAGAGAGTTGTCCAGTGCGGCATTCAGTATTGTGCGGTGGGGATGACGTTATAGTGGTGATGCAGCGTTGATGTGGGGTCCATGCGTGTGTGGGGAGTGGCAAGCTATAGGAGATGAGTAATAAACACACTGCTATGGGTACATCTGAAGGACGTGGCTTAAACAAACTAAAACGAATTATTCGTAGAATACGAGTGACATTTATGGAATGAAAGATTGTCGATAGCTCATGTTTCAAGGTCAAATGCTCTGTAGTCATTGATCGCATTCCAACGTAATAATTATATCTTTATCAATTTTCCTAATCATGTAACATTTTTCTGTGATAATTCTCAGATTATCAATAACGCGAATAGCACTACCAACATATGATGGGGTCACTCTCATACCATTTCAGTCTATGAAACACGGGTATTCAAGTTTGCTCAAAACCCAACCTGCAAACCTGTCTTTTCAGCGGGTCTCGATCTGTCTTCCTCTCGTGAGATTGAAGTTTCCAGTGTTACTCAGACATTTAGGCTACTGTTTAGGCAGATTTACTCAGACATTCAAGATATGAGACGGATTCGATTATACTAGCCAGCCTAAATGACCAATATCTGCTTGCGACTGAACTGCCATGACGAGTCATTTACACGATAAACGCGTGCTGACGGAGCAGAGTTATGAGGCACTCGATTAGCATAGTTGACAGCATCATCAATGCTCTTCATAAATGACATGCAAGTGGGGTGGTCGAACGGGCAAATAGTAATAGGTTGCTCAATTTCGATATCCTTACAGTTATTGAATCGAGCCTTTATGATCAATAAATATTCCAGCTTGTAAAGTGAAGCCCTTGTAGAGAAGCCGGTTCTCGAACAAAGTGGGATGTCTTGACGCTCTTTTGGGATCACGCCCTTACTGTCGGCAGTTTCAGCTGGAGGGAACTCCAAAGACAGTTCACATACCAAACCAGTTTCTGGAATCTTCATATCAAGTTGCTCAGCTACTTTACAAAGCTTCCTTCGCTTTTCCATAGGCTCGTCTCCATCATGCGAATATGTTATTACTTCAGCGATCTGCATAGTCACTCGTAAAACTTTGACCTTCTTGGATCGAGGCCAGTCGGGGTTGGCAGCAACTTTGATATACGCCATGATTGTATCCGAAGGTCCATATGACGACGCGGGAATGGAATAATCCAGGTTCACTAGATGATCTGCCGATACAACGGTCTTGACTAGTGGTTGGCGGAATGTACCAAACGTAGACAATGTATCATAGCGTTTTATTCGTACTGGAAACGGCATATGATGTGCAGTTTGTTGCTTGCCATATACAATAGTGACAAAAAGCTTGTAAGTTGTTTCAACCGAGGATTTGCCTAGAGATACTGAAGCCGGTAAAGGTCGGTCTGTAGGGAGTTCCAGTATAAACGGCAGATCCAGCGCCAGCACTTCTTCTACCACTTTACCAGCTGTCACTTGAAAAAGAGTCTTTTTGGCACCAACCTGAAACGACTGATCCTTTTTAGGTCCGTTAATACCTGGCTTATTCGAAGGAGGATGTATAGTGTCTGTACGATACAAGGCCACAGTTACCAGGCACACCGACATCGGATCTCCATCTTTTGATCTGATCTCGGCAGTGGCTTCAATCCGTGGCCAAGAAGCAGAAATCCCCGGGAATCCCAACACAAGATCTTCATTTGGAATCCCTCTGATCTTGACATCAAACAGCGACGTCATTATATCTGTTGTGTTCTGGATATATCGTGACGATTGAAGGTGACGATTCACTGATTCGTGTTATTGGTTAATGATCTGATCCAATCGTCTAATACAATCCAAATATAAAATTATCTAGACCGAGATTCGCGAGTTATATCTCAATTCAAAAGGGGCAGCTATCGGATCAAGATGGATCAAGGGTAATGTCGATAGACAAACAAGAACCGAACGCGATTTGTCTTGTAGGCGCAGTCAGTCCTTGAGGTTCGTAATGGCTTTACTGATCCGCAAATGTCTTATCAGCTTTCAGAATCACCAAGATCTGTTTACTATGAGTATTACTTGCTATTGAATAAAGCTCTATATTGCCGTTCAATAGCAAGGTGTTAGAATTTGTCACACAATGATTTGTTTATGGTGCGTGTAGATGGTGAAGTAGGACTAAATAAGGCAATAACAGAGCCACACTAGGCAGTTTTGAACACATTGAGACCGCAGAACAGATAGTGGCCAAAACTGGAGAGGAAAAGACCAAATTGCGCTTATAATGCCTTCAAACAGATACTATAAACAGAAATAGTTAGTTAGTATTCTAAGATTCGTCTGAGCAAAAGTTAAACTCTGGGCCCTGTCGCCCTAAATGCCTAGACCTATGCGATAATGCAAGTTTATTTCCCTCCGTCCGAATTAGGCAATATCAAAACTTGACATTATACATTGCGAATCTTGGACGAACAACCCGAATTTGATTAGAATATACTTTGATTGAATATATATATCCAGTTTATATATCCAGTTGGGATTGTGCTTATCAATAGTATCGACACTAGCGACCCAAAATTGGTGTTTGTTGACTAGTTTGTTCAGTTGTGCTCCTTACCGTTCTTGACTGTTTGTTCATCTGCACTAATTAAGGATTTTGGACTGATTCAATTCCTGTGGCTAGAGTTCTCACTTATTATTGATCATTTAGAGGTCAAGTTAATCTGACATTTAACAGTGTTTTGGCGTTGTTCAGATGAGTAGACGACCTCAAGGTTCAAGGGCTCCTCCTCCTAATTTTCAGGGGTTACAGAGGAGCCAGAGGAGCGAAGACAATGTTTACAAGGAAAACATCAACCCACAGCCAATGAATCACGACCTGATTCAAAAACGGTCATTAAATGAACTGTTAACTTCCGAAATGAACAATATACCAACTCTGCCTTACCATCCAAGCCATGGCATTCCCAATTCTGTCTCTCAGCATTATACGGAAGATTCATATCCGGACAATCGCAAACAATCCAATCATCTTGAACCTTACATTGATGCTGACAACAGTCTGGATAGTCTGGAGGTTAAAATGATGAATACTGGGATTACGGATCAAGATGGAAGAGACGAGTACTCATCTTACGAAGGGCCAACCATTATTGCCAATTGGCTTAACGGGTCTGGTACAACAAGTGGATCTCACACCATTCGAGGTTCTGGGTCTCCACGTACAAGCTCCTCTTTTATTCAATCAGTCTCAGGAGTTAGAAGAGGTTCGCACTCGTTTGACAACGATCAATCAAATACTTGCGAAGAATACGAACCTGGGGACATTATTGATCAATATTCCAGCACACAGAATGAATTAGAGGACCCAAGACATTCTCAGGGCCCATACGAAATTCCAAACTTATTACAAGCAGACCCGCGAAAATCCCCAAGACATGAGATGCACTTTTCTATTGGTTCTGATGCTCAAGGACCAGAGCCAGAGCGAGAGCCAGAGCCAACATACGAGCCTCGGAAACTAATGGTTGAGGAATCAAGCCAATTTTACTCTCCAACCACCTGCTTAGTCTGTGTAAGACCCCTCAAGTCGAATCAAGATATAGTTCGAATCGATCAAGGAACTGTCCATATGGCTTGCTTTGCTTGTTGCAAGTGTAATATGTCACTGATTCATGCCGAGTTCTATTGCGACCCTGAAAATCTAGATTTATACTGTCATCTCGATTATCATGAAAACTTCTCTCCAACTTGCTCTCTTTGTCACACAACTATTGAGAGTCAAGCTATATTTGCATTGGATCAGTATTGGCACCCAGATCATTTTTTCTGTAACGAGTGTAGCAACTTGATCGGATCGACTGCTACTTATTTCGTGATGGGCAATGAAAAGCTGTGTGGTGAATGTCACGACAAGAAAACTGCTTTGAAATGTTGGAAATGTGGACACTCTCACAAAGGAGACGAACAACCCATTGAAGCATTAGGCCGTGACTGGTGCAGTACTTGTTTTGCTTGTGAGATTTGCACAAGCCCATTTGAAGACTCTGAATTCATTCTAAGGGAAGATGGTGATCTCGTCTGTCACAGCTGTGAAGAACGTCGTTTGAAACATGAGTGCTGGAAATAATCACTCCTAGATGTTTTGTCACATTGCATTATCATTATTATCATTATCATTAACGTTATTATAATTGTTCTTTTTCATCATTGTATTGTCATTACTAGATCTGCCAGTCCTTATCTATACCATTAACCAAAGGAGTATCGATACTTTCTATGCGATGCTCTCCACACAAGATGCATCTTTCACAAAGGATCTCATCAACGACCTTGGCGACTTCCTTTTTATCTGCTACCATTTGAATATCCAATAGGCGACTTCGTACACCTGGCTCACCCGATTTTGTGGAAGACTCAAGCAAGCAATTATAGTGAAACACATGCTGACAAGGAAACACGAAAAATCGACGTGTTGCTGCTGGGAAGTGGCATATAGAACACGACTCACCAGGCAACACCAGTGAATATCGTTTCTTGAACTTTATAATCTCTTGCTTAACGTTGGTTGAAGTTTGGAGAGATTCATCCATTTCCCGATTGAGGTGGTTAATGGCTGCATTATAAGCATCCATTGAATCGATTACCTCTTGTTTGACATCGTCGATAACAGTAAAGTCAGGAAACAGAGGAAACAGGTCTTCGATTTTGAGTAATTCGCAACGGTTCAATAGCTCAATAGCAGGCTTGAAACCATTGGATCCATTATCATTTTGGGAAATGACCTTTTTAGCGATTTCCAGCCACAGAGCCTTGCGCACAATCACATCATTAATAGGCTTATCCGCGACAGAACATGCAAGCTCAATATCACCATGGTTTAGTGCCAACTTGACTGCATCTTCGTATAGACCCATTGATGAGAAAATGTATACCGAGGATTGAGATCTGTCGAACTGGGTACATATTCGTAATGCAAAATCATAATCATAAAATCCTTTGTAGTCGTCTAGAAATTTCAAAAGATGATGCTCATCCTTATCAGGAGTTGCTGCATAAATAGAAACTAGAGTATTGTAAACAACACTGTCCTTGGTTTTCAAAGACCGTATAGTGTGCATCAAATATCGTACAGCATGATTGGCAGAAATCGAAGATGAGGAATTTAGTGATAAACTTGAGCCATGCCCCGCAATATAACTCAGTATAGTCGGAATCAGCTTGGAAGGTTGTAGTCCTTCCATCCGAAGCCATGTATCAACTGTATCCTTGGGACTATTGACCAGTAAAACAGTACCATACTTGTAAACGAGCTTGGGGTCATTTGTGGTCAGTAAAACATTTAGAGCTTGAGACCATTGCTCCAGCTGGATCCAATAGTTGATAACAAAGTTTGTGTCACCAATTATGGTGGCATAATGCAATAATTCATCTCGTTGGCCATGGTCGGACATTATTTGGTAAACCATTTGAGAGTCGAAATCATTTTTGTATTCCTTGAGAAAAGTATGGAAGCTTGCGACAACTTTGGTCTTGTCTTGCACGGTAGATTTGGAAATATCATCCGGTGAGGCAGCTGCTATCGAATCATCTAGCGCGTCGAACTGCTCCATATACTGTTCAAGCATCAGACTAATAATAATAGATCGCTGCATTTTCGCTCTTGGCCCAGTAAACAACTTTACACGGGCAGACATGAAAATAAGAAATGCATTGTATGCTTTGTTTTCGGTGAATTCCAGAGCAGTGCTTTCGAATGGCCTTGTACTTCCTCCTAAAAGAACAGCTGCACGATCATATTCTTTCCTGTTGAGCAGATGTTCCCCGTATGCAATTGAAACAACATCCTTGGCATATGCATCTTTGGCCAAGTTCAGTGCCTCTTCATATTCACCACTATCTAGAAGAGCCTTCCATACTTCCTGCTCTTCATCTCCTAGTTTGATTTCATACAAGTTCGTAGAGGAGAAAGCCCAAAAGGTTGAAAATTTAGGATCGGAAAATAAACCAATAGCAATCTCTCCGCGATCAACTGGTAAAGTATCGGTGAATCTTACCTGATTATTTAGGCGGTTGATAGCTGTGACTGTATTTCCAGACAAAATGAGAATATGGTACTCGGTCAGAGTAATACTAGTTATGGTCTGGATGTTGAGTTGATCATATAAAATCAATTGTGCCTTGGAAAAGATATCAGGCGTAAATGACCTGCGTAACCCAGACTTTGATGGACCAGATGGTGCGATTTGTCCATGTAGAATCCCTATGCCATTAACAGTAGCAAATGTTGAAGGAACGGTGCCATCATTAGTGGCAGCAGGTTTTCGAGGAGAAACTGCAAATGAATCAACATCTACAGCTTCAAATTGTTCAACAATGTCGGAATCCGCTTCAAAGAAGTTGGGATATTGTGGGACAGCATCAGGAGATGTACGAGTAGCAAACTTGCCTTGCCAGCACCAAATGGTACCTTTACTTGCTACTATAACTTGTCGAGATGCACTTGCTTTGAATTGTGTCGCAATCACCCCTGAAATAGGTGTTCCGGTGGGTGTTTTCCATACTTGGCGAACATATCGATCTTCACGCTTGAAATACTCATTAGATGGCTCAATGAATGCTTCGTATAATGCACCATCCTCAGTACCAACAAGGATCTCTCCCGTCGATCTAGTGGGCTCAAATGGACTCCAAGCAACAGATGTTATCATCAATCCTTTCCAGCGACCTAACGATTTGGCCTTGACAGCTTGGTTGCTGAGACTATAATTGTCGCCTGTAG
The DNA here is from genome assembly GCA_030578775.1 of Sugiyamaella chiloensis. Lineage (NCBI taxonomy): Eukaryota > Fungi > Ascomycota > Dipodascomycetes > Dipodascales > Trichomonascaceae > Sugiyamaella > Sugiyamaella chiloensis. The sequence goes on from JAKTZE010000012.1 coordinate 411,873, forward strand.
AGGTCGAGATGATGAGATGAGAGCCTGTGGGGTCTAGAAAGATCCGAGTGATTGTGGCAGAGTCCTGTTTTTTAGGCATATCGATCTCATCTACCGACTCTGGATGGTCCAAGTCAACTCGAATGATCCGGCCAGTAGTAAGTGCAATACACAATACATTGTTGGAAGCAGCGACTGATATAACGCTGTCCAGCGAGAACATCAGCTGTACCTTGTCTATTGAGAACAGATCCATTTTGGCTTTGGTTAAAACACTAACAGTACAGCCAACTTTAATGACCTATAAGCTGCTTCCTGGGATCCTCTTGGTTCTCTCAAGCAGGCCCAGCTTGTCAATTGAGGCCTCGTCAAGCCCTATAAATTATCGTGGCCCTATAGACAGCCTCCTGTGAACGCAATGAATGTACAGTGGATAAGGTTAACTCAGCCAGCGGCAGCATCAGCCAGCACCAGCAGCAGCCAGATGTGAGGGTTGTGGATTGATATCTCACACATGTAGAGTGGCAGCGGCTGATTTTCCATCTTCAATGGCATCAGTAGCGATCCCAATAAAGCTGCTGAACGAGTCGCAGGTGAGTGGATAACAGGATTTGAAGGTTGTATAAGACTAACTCAGGGCCACGTGGTGACTCTGGAGCTGTCATCAGGTCACACGTACCGGGGCAAACTGCTGGAAGCCGAGGATAACATGAATGTCCAGCTTCGAGATGTGACGGTCACCAGTCGAGATGGGCGGGTGTCGCACCTGGAACAAGTATATGTTCGTGGATCGCACGTTCGACTATTTATTCTCCCCGAGATGCTTCGACATGCGCCTATGTTCCGACCTCAGACATTGGCGAGAACTCGGGCCAGCTATGGCAATCGGGCCAGAAGTGGTGGCCGATTCCGGCGGTAACTTTGTATAGTAGGATGCCCAAGCTGGACAGCATAGCACCATACACAGATGTCTGTCACAGATATTTGTTTATGGCGTTGAGAATTGTTATTTGGATTTGACAGAAATGATTTCGTTGCTGTTTTCTCCGTCTAGACTTGTGGCACTGGCTCTAAAATTGATGGTTGGCATAACGACACCACTATGAGGTGACTATGCTATGAATATATGAACTTCTGTACGATTATCCCGTGAAATAGACTTAATCTTAAAAGTGTTGCTCAGAAGATTCTAGCTTCTTTGACTCTTCATATTCAATTGATAGCTTGAATTGCCAAACGTATACGTATAGCCCATCGCTGCTGTCACTGTACAGGTAGCGTCACTTGTACACTAGCAATTTGACTAAATTGAATATTTAAAGAATGATTAGGATGAAGCTGCTAATAGTTCTACACTAATAGTAAATAATAAGATCAATGCATATTTCATCGACGGTAAAGCAGTAACATACGACATTGTGATAGAACATTCCAACGGTTAAAGTAGTGGGACTATGGGACTTTCGATGGGACTTTCTGAACACAGGATCTCCTTTAGATAGAATTCAATTATAATTACAATGCAATTGGACAAACATACAAGCAAAATGAAGAAAATGTTAAAAAAAGAAAGAAACTGTGAATACTATAATCGTAGTAGACCATCTCTTTAAACAATTATAGAACATTTACCCTAATATATTCGGAATATGTCGCCTGTAACCCTAAAAGCTCAATCATACATGTATACACATGTACATGCAACAGCTGATTAAGGGTGGGAGATCTGAAAAGCGTTGTTTTTCACATTTCATATCTTATAAGTTAATGTAGTTTTAGAATCCCAACTTGAAACTTCCTAGCTGCCCAAATAAACCGGTCATACAATTCATAGCTATCGCTCAAATGGCTAGCCTTCAGGAGATTGGAAAGCTTCATCAACGCTTCTGGGGACGGCCTGATAATCTGGCTAAAGATGTTGTTGTCTTAGGAAATGGTGATGAAATGCTCAAGATCATTGGGTGTGAAAGGATCTTCATAAGAGAGGCTTATAAAGATTTCATGAAGCGCATTGTTACAAACATTATAGCCGACGGCCGCATTCCGTATCGCTATGTAGCGCGTATGTTGTCAGTGGACAGCCAGGAATTGGCAAGAGCGTGTTCTTACTTTATATCCTTATCAAGCGAATGACCGAAAGGAAGGTTACAGTTTATCGAACCCCCCAAATGTGCTGCGTTATTGAGGGGTATGGCGTAGTTAGTCAAGTCGACTACATGGAAATAAATTCAAAAGAACTGGAAGGCGGACTTTCATGGAAAGACCGAGTGTGGTATCTGCACGATTCCGCTATTGATGAAATTGCTGCTTCTGATATTCAGGGCAAGCAAGCTGCTCGATGTGGAGGTATTCACGTTCAAGCTGCACCTCCCGAGACAGAATACTACAACTACTTCGTGAGACACTGCAGTGCTCAGATGTTGTATCTGGATATATTGACCAAGGATGAAGTGATTCAACTCGCACGTAGCTCGTGGCTTTATGATAAGGAGAATATGAACCGAGTTAGCTATCTTTATGAATACCTGTCCCCATCGCCGACGACTATACGAAGACTCACCGACAATAGCGATTCATTGTTAACATTTGAAACATTATGTGACAAGTTCGAGAAGGATGTACTTTCAGCTATTGATGATATGATAGCTGAAGATAAACTATCTTTGCAATTAGGAGCTGAATATGCCGTGGGGACAGCTGATTCTTCTCATTCAGTTTTTGTTATCAGGGTTCCTAATCGCAGGAATTCGTATTTGGACCCATTAGAGCTTGTAGATTGGTTCATCGAACCTTCGACCCTACATATTGGCCATCTTATTCTCGAGAGGGCAAATAAGGTATGTATCATACGTAAGCTATTTGGCGACGTATGTAAAATTGGCTCATTTGGATCATTGCGAGGAGAGCTATTCAAGACAGCATGTCATAATATTGTCCTTAGAGAAGGAATCATTGACGACGCTCAGAAGCTTCAACTCTATCCACAGAAAAGTTACAAATTGTATTATGATAAGATGGACATTGTGAACGAACTAAACAGGATGGAGGAAACATATTACTGGCCGACGACTATCCCAAATGATAAATCATTCGATTCTTTTGGAATTTACACAATTCGTGGCAAGAAGGTGCCCGTTTTTTTCTTTATGATGATGAAAAGTTCATACAGCTTAGATATGAGAGCTATCTCTCATTTACTAAGAAAGATGAAAAGATACAAAGGGGAAGTCCATATTGTGTTCATCGTCCCAGAGGATGAAATGGAATATATTCCCTGCACTGGATCATTAAAAAACCCGGTTATTTTATCTAGGCTTGTATTGAGGGATCGAGATATCTCCACCCGCAGGCTAGTAGAGGATCGTATAACCACTATTCCTGCTATAAGACCGAAATATGAAAGTTGTGAGCCTGATGACAAAATCACGGAAGCAAGCGACGAGGATAATTTGGTTATAACTTCAAATGAGATGACGGATGCTAAACAATTGCAACAAAAGATTGACGATCTGGAAGCACAATTAGTTGAGCTCAAAAAGCGAAAATCACATGCGCTTGAAAGAGACGCGCATGTTGGGATTGAAAGAGACATGAATGCCGAAGGAGACGGGAGTAATTTGCTAAGAAGGGTGGAATTAGAGTCACACACGGACGCGGATGTCAGGATTAGAGGAGATATGAATGCTGAAGGAGACGTGGTAGCTTTTCATCCATCATCATTGAGGCATATTAAGATAAGAAAGGTGGAATTAGAGTCACACACGGACGCGGATGTCAGGATTAGAGGAGACATGAATGCCGAAGGAGACGTGGTAGATTTGCATCCATCATCATCGAAGCATATTAAGATAAGAAAGGTGGTATTAGAGTCAGTCACTGATGAATAAGTTCGTCTATCTATTTACTTGATAGCAATTAGTGTAGTGAAGTAAATTCATAGCAATTAGTGTTGTGACGTAAATTCATATAGAAGCAGAAGATCGTATCAGATCATCATATCAACTCGTTGTATCAGACCATCATCTCAGATTATAGTATCACAATTAGTTTTAATGCCACAATTGTTGAAACTTTCAATAATAACGAAATTCTGGATCTCAAATTAACGAGTCAATCAGATGCTGCATGTAGCTTACATGTATCTTCAACTTTACATGCTTCTAGGGTGCATTACTTCATAGCACGGCTGTTGTACAGTAGTGCTTATATTTGTGTGAATACAGACGTACTCAGAAACTCAACTTTGAGGGGTAAAGTTTCACAGATATTTGAGGAGTCATTGGTCTCACCCATCTCCACTATATACAATGGACGACAAACGGGGTGTTCAGAGTCCTTATGACTCTCAGACGTTTGGCAATCCGTTGTCGTTACGAGTTGATGAAGGTGTTGGAGCGATGACCATCAGTCCGTGTGGAAGGGATATAGCTCTTGCTTCGTAAGTTGACTCTTGTAGCCGTGATTACTGTAGTTGATCTTTTGTAGATATGACTCGTGTGGTAATGACTTTATGATTACACTTTTTGTAATCGTCGAGTGATGGATATTCGATAGACCTGCTATAGATCATTTTGAGGTGACCTTTGGAGCTTTGGTACAAGTAATGCTTTGAAGTTTGAAGTTTATCGACTGTATCATTGTCTCATCTACTATTTGTCACGGATAACAGTTGTGGTTAGAATTACTAACAGTAGACGATCTGGGTTATTTATTATTGATCTCGATGACCCTTTCTCTCCTCCTAGGTGGCTACATCATCGAACATCATGGGAAGTGGCCGATATCCAGTGGTCACCCAATTCGGAGCGTCCGTACTGGGTCATTTCAACATCCAACCAAAAGGCTTTGATCTGGAATTTACAATTCCCATCTTCTCGAGCCATTGAACATGTGCTTCATGGCCATTCTCGAGCTATTACCGACATCAATTATCACTCTTCTGATCCCGAAAAGCTAGCTACTTGTGCAGTGGATGGGTTTGTCCATCTGTGGGATATGAGAGACCCACGTCGTCCAAGTGACTCATTTGCTGATTGGAATGCTGCTGCTTCTCAAGTTAAATGGAGTAGATTCAACACTCATATCTTGGCATCGAGTCATGACCGATATTTCCACATTTGGGATACTCGAAACGGATCTCGACCTTTGCATACAGTACATGCCCACTCTTCGCGAGTCAACTCCATTGACTTCAGTCCTCATCATGAAAGAAGATTGTTAAGTGCATCAAATGATATGACTGTAAAAGGATGGTCGTACGAATCAGGTCAGCTGGTAAACGACTTCACTATAAAGACCGATTTCCCCGTATGGAGAGCTCGACACACTCCTTTTGGAGACGGTTCGATCATAATGCCCCTAAGAGGTGGTGGAAACAATGTATATCTCCAAAACATTAACGGACTGACTGGCGAACAATCCCTCAGTCCAACTGAGGTGTTTCAGAGCCATACAGAACCTGTCAAGGAATTTGTATGGCGGACTCGTGGTACAGTTGGTACCCATGGTGATAACCGCGAGTTCCAATTAGTTACATGGTCAAAGGATAACGACGTGCGTTTATGGCCCGTGACAGATGAAACTCTTGGGTCTTTGGCTCATAGTCGTAGTGCACCTGTTGGGCCTGTTCCCTCTGATCCTTTGGACAGCTGGTCTGTTCGATACACGACTTATCATGGAGAACCAGCCGACAATTCCAATAATAACACTATAAAGCCGACGCGGTCGATTATGCCTTCACATTATAGCGCGTCTCCCACCCATCAGCATGTAATGAGACGCAAAAATCTCTCTCATCGGTATCCGGCAGGGTCATTCAAGAAATCTTCTACTTATATGACCAAAGCATCTTCAGCTCCAAATCAAAAAGAACACGACAATGCTCATATGCGATGGATATCTGGTGTTAGATTGGGACCATCTGCTTTGGCCGTTCCTTTTGACACTTCTATGGCAGGAAATACCGCTGTCTTGGATGATCATAGCAACGCACCTGGAAATCTTGGAGAAGAAGTCACTCTTGTATCGCATAAGTTTCCTAAGATTCGTTTTGAGAAAATGTCGGTGTATACCGGAGATTGTGTTATAGCTTTGGCAGGTCCGTGGGGAGCTGCCGATTCTACAGATTTTATCTTCATCCGGGTCGCAATCAAATTCCCATCCGACTACCCTGTCAGTGCTCCTGCATTCGCTATTGAAGATGACGAAAAATTTGGTGACCATGTCCTTGAAAAAATGCATGAAGAGCTTGAAAAGATTGCCACTTATTTAACTGGTAAAGGCCGATACTGTCTTGAATTATGTCTTAGATATCTACTAGGAGAAAAGGTATCAATAGAGGAATTGGAAGAGCAAGAGCTACTACAGATCCAGGGCGAAATTCATGACCCTGGGTTTTTGACTTTGGATGACTCTGTTCCACAACTTGAAGATTCTGATGGTTATTATTCTATGGAGAGCTCAGGAGAGGAATCAGATAATAGTGATGACGGTGGCTCAGTTTCTGGTGATCAATCTAATATCCATATATCAAAGTCTTCTAAACCCTTATTTGACAGTACGCCGATGCCTAAAGGATGTGGAGCTTCTTGGTCAAAAAATGGCGAGCTTGTGTGTTTCTTTGTTTCGAAATCTGAAAAGACTCCTACCGTTCCTTTGGTTAAACCATCCGAACGTCCATTTGACACTGGTCATATCATGCCACTCCAAAGTGACCATGGTACTGATGATCACAGTGATACTGATGATTCTTTTGAATCAGAGTCAGATGAAGATTTCATTGACAATTTATACCGAGGGCTACCCATGGGAAGGTTTCGTCACAACTTACGATTTCATTTGTCGGATCGTCGTGTTGACAGTTCTGGGCCCGTGTCAAATGCCGGTTCTCAGAGTATAATGGGAGCTGATAATCAACCAAAACTGAGAAATTTAATCCACATATACGACTACAAACACTTGATTCCGTCCCGAAGGGACATTGCTGCTGAATACAAGGTGTTGGGCGACTCTCCAATGAAGCTTGCGCAGTGGAATTGTGAAGTTGCTGAAAGACATGGATGCCATGAAATAGCATTCTGCTGGAAATTGTTAGTTCACATTCTCTCGACTGACGTGACAAACCCGCCCATCACGTTGAGTCCACAGTCGCCGCTTGATATTAGATTGTTAGAACTCGCAACAGCCAGTATCACCACCAGTTTTGATTGGGGCCGTCATCCCTTGGGAAAACAATGGCTGGTTGAGGAGCTCTTCAATTATTTTGAGGGTGAGAAGAATACTCAAATGCTGGCATATATGTCGTGTTTATTATCTGGTAACACTCTCATTAACGAACCTGCCCTATCAAGTCATAATAACGTGACGCCGTTACCGACCTCTAAAAGTCCTTTTGGTCATGAGCTTGTTCCTCGTGATCAGTCAGGTGGCTATTTTGGCAATGCAATGTTTTCACTGCAACCAAGGAGTTTTGGTGCTGATGCCCCCCTATCGGTATCTCCAGAATCATCTATTGGCACTGCTAGTGTACTTTCAACCTCTCCTGAGAAGGGCCAGCAAGGTCAGCATTCGAAAATATCGGCAATTTTTAGTCTTCCGGTGACGCCTCGATTGATACAGAGCAGAGTTCATTCGTCTAACCAAAGTCGAGAAAGTTCTGCTCCTAACTCTAAGCCACCTGGTTCCGTGGGTTTTACAAAGAGCGGAATTGTACGCCTTGACGGTGATAACGACTTAAATTTGGGTCTCGTATTTAACACAAGTGGCTTCAACACTAAAGCTGGGAGCAGGAATAGTATTCGTGACGTTGATCAGTTTACATCGTCTACTGAACTACTTCCAGTAGTTCGTCTAGAAATTGTCAACTCTGGTCTTATTGACTATGCGGATGCTATTGATAAGACCACTTCAGCATATGTAAGCCATGCAATTTCTCATTCTGCAAATAGGAATGTGCTCAACGGAGTTTCGCAGTTTCATGCAACCGGAAAAGAGGAACCTACAGTCAATCTTCTGGATCCTTATAAAATGGACCGATACGCTACGTACAGAGATCAATATGCTTCCATGCTTTACTCGTGGGGATTGCAAGTACAGCGCCTTGAGATTTTGAAATTCAATTATGCAGTTGCGGGAGGAATGCCTACGAGGCGGCCCTCTTCGTATGATCAATATCACTGTGCTCATATACAGTTCCGTCAAAGCAAAGAAATAGATGATCCTGAGATTGTCGACAGGTCAAGGATAACTTTGAACATTAGTTATTCCAAAACTTGTCACTATTGTAAACTTATGGTGAGAACGCGGTTCTTCCAATGTACCAATTGTGAGCATATCCTTCATGCCGAATGTGGAGTGGAATGGTTTCAGCAAAACAGGGAGACGGAATGTGTCAGTGGATGTGGTTGCTCGTGCTTGAACTACGTATAAAATTACGTATTATTTTATATATATTTATTTTTGCATGAATTTATGTTTTTTTGTTTCTTTCGTATCTATTGACAGCAATATCGTAACAGTAAAACATAAGCGGGATTGTCAAGTTTAATGGTCTCAGAACATATACCTGAATATAATTGAGTACAGTATATAGCAGAGTAGTTATCAAACATAATTATATGCCAAGAAACTTTAAAGTTAGAATAATCAATTTTGTTTTGATGCTCTGTAGATGCTCCTCCTTTCCGTATACTGTAAACTGCAGATCTATATTGGGCAAAAAAGGTATTTTAAGGGGACGACCGCCTTGCGATGAATTCAACTCGGAGCTTAGGCGCGTCGTTTGGTGAGGGTTAGGTTGACTATCCATGGTCTTAAAAGGGCAATATAATAGGATCCTTGGTTAGGGTTATGGAGATATGTGGCTGAAAATCTTAGATAAATTGCGTCGTATGAGCTCTTACCGGTATGGAATTTCCTGTTTTCAAAGTCCGCGGACTACTGCGGCTTGGAACCTAACCAGATGCATTGTCATAACGGAGAAATCAAAGAAGGAAGCTAGAAAAAACTCTGAAGCTTATTGTTAAAGCGGGATATTTTTGGCATTGGAGCTGATTACCAACTTCTGCGTCAATATGAGACGCTTAACGGTTGTGGATGTGACTAATTGAGATTAACAATTACGAAGCAGTGAACCACTTACGATAGCCACATATAAATCCTAAACTTATCAGGATCCGTAGCATTTCTCGGCCAAGGCAACAATGGTGTCTACATTTAATTACACTTTCATTCGAGTTTCCAAAACGGAAAATGTCGAGAAATCTGCTCTGCTTTACAGAGATCTAAGGTTAAATGCACTTAAGTCATCTCCCGATTCATTTGCGTCCAGTTATGATACTGAGTCTACATTCTCAAATGAAACATGGATTTCCAGACTGTTAGCAGACGGTGTAGAGACCTTTATTTGTGTGGCTACTCCAATTGACGATCCCCGTAAAGCTATTTGGGTGGGTCAAGCTACGCTTCGAGGACCAATTCCAAAATCTGACTACACATTACACGAATCATCTGGCCAAGAACCAGCTAAGTCTGACGATGTAGAAGAAAAGTGGCAATTACTAGGCCTATTTTCTTTGCCCGACCATCGAGGACAGGGTCTAGGCAAGAAGCTCTCTGAGGAAGCAGCAAATTATCTCAAAACTTATAAGCATAATCCTACTTATGTCCGTTTAAGACTTATGGTCAAGCCCCAGAATACGTCTGTAGTTAAACTTTACGAGCAATTGGGCTACGTCCAAGACGGGAGGACTACACTTGCTGAGGCCCTGACGGCTAACGGGGAGAAAGACCTACTGCCAGCCGATATCAGTGTTGAAAAATTCAGTACTAGACGTGGATTGATTATGATACTAAAGATACAGAGAGATGTCTAGGATTCTTCGCGCCATAGAGCTGTTGACATTTCCTTTAGCCATTAGTTTACATTGTATTAATCTGTAATTAATGATATCGCTGTTTATTTGATTATATATGTCCTAAAAGGGTAATTTAGATGTACATGTCCTGAAATGGTAATTTTCTTTTAAATACCCAAAAGGGAAGTATGGTTCAAATGACAAAAAGGGGAATTGACAGCTAAATGCCGAGAAAGGGAATACCGATTTAATGCTCTTGTTCACATTAGATTAAATTGTTATTTTTGTTAATTCTGTTAAGACTTAGCTCTGTACTAGTGCATCTAAAGAAGAGCAATGGCACCAGCAGCAGCAGCGAGAACAACGGCGAGACCAACCGAAGAAGATCCAGCACCGCTGCTCTGACCAGCAGTGGTGGTACTGTTACCAGTGCTGTTAGAAGAAGTACCGTTAGTAGAGTTGACACCTCCAGTCTTGACAGAACCACCCTGGATAGTAGCAGGAGAGACATTGGAGGAGACGTTCTTAGCAGCAGTCAAGAACTCATTGATGGTCTCATTGGCAGGAGGGTTGATAACACCAACCATACCTCCCTCACAATGGTGACCAGCAGAGCAGTAGTACCAGATGGGGTCAGTGTTGTTGACAGTGACAGTGAAGGTGGATCGCTGGGAGTCGGGGGTACTGGCCTGGGCAGGCAAGAATCCAGAGAAGAAACCACCGTTCAATGGGTGACAGGGGCTGTCGAAAGTTCCCTGAACAACCGAGTGGTTGCTGGGGTTGAACACGAAAACAACGTCATCACCAACATCAGCGGTAACAGTGTTGGGAGTGAAAGTAAAGGTGTTGTTGTTGTCAGATACCTGAATGGTGTGGGTGGACTGAGCACTGACGGCAGCAACAAGAGCAGAGGCAGCAATAACGAATGACTTCATAGTGAATTGAGATGAAGAACTAAAAAAAATTTGATTGACATCAGGAACGGGCTCCATTTATAGTTGATCTCCTTGGGGCCCCCCTGGACAACTTGACATCTCCGATAACCCGCTACAGGGGCTGCAGCAAATCAATGGTTTCGTCTGGTCCATGTTTCCCGGATATTCGCCAACCTTATGCAGTCCAGGCACACGTTAGGCAGCAGAATGTTACAGTTAAGTTAAGATTATTCTTGAGCGCCCGCCGATCGGCATATCAGTTGCATGAGACACTCGATTTGGAATTGAATTTACTGTATTTCGGACTGCCGAAAGAGTTAAAGGGAGCGGAGAGAGGGGCATTTCCGCCGATGCTGTCCCGTTCTCCGTTTCTGGCCACATGAATCTTATCAGATTAGTTTCAAGTGCGTGCTTTTTCTGAATTTGTGCATTTAGCAGCGGATTGCCCGCCACGGATCGTGCTTACCATCCTATTTTATGCCCTAATTCTTACTCTGTATGAATTTGCGTTTGCATGGACGTATTTTGTAAGACAACCATCTATCCTGAGAATAGTCATGATATCAGCCAGGCATTGGGCTTGTTCTCTGTCACCTCATCCAGTGATATATTTTCACTTCACTGGTTGACTTCTTGCTGCCTGTGTTTTGGGAACCTTTTGTGGTACCTCGATCGTGATTAGATTATCAGATTCATGCAATGGCGATCGCTACTTCGTAACTGATACATTAAGCCTATTATTGGCTGGTAAGTGCATAACCGCTGCACCTCTCCAACACGTGGGGTACCACGACAGCCCATGTCCTGATTGTTACTCAATCCCTTGGCTATGGATGGTATCCTAAATAGGATTGTTGTATGCAAGTATTCCGTTGCCTGAATTTGGATCACCTCGTTTGTGGAATCCGCCTTGGACCTGAACTATGCAGAGAGTATGCATGGCAGTTAGCTGTCAATGTCAACCTTATTGGTGCCAAGAAACTGGAACATCAGATAATTTACTCATGAAACTTGCTCACCTCAACCATCGCCGCTACTGGTTCGGGTAGATGAGACTGGATGTTTGATCAAAAATCTGGTTTCTAATAATATGATACTGCCGATAGTTACCGCCTTCACCCGAACTATGACTCCCGCTTCGTGCAGGGGGTAAGTGTCTATGGACGGTAACACTCGGTTATGATCAAGCTAAGATGTAGATCCCCCGCTTTCATGGACTAACGCATGCGGGGAAATCAGAACGATGGCTATAAATGAGGATCTGTGGGCACTGTGTTGGAGTGGTATTGAATCGTTTGAGCCATTTGTTGACGCTATTCTTGGTGATAAAATCGAATCTGACGAGCAAGTATGTCTCTTCTCAGAGGAAAAAAGCTTGTGTACTGCATCACAGCAGTGTGTGCTTCAGCATTTTGTCTCTTTGGTTATGACAACGGACTGATGGGAGAGATTGTTACTGAAGATGATTTCCTGGATATAGTGGGGAATCCAAATCCTAGTTTACTAGGTTTTGTGGTTTCATCTTATGATGTGGGCTGTATGATAGGGGCAGTTGGAACTATGCTGACGGGCGATAAGTTTGGTCGTCGGAAGTTGATATTTGCAGGATGCGCTATCCACATTCTTGCTACGGTTATTACTACTGCTTCTTATTCACTTGCTCAAGTGTTAGTTTCTCGAATCATTATTGGAGTTGGTATGGGTATTTTCACAAGTACCTGTCCAGTGTGGTTGGCTGAAACTGCTGATGCTAAAACTCGAGGTATTATGGTGGCTGTTCAGCTGACCAACCTGATCAGCGGTACAAATATTGCTTTTTGGTTCAATTACGGTATGTCATTTGTACACACCGGCGTCTCATGGAGATTGCCATTCGCATTTCAGACCGTATTCTCATTGTTTGCATTTGCGATGACATTGATTCTTCCAGAGTCACCCCGTTGGTTGGTTGCTCATGGTCGGGACAATGAAGCTCTGGAAACTCTTTGTAAACTGCGAGATCGTGATGCTGATGATGAGCTGGTTCAAGGTGAGCTTGCAGATATTTCTAATGCTTTATCCATTGAATCCGAAAGTGGATCTTGGAGATCACTATTTACTAGGTCAGGCCATAACAAGCAATGGACAAGAATTGGAATTGCTTGTGCAGCTCAAGCTATGCAATCATGTAGTGGAATTTGCTTCCTGGAATATTACTTTCCTTTCGTTTTGACCAATTCAGTTGGTTTAACTTCCAATGTTGCTAGTCTTGTTTCTGGGTGTTCTCAGATTTGGTACTTGCTATGTTCATTCCTTACTTGGTTCCTGATCAATAGAATGGGTCGTCGACGACTGTTCTTTTTGGGGAGCGCTGGAATGGGAACATGCATGATTGCAATCACCATTTGTCTATGGTACAACTCATCTGCTGCTAGTGAGACATCTATTGCGTTTATCTTCTTGTATCTTTCATTCTTCACATGGGGATGGATGTCCAATATGTGGACTTATCCGGCAGAGATACTGCCTTTAAAGATTCGAAGCAAGGGACTAGCTATGTCAGTGCTGTCAAACTGGGCATTTCAATTTTGGACAGTTGAAATAGCTCCAGTCTCATTAGATAACATTGGCTGGAGAACTTATATCATTTGGATCGTGCTAAACTTCGGGTGCTTGGTGATAGCCTATGTCTTTTTCCCTGAGACTTCTGGGATGACATTGGAGGCAGTAGACTTTATGTTCTCGACTGATGAATCTATATTTTACATTGTACGCAATAGTGACCAAATGTTCCGTAACAAGGTGATCTGGGATGTTGGTATGGCTACGGAAGTTGCTGCTTATGGTAAAGGCAAATCTATGGAAGACTGAGTCGCTACAATAAGAGATAGAGTTTTAACCTGAATATATGGTGACATTATGAACTCTGTTAATGACTTAATTGTACTAAAATACATAACCGTTCCTTGTAAACTAGTCGCTTTAAGAGCCTGATAGTTCCTCGCAGTGGACATTGCTGTATGCCATGTGTGAAGTTTAGTTTATATTAGCAGTGCTGCACTTGGCATGAAACACTGTCACATGCACCATGACGTACAGAAGAAGTGTTGGGCTGCACAAATTCTGCCAGTGGCAGCACAACTACCACAAGGTTGTGTCAGGCCCCCATGCAACAATTAGTAATACAGAGGCCGATCGACTGCGGAGTAAAGGAATTGCGGAGTTTAATTGGACACGGAATATATTTTGCGCTGTCCACGTAATATTAATCGTGATGCTGTAATCGATCCCTCCCTTTTTGTTTTTCACAAATGCTCCGGTATTCAATGACTGGAAATAACGGTAAGAAAACAACCCGAATAGATCGCATAGCCTCAATCGGTAACTATTGACAAAGGAATAACTCCGCGGAACTTTGGTGTGCTTCTATTTTCACGCATTGGGTTGAATACGCGCTAATAAGATCACTGAAAACTGGCCTACGTGGGGGTATCCGGTTTAGGATGGGAGTTGGGGGCGTGCATGTGCTGATAACGAGCAATCTGCTACGCTACATTGCGAATTATAGGGGATTTTTGTGGCAGAGTATGCGGACTGCGCAGAACAGATGCATGCACTGGTGACAAGCGGTCGCGGGGGTACCACAAACACCCAAACAAAAAAAAAAATATAAATAGAAGGTCAATTCCTCTTGTGGGTTCTCAATTTGATAGTTCCGATCAACACAAAAATGTCTGAGTCTAAGGTTGTGATCCCACGAAGCGAGTACCGATTCCTTGGCCCCACTGGTCTTCGGGTGTCTTCCATCTCATTGGGAGCGTGGATTAACTATGGTGAGGGTAGTGCCAACGATGACGAGCGGGTTCTCAACATTTTTGACGCTGCCTACAAGGCTGGTATCAATTTCTTTGATACTGCTGAGGGTTACCGAGCTGGTGCTGCAGAGACCTCAATGGGCAAGATCATCAAGAAGCTTGAGTGGAAGCGAGAGGACTATGTTTTGTCCACTAAGATCTTCTTTGGAACTGCTACTGGTGTCAATGACAAGGGCCTGTCCCGAAAGCATCTCATTGAGGGTATGAATGCATCGCTCAAGAGATTGCAGCTCGATTATGTTGACATTGTATTCGCTCACCGACCAGATCGATTTACTCCAATGGAGGAGGTTGTGCGAGGTTTTAACCAGATCATTCAGGAAGGAAAGGCATTTTACTGGGGTACTTCCATGTGGACCTCTTACGAGATCGAGAAGGCCCAACACATTGCTACCAAGTTTGGTCTCATTGCCCCAGTTGTTGAGCAGCCTATCTACAATTTGATTGACCGAGAGTTCTTTGAGAAGGAGCTTGGTCCAGTTTTGTCTGACTACAACTACGGTACCACTGTGTTCTCTCCTCTTGCCCAGGGTGTTTTGACTGGAAAGTACAACCAGGATGTCCCTACCGACTCCCGATTCTCTGATGCTACCATTAAGACCAATCCTGATATTGCTCGAATGAAAGCCAGCATTATTGAGTCCGAGAAAGGTGCTGCTAACCTTGCTAAGGTTGGTGAGCTCGTCAAGCTTGCCAAGTCTCTTGACACCACCACCAGCAATTTGGCTCTTGCCTGGCTCTTGAAGCAACCTCATGTGTCCACTGCCATCATTGGTGCCACCAAGATCGAGCAGATTGAGGAGAACTTGAAGACCTATGAGTTGCTTCCCAAAATCACCCCTGAGGTTCTTGAGAAGATCGAGACTATCTTCGCTAACAAGACCCCTGCTCGTGACACCTATGGTCTCGGTAACTAAGTCATAGTTTTTTAAAAAGAAGAGTTATTTTTTCTCATTCTTTTTCGTAGTCTATTTTCTAAGTCATTGCTTTTCTATTCTCCCGTTCCGTTTTCTGCTATTGGCCGGTGCAACGCATTGTCGGTTGATTAGTAATTATCATTGTATAAACTCCTCACTTTTTGTATTATCGGCAATCGCTGGAATATCCTCTTCCTATTGCCGGTTTCTCTAGTTGTTCCCGGTCTCCTGTATAATCTTCCCTCGCTATACACTATAGCAACTGTTGGAGAGGCGACGTGCATTATCTCCACATGACATATGCAAGTCTCAGCGAAGCCACATCTAGAGTTTTAAGTTTTTCGTATAAAGAGAGCATATTAGAAAGTATGGGCCGGGCCGTGAAAGCTATGTCTGACCTTGGAATAAAAGCAATAATAATTTTGATTTTGATAGCTATTGGTTTCACGGGTCACCATGTCTATAGCAGATATTCGCCGAAAAAGCTGGTGCAGAATCTGAGTTTAGTTGAACCAGTTGATCACACGTTTGATTGGACTCTTGCAAAACAAAAACCATACCGACCATATAAAAAAGGAGTATATCATTTGACTATGGGAATTAGAACAATTACTGCAAATGACTGGCTATTGCTGGAGGATAATTATTTGGATATTGTCAACATCAGAAACCAAATCGTTACCAAACATAACGAGAATGCGGTGTTTTTCAACCCAATCGCGAGCAATGCTTTGAATGAACTTTATGATACCGTTGTCAACTTTGCAATGTGTCGATATCCCATGCATTTCTTCCCAGATCCCTCCGACCCGGCATCCTTTGTTTTTAACGACATCAAAAAAGAACGACTGCCAATGACGGCGGACGTTCATTTGAGATCAGAAAAGCACCAAAAGAATATAGAAACTTCTGCTAGAACTCTGCTCGAAATTTTAGCTAGGAATTTCCAAGAGGATTTTATTCTTTTGGCCCATGATGATGATTTAGACCAGTATGTGTTTCGGGCAGGTGTATTTGCATTTCCCTTCGGATTTGACCCTGCAACTAAATTCAACCGTCCCCTTCGCGAAATACACGTTCCAGTGCCTTTATACAAAGAAAAGTTGATGGTTTCTATGGATAAGTTTTTCAAAACCTTAAAGATCAACAAGTATGTCGAGAGATGCAATTGGGAAATCCAAACTGATTCCAATTGGCATACTCCACAGGAGGGTGTCGGAAAAGAGGGATCTTCATTCGAAACAATATCTGCCAAAGATACGAACTTTAGCAAGGTGTTTCTGCGATGTGAACGCCAAGTCCTTAGACGTCTACCTAAGTCAAACTTTATAGTTTTCTCAATTCGCACTTATATGACTCCTCTCAGTGTTGTCAGCAAAGAAGAAAGAGCAAACGATCTTGTAGATGCAATTGACAACCTCCCCGATTCTGTTGGACTCTATAAGAATCGACGAAAATGGGGACCTGCTGTTAAGGAATACTTTTCAACAAGAGCCTCCCGTACCTAGACAATATAATAACACCTGATACCTATTTCAAGTTTAGAATTTAAAACAAAATTATATCTTCGTTCATATCTTCCATAACCTCCATCCATGATAAATTGTTGTTTCCAGTTTCCAGTTTTCTCTTCCATACTTCAAGGACAATGTCCCTCGCAGATATGACATTACGGTAGCCAAATCTGTGGCCTTTCTGAAACCATGCTATAATATGCCCACGATAGTCATTATTAAGTGCTTCACACGCAGTGGTGAAGATAGGCCACAACAGGCCACATATTCCCAGATCAACAGAAAGATCTTCAACTAAATCGATGAACGATAAGCACTCGCGGACGAGGTATTGGATATGACCATTCGATACCTTTCGTACATATCGCTTGAAGTATATCAAGCATGCAAAATAATATGTACAGGCATGTGCTCTTGCGATCTGCTCATGCAGTTTGTCACCAAGGTTGAATACCGTATGTATAGGATTGTTGTTAAGTATCTTCATCTCCAGAGCATCCACTACCTCTTGAGAGGGTTCGCTATCTGACTCCAATATCTGATTTATGTTTACAATAGCTTCAAATATTGGCTTTGTTATTCCGAACTGCTTATCGAGAAAATAGGATTTTGCTGTGGTTATTCGAGCAATATCATTTCGACAATAAGTTACACTCTTGGGGCCTGGTGATCCAGACGCCAGTTTCTTGTATGGATAGGGCCCAATACCATCCAAGCATAGGAACACCTGATAAAGCTTTGAAAAATTTGAAGAAAGAAGCCAATCTGAGTTTTTCAAAGATGACAAAAAGTGATGTGCCCCTTGCAAATGGACCCTCCATGCTCCGCCATCATTCGTGACTACGTCGAACATTATGAGTAGAGTAAGCGTTCCAAACATCGCATCCAAATCATCTCTTCTTGGATTCCTCAGAGCTCTTTCGAGATTTTTTATGCAAGAGTAGTAATGGCTCTTACCAAGAACATCGCTTTCTTCCGAATTGCCTGAGGTTACAACTCGTCTTCCCATATTACAAGATGATACAGCGAACATTGCATCGCTCAAGGCTTTGCAAGCGAAGCTATTGTTCTGTGTATAATATGGTGAAATTGCCAATGGTAGCATAATTGTTCGATGTGGATTGTCTTCCCAGTTGCTTGGAAATATAGCAATCTCGCTCATAAAAACAATCCAATGCTGCAACAGGTTGTGCCTTTCAGCTTCAAGACCGCCTAGACTCATATCATATATCACAAAGTTTGGAGAACGAGAAGGAGCATTAAATTGTGGATAGATAGTCACAGCAGTTGATGTACTATCATTGTTATAGCCCATTGCTTCAGTTTTATCTTCGCTATCTTCATTAACGTCCGGCGATAGTGTTACCGTCGAAACTGCGTGTGCCGATTCGGATTTGTGACGGAGCTTCAAGCTGTCAAACTCATATCCACCAACTCTAAATGCTGAAAAGGGCCCTGATTGAAAAGTCAACTCTCTGCCATCCTCGGATTCGATCTGCTGAAGCATCTTATTTATACGGTCTATGCTGTAGAGCGGCCTTTCTAATTCGGTACCATCAAATATGCACCGTCTATCTGACTTTGTACCAATTTTATCTCCCTTCCACACTAATCTGATTCCATATCCCAGGCATCTGATACCACTTGCCTGGCATTTGGAGCAATGTGGACGATGTTCGTCACATTTGATCCCTCTTCCTCGGCAGGTCCAGCAACCTGTAAACGTCTTTCCACGATTATTGCGAGTCTTTGAAATCTTCGAATTCATTATATTGTATTTCTCACTACTGCTTTTGTCGGCATCCCTTTAGTTGGTCTGATTTGCTAGTATTTTGCCGAGATATCTGGCAAGGAGATAACCAGCTCTTCCCATGATCACCATGCATACCCTTATCGTCTATCAGTACGCCAGTTCAGGCATGGATCGGCTGGCTCATGGTTACCGATTACGCGGGACACAATATAATATCATTGAGGTTTGGATGGTTAATGGAAAAACAATATCACATATTATGACAATTATATTATAACTATTGTTTTCTGGAGGTAAGTATCGGTGTGTTTGAGGTGAGAAAGTATGATAAACCGCTTCGACCAGCGTGCAGTCCGCAGCCATCATGCAGTACAACGTGCAGCTTACACATCTATCTGACTATTTCGCCAACACAAATGATAATAATGCTAATAATATAATACTGACAATAAAAGTTGCACTACTGGATTTCAGTTTAAGTGGAGGCGGCTGAGTTAAAACATTTAAAATATATAATGAAAAGCTTAAACAATTCCAATCTAATGGTGAACACTTACCAACTCAAGGTTGCCTACATAGAACCGCTCCAGCAAGAGTATAGCACTATCTGTATGCTCAGCTTCGTCAAACTCCACAGAGCAGTCTCTTCCTGCACATTCAGTAAGTACCTCCTGACCTCCTGGGTGTTCATTGAGGAACTCAGTTACGTTATATACTTTCCCATGTATTGCAAACCACACATCATCAGTTGATTGATGTTGTGCCAATTCGTCTACTTTTATCGCCTTCATTCTGGTGACTTTTTTAATTCAACCACATTGGAAAAATAGACTTATATATAAGATCATTTCTTATTGTCTTCTAATTAGTTGGTCTGTCAGTAGATTGTCTCAGTCCCACTGTCCGGTTCTTGGGGCGGTTGCAGACGCGTCATGCTTATCTGACATGCAATAGGCAGCTGTTAACGATGACATGCAGCCAAGATAACAATGATCTATCCAAAAAGTGGAACACGAAAACAATTGTCAGCTATTATGGAAATCACAAGCGAATGGAAATGAATAAAAATGAGGATCTGATAATTTGCTTGATGTTCCTTTTATTACCACCTTTTTAAAACTCACTACTTAACTCTACACGTATAGGCAAAACAATGATTAATATAGAGCTCCAATCATTGGGAATTATCCTAATGATCATCACTGGATTCATTGTATTGGTGTTCGAAGTCAAGAACATTACCCAGGACAAAGATACTGATATTAAGGATAAAGTGCCATTACCTACACCTTTATGTTCTTTAACTCCTGAGTCCCTAAAGGATTATGACGATCGCTCATGGAGGCCCTTCAGATATCCGTTTCATCAAAATATGAGCATCTTCAAGTTGAACATCAACCATTGGTTAGACATGGATAAATGGTACCTCAGATATATCAGTGAAAGACAAGAAAATTACAGATTGCACCCAAAGGAAACGTTTGGCCATTTGCCCCAGAGTGAAGAAGCTTGTGGAGAGTTAATGGAAAATATCGTCAGTCATCTTACTCAAAGATATCCCAACCTTTTTAAAATGGGTCACGATGAAAAGGGTAATTTCATTCATAATTTAATAACTCAGGAGCGAATATCTCTAGCCAGACCTCTCGAATTACATCCATTGGAAATAGTGGGGAAGTTGACAAAGGAGGATTTCTACGTAGTGTTACAAAATCCTAATGACGAGTTTCACTATTTAGTTGCTGCTGCTGTTGGATTTCCTGGGGGTGGATTTAGTATTGAAGAGAAGCTTGGTAAAAAGTTGGATGTAATCCATGGCCCAGTTCCAGAATATGAGAAGCGCTTGAAACCCTCAATGGAAAAGTTGTTTCGAAGAATGAAATGCAGTGAGCCAGTAGAAAGAGCATCATACTTTATTACATGGGGATATGGATTATACTCCACTAAGATTTATGAACGAGTTTTCGGTTGTGAGAGAAATAGAGAGCTTTCAGGGCTATCAGAAACAGATTTCAATGTCCGAGTTGAGAGACAAACTCTACGACGGCTGCCTCGAAGCAAAGCAATTATTTTCACAAATCACCCAGTATATTATCCCATAGAGGATATGAAAGATGAAGCTATGATTCCATCTTTACTCAAAATGAATATGACGGAGGTTCCTCAAGAGCAAATTGCATATAAAGGGTTTGATATTATCAAGGACAAACTCGAGCCTTATCTTGACCGTCTAATTGAAAGGCAGATTAGTTTGGGAATTATTTCCAGGGATGAGCCAGTGAGAACACTGCCAACATATCCCTTTGCAGTCTCAATGTCAAAAGAAAATTGATTGAAGTATATAAAGTATATCACAGCGTTTTCAATTTTTACTTTACTACTTATTACATACCAATTACTTTCCTACTCTTTTGGCTCAGACGATAAATTTCTAGAGGCCATGATTTTTTATCCATGAGCCGAAAACATAGTCATAAAATTTTATTATTGTTATCTTGGCCGAATCTTTGTTGCCATGATATCGTGGACGCTTTCTCTCTCTGTAGATCTGCAGTATGTGTCAGCGACATCTGTAGTTACCACTGATAAACTTGAGAGCACGCTCCAGAAACATAAAAATTATGCTACTATTTAAGTCTCTCTCCTGGAATTGTTCAATACAGGTATTATGATAGCAATGTTGGAAAGTCAATCGAAACGGTACTTGACCGATGATGAGATCCTTGCTCGGATGGGTTACGAGCAGAAGCTTCGTAGAGAGTTCACGGCACTACAGAATTTTGGCACATCTTTCTCAGTTATTAGTGTTTTAACTGGAATAAGTACTTTATTTGGTACTGGTTTGACTGTAGGTGGGCCGGCTGTAATGTCAATTGGATGGATCGTGGTAGCGACTTTTACTTTAACTGTGGGCCTTAGTATGGCTGAAATTGTATCAGCTGTGCCGACCAGCGGAGGACCATATTACTGGGCAGCTATTTTGTCACCTCCAAAGTCACGACCATTTTTCTCGTGGGTTACTGGCTGGTTTAATCTCCTTGGACAAGTCGCTGTAACCACTGGAGCATCATTTGGACTTGCGGGGTTCATATCGGTCACTTCAACAATATTACATCCCAGTTACGAGCCAACTCCCGCAAAGACAGTTGGAATCTTTGCAGCAATTCTGGTTTCTCATGGATTGGTCAACACTTTTGGTGTTAGAGTATTGAAGCATTTCAACAACTTTTCGATTGTATTGCAGAGCCTTGGCGTAGGCGCTCTATCTATTGCTATGTTCATCAAGGCTCCAAAGCTACAAAATGCCTCATTTGTTTTCAAAACGTTTTATGATGGTACAGGGGATCCGGGGTGGAGTGTCAGGGCTTCGCCGGAATACGTTGTGATTTGTGGCATCTTAATGAGCCAGTGGACAATATCAGGTTTTGATGCTTCAGCGCATATGTCCGAAGAAACAAGCAATGCATCATGGAGTGCTCCTATCGGTATTATTTCTGCAATATCTGTCTCAGCTGTTTTTGGGTATTTTGTCCTACTTTCATTACTTTTCACCATACAAGATTTTGACACTACTGTTAACACACCTACGGGCCAACCATACGTACAATTATTAATTGACGTGTTTGGCCCTCGGGGTGCTACTGGAGCAATGGGTTTTGTATGCGTTTGCGTTTGGCTCTGTGGATTATTTTGTATGGCCAGTAATAGTCGCATGATGTACTCATTTTCTAGAGACGGCGGTATTCCAAAGTTCTTTAGCGTCGTCAATGATAAGTATAAATGCCCAATCAGAGCTGTCTGGCTGGCTGCGACGCTTTCATTCCTACTCTCCCTTCCCTCTTTGGGGTCCAGTGTTGCATTTGCAGCAGCGACTTCAATTTCCACCATCGGTCTTTACATATCATATTCAATCCCTGTGCTCATCAAACTGATTTTCCCAAATCATTTCATAAAGGGGCCGTTCAATTTGGGGATATTTTCTAAATTGATCAACACAATCAGTTGTCTTTGGGTGGGGTTCATCACCATTGCATTTTGTTTGCCATCCTATACACCAGTGAATGCTCAAACATTGAATTATGCCCCTGTAGCGGTTGGAATTGTAGGCTTTTATTCGTTGGTTTCATGGTTGTGGGCAAGTAAGCGCTTCACTGGACCTACAATACCAGGTGCTGGAACTTCTGTCGAAGAAATTGATAGCTATGATGAAATCAGACGAGTAGCTCTGGCAAAGGATGGGGTAAGCTCGTATGTTAGACAAGAATAGTTAGAAGTATAAGCCTCTATTAGCCGCAAATTTAGATAAATATATCTATGTTAACACGCCAAGTTCGGCCTCTGGTCTCCGGCTGAGAAATTCTAAGATACTAAGTGATTATTTTTGAATTCTTTTATCGTATGTACGTCCACGCACATGGGAGTGTCATAAGAAAGGAAATTTTCGTGAAGCTCGCGGGGTTTCGCCGATAAATTTCCCACCAGATTGCTAGAAAATACCCAGGGATTGTACACATCTGGTACTCTTTGATTTTCATTGAATGACCTTGCCAGCGTATTTTTTATATCGCTGATGTCGGCGAGTTGACTCACTGTTGAGATAGTACTGCAAAGCTTGGTGTGATATAGCTTAGCCAATGGAAATTCGCTAGAAAGAGTGGATAAATTTTCTGCAAGACGTCCAAGATCATTCTCGAACACTTCAATTGCATCATGATACTCCTGACAGTTATTATCTTTCATTGATTCGATGCAGATGAGAAGATAATTTGCACAGGCATAAGTAGCAGTTGTTCCATGGCAGTGCAAAAGCTTGAGGTATGTGGCCAAGGATCCAAGACTAATTACAGTAGCAATTGAATACCTTATATCAGATATTAGTCTTTCGATATTTAAACTGGAATCACCTCCATTCAATGCAGCAAGAAGGCCACAGCAGCCTAATGATATCCTCGCTGCATGAACAACAACATGCGACACAGAATTGACAGCTAGATCTGTTGACTGAGCCGTCATTGTAACAGGCTCAAGTAAGAACACCGTTGTGTTTAACAGCTTCTCCAACTTGTGATATTTGTCTATCCACTCTTTATCAATTGTCCACCGAACTTTCCGGGGTAGTAGTGAAAGTTCTGCAATCTCCATGATACAATGAAACCCCACGATTTGGAACACGAATGGTGATGTCTTATACTTTATTAATACCTCTGGACGTTGCACACAAGTTTCAATGGTAATGCAATGACTGGAATCATTGCTGTGAAACAGAGGGTCTTCCAGCGGTAACTTGGTGAAAATGTCTTTCACTGATAGCACAGGCTGCCAACCGGTTCCAATGGATGCAGCTCTGTCATAGATGAACACCCCCCACAGGACTCTTCTCATTTCATCATCAATGGCACCAGTAGATTGTGTGGTTGAATCTTCTTTGCCATTGTCTCCAGAATAGGTCAAAACATCTACCACGTGAATATTCAGCATTTGAATGGCTCTGACAGCGTTACCAATATGGATCCATGCCTGCGCAAGTAGAGCAGATTTATATTCATAAGAAGCCAGCAGCACACAAGATTGAACATAGCAGGTATTAACAGTTTCCTGAAAATTTTCGGCTCGCTGGAAGTTATCTATAGAATCGCACGTTTTCGAATGTAGAATGTTGAGAAGGTAGTTGTATCTTCGTTCATATCTAGCACCAGTCAAGCAAATCGCATACTGCAAGTACATTGGAGGTTTACATTCCTTGTCTGTAGAAGCCATCTTTGCCATATACATCTTCTTGCAAACCACTGGAATAATCATATTCGCTGTGGAGAAATATAGCTCTGTAAGCTCGGATTTTACAGACGAAGACAGGCGGGGTGGATGGATCTTTGAAAGGCTTGTCAGCAGATAATCTGATTCAACTGACCCTGGATTGACTCGATTTATGTCACTCTGATATGTGCTAGCAGTAGTAAGTACTGGAGATTCCGGGTCTGGGCCAGTGTCCGAATCTGAACTGGTTGTTTTCGCACTGCTCGGTACTTCAAATCTTTTCACATTGAGACTGGCCAGCTTCGTTTCTAAATCCTTGATTTTTGCTTCCAGATCTTTTGCATAACCTTTCTTTCTTCCTGATCGTTTCCATTTGAGAGCATATTGACAAGACTTATCAAGGCGGACACAATTGTGACAACGAGGTTTTACTCCGTCACATTTTAATTTGCGATCTCGGCATACCATACAAGCTATTTTAGTCTTTTGGTTTGAAGCATCGTCAGCATTATCGTCTTCCATTTTGGAATGGAATTGATTAAAGTGCAATCGTTAAAAATATCTGTAACGAATTAGGTTATATTCATTTTCTTTTAAATGCTCGCTCACCCAACTGACTACGCCGACTTCCCCGCATTTTAAAGTTGGCAGGGACGCATGGAACAGAGAGATTTACTGGTTGATCGGGCTTCATTCGGTGCCTACCCCAATCTCTTAATAATTTGTAATTACTAACTAAGAATGGCAGGCACACACCTCGCTAGTGTGCCAGCCATATCCCCGATCTTCGGCCTGAGCTGTCAAATGTGATGAGGAGGATGATATCTCCTCCGTGATCACCTGCACTCCGCGATTTAGATGCTGATCATTGCCTAAGTTGTCAAGTTCGCCATATCGATGAGATAAGAATAAGCTACTGTTGTGCAGCATCAATCCTGTGATGAAAAACGTGTTGAACTGATATATTGTATTGACCAAATAGTTAATCTGTTTGACTCGCAGTTTATTCCTCGTCGTACCAATATAATGATACACTGTACGGCAAACTTAGTTCGACTCGCTGTTGTAGTCACACAGGCTTGAGGGTACTAAACAGGAGCCATACCAAAGAAAATAATTTTCACGAATTAATCTGGAATTTTATTCAACTATGTGTTCTAAATGTTGCATATTATAGTCATCTTAGTTATACTGTTATCATTTGACCATCTATCGAAGTGGAATTATCAAATTGGCATGGGGCCACTAGTTCCACCGTTGAGAGAAGTGCGGGGTAAGCGAGATGTCAAAATGTGACAGGTCTTGGCAAAAAGAAACGCACACATGCCAAAACTACTACTCAGAGACCTTCCGAAAGACTTCACCTAGAATAAATTGTTACCTACTACTTATAAGTCACTATAATGGCTCGCTTGCGAGATATTGAAGGTGCAATGATCTAATCGTTCAGAGTAAGGTTCAGATTCCTGGACATTTCGAAATAGAATGTACCTTGTTCGAACTGTGACCCAGCTTATTTAACCGAAGTTAATCGGTTAGAAGTTAAGGATAAATTATGCCTCCCTTTAATAGTATCCAGCTCTTATTTTACGAACAGGAAGCAGACATATACGAGTCTACTCAAGACATCAGACAGATCAAGCAGCTGACAGTTACAACAACACTCAAGTAAATTAATCCTCACCAAGGTCCTATCTATTATTGGCTTCGTATTACTATATTCTCTGTACTCTTTATAGATACCTCTTTATACTGCCACGAACCAGACAGTGAGATCGACGGTCGCATGATGATCACACCACATGATGATGACACCACATGATGGGTGTTGATTAATTCACATGGACATCAATTCTTCAAACAAGATTAAAATATCAGTGATAAAAGTTTCCCAATTCTATCCTTCTATCATGTTCATGTAATTGTACGGCACTGAAGGTGGGAAATTATCTTGTTCAGTTTCAAACGAGACATGTCTTACCTAGCTAGCACCGTATACATTATTATCAAATGACCCGAAGATTCCACATGACCCAAATGACTCAAATGACTCCATTAGAAACGAACTTCGAGACAATAACGAAACACTTTAATTCACGGTGAGCAATTGTTTTGTGTTGACCTCGCTGATCGAGTACTTCAGAACAGAGCCATAGCCGTCGTACAGCCGGATAAAATGAACAAGCCCCCTTGATCAATAAATAAATACGATCCGATCCCATTGCATATCGATATGAATAGACGCGCATGACACCTGATGGCTAAATCGGTTAAAATGACTTGACACTTGCCCCACAATTCTACCCCACTCGCCGTACCCCGCATGTCCCCCCACGATGGAATAACGATTCAGGTGGAGCCATAGATTCATATAAGACGAAAGATTGAGAACGAGGTTTTTAGTAACTAATTCAAATCAGTTGTCAAAATATGTCGGAGCCCGAAATCAAGGCACAAGACGTTTCTCACACCGAAGATGTGGATCTCAAGGATAACGGAAAGGTTCTGTTTGAACTGCTCCCAGACTGGGGAAAGCCCTGGTACCGAATACCTCATTTCCGTCGGTTGAATTTCAGTCTTTTTTTCGTCTTCCTGTCCGGTATTTACAATGGTTATGATAACTCTCTTCTCAACGGATTGCAGTCAGTGGAGCAGTGGCAAACATTCTTCGGAACTCCCACTGGAACAAAGCTGGGTGCTTTAGCCAACGGAATTCTATACGGAAATATCATTGCATTACCATTCATTTCTTACTTCTGCGATACCTGGGGACGAAAGAAAACTATTCTCTTTGGAGCTAGTGTTGTGATGGTGGGCGTCATCTTGCAGGCAGCAGCCCAGGATTTCGCCATGCTGATTGTCGGACGATTTATCTTGGGAGCTGGTGTTCTATGCTGTACAACTGCAGCACCCTTGTTGATTGCCGAAGTCACCTATCCATCTCACAGACCCTACGTGACTGGTTTCTCCCAAGCTCTGTACGGCCTTGGAGGTATCATTGCAGCATGGACTACTTTTGGAACAACTCTTGACTGGGCTGGCAATTCCAACTGGAAATGGCGATTACCACTATTGATCCAAATAGTGTTTCCCATTCTCCAATTGTCATTTCTTTACTGGGTCCCCGAATCGCCTCGATTCTTGGTCTCTAAGGGCAAAATTGAAAAAGCCCGAGAATTCTTAGAGAAATTTCATGCCGGTGGAAATATGGAGGTCGCAGGACAATTAGTTGAATATGAATTAGCAGAAATCACATATGTTCTTGAACTCGAAAAGGAGAGAGAAGGAACTTCATGGCTGGAGTTCCTTAAGACTCCAGCAAGTCGAAAGCGATTGATTATTATGCTATTCTTGCCTGTGATGACCCAATTATCTGGTAACGCTGTTTTAAGTTATTTCTTGCATTTGGTGCTTGATGCCGCTGGAATCACTTCTCAGCGACAACAATTGATTTTCAACGGTGGAATTACCATTTTCAATTTTGGAATCGGTTTCATTAGTATCATTTTCGTTGAACGTCTCGGGCGTCGTCGCATCTTCTTGATCAGCTCTACTTGCAACTGCATTATATTCAGCATTTTCACAATTGTGTCGGCCGAAAATGCTAAGGATAATTTCCAGAATACAGGCCTTGGTCATGGTGTTATCGCACTCATTTTCCTTTTCTATCTTTCTTTCACCATGGGATACTTGGCAATTCCTACAGTTTACATCACCGAAGTCCTACCGTTCAGATTGCGTGCAAAGGGATACGTTGTTCATACCGTCATGCTTACAGGTGTACTTCTGTTTAATGGATTCGTAACTCCCATTGCTATGGCTAACATCTCATGGAAGTATTACATTGTTTACTGTTGTATGTGTGCCTGGCAAGTTGTTATGATCTACTTATTTTTCCCAGAGACTCGTGGTCTGAGTCTTGAAGAGGTTGCTACTGTATTTGGCGAAGATGTTCTTCCCATTGACAATGCCGCTGGTGCAGTTGCTCGAGCTCAGCACAAGCAAAAGCTGGAAGAAGTATAGGTTAGTTCGTCAAGGAGAGCCTAACCCTAATTCGGTAACCCTTCACCCTTATCTGGGTAGGGAATATTTACTCCAAAGATATCAAATTAGCAATATATCAATGTTCTGTTTAAGGTATTGAGATCAACTGTAGTGTTGGTGAGAGAGTATCTTGGAACCGTTTCATTTGTTGCTGTTGGAGATTCAGTATAAGTTTGAAGTATTTGCTAACCAGCTAGTAATAAGTTGAACCTAAATAGGCAATTTCAGGGGTATCAGTCCCACCTTCCGCATAAGGATAAGAACCCTTAAATTAAATCCTGCTCACAGAGATTATTCGATTGGAGCACTGCTTTCGTCTTGTTTACTAATACTGCACCTGACAAGGCTTATGAAGCCAGAAGTTGAATCAGATATTAATTGAGTTGCATTACTAAACCAAAAACAAATTGTCATATTCGCTGAGCTATGACTTTCTTTTCTTTGCAGAGAGCCGCACCGAAGTACTCGATATGGCCCTCTTAGTTGAATACAGCTGATCAGCAAATTCAATATCTGTTCCATCATCAAATTGACTGTATACTTCTATCAACCACTTCGCCAACCCTATCAGAAATTCCATCCCATGCTTTGCCTCGTCCTCATCCGTCATAAACGAATAAAGCTTGTCAACGTGCTGTTGATTCACAATGTTACCCTTGAGTACCTTAATTATCATTGGAATTAACATTGACCGTAGTTCATGATTGCGTTCAGCTTCACTGAAATCACTAGACAGATCACTAAATTCAGGCTCACTTGCAAAGATGCGACGACGGACTGACTTTATCAGTCTGCGACTGGGTATGAGATTGGATTCTTCCTGATCAGATTCTTCTTTTTTTTCGCTGGAATGTGGGTCCTGAGCATGCGCGGTTCGTTCAATCCATTTCTCAATTACATTATCTTCACGATAATAAGGCCCGGATTTATCTAGAGATTGTATGGACATATCATCCGATGATTCCGTTTCAGATAAGGGCACATAGTTCCGCGGATTATAAGGATCAGATTCTGTATCGCCAGAAACTATGTCTTCAAACATATTTTCTTTCTCTGGAGGGACATCTTGTTTCGAGGAGATTATAGTGGGTTGAACAATAACTCCATCAGTTTTCGGAGTTGCATGCTCTACATTCTTGATTTCTCGTTGATAAACCGGACTCTGCCTTATATCCTCTTTATATGCTATATTATGCGATTCAATCTGAGGATTTTTGTGTATGTTAAAGACATTTCTTATCACGTTAGGGATAAATTTGGATGCTAGCGTCGTGAACATGAGATGACATAAGATGACATGGAGTAACGCGTAATCCCAAAAAGGTAATCCAAAAGTCACGTGACTTCTATTCTGAGCTGGGGGTTTGTGCCGAATGCGATAAAAAGTCGAAAAATTGGTTGCGAGAACTCAAGATCAACATCTTTAGATGAGCAGCTGATCATATAGTGATCTTGAGCTCTATTAGAGATGAACCAGAGTTATGCAACATTAAATGACATATCATTCTTGGCTTCTGTCGATACAGCGGGGTAACCGCATCCCTTTCCCTTAGATCCCCGCACTTGATCCAGGTACACCGGCATTGTACGGTATTCAACGGCTAAGGAACTTTAAAGGCAATAACAGCAAGTGGATACGGTTAAATCGCAATTCTACCACACTGGACCCCATCTCGGTTTGTGATCGGCTAAATTGTTCCCCTCTCTAGCCCCATGTCCATTGCTCCGCAATTTCGCCTAATATCACAAGCACGGAGGGTGAAATAGGCCATCAACGTGGGGGCGAAAATGTACTGAGCATATCACAACATAAGGACATTATAACCGTCAGAAATTAAATCAAAAAAGTTAGATATAATAGGCATGAATATTAAAGAAATCATATTCAGTATGGAAGACATGAGAGAGAGCGAAGTTGTTACTCGATATTATACCTGTTAAACCTCTGGTGAACTGCCGTATCTTTCGAAACATGTTTTATTAATATTGACAATGATTTGAACGAAAATATTTGAAATAATAAAATTTCAATTCCAAACTGACTAATGGATAGTTCCTGGAGATATGTGATTGTGATGGAACCTGGCTTATGCTCGAGAAAGGAATACCAGTGGTTCAGACTAGTCTATATACCAGTCTCATAAGTAATTATTAAAACGTCTACAATATTGAACAAACACTATAGAACATGTTTGAGATTTGATGTTGGGCGTCATGTAGAAGAGAAAGAAAGGTAAATCTATTCGTCTATCACAATGTTGGAAATATTGGAAATGAAATGAGAATAGGCACAGCTGGTATCTATTAAACATGTATAGCTGGGAAAGAAATTTCTATGCCATGTACTTTGCTCGAAGTATCCCCTATCCAAACAAATGGAAATCCAAAAATTGTGTCGAATATCCAGGTAAGGATTATACCCAGTATACTAAGGATACGAGAGCATGCCAATTGTTCAAGTCATTGTAGCGTATAATAGGATTAGTGAAGAACTAATATCTACCCCTGTGAGAGTGATCATTTAAAACTAAGCGGGCGCATGCTACAAACACAGAATATGTGAACTTGAACTCATTAACAGATATATACACGACAAACAGGAGATCTACTCAAACCCTTTTCGACAAGACAGAAATCCACTGACTTCTTTAATACTAATAATCAATTGTTTCATTAATTAATTACATGCACATCATTGATGATCTTTTGGACGGCTCCTACAAGAATCATCATGTATTATGCGCCAATGTCGCTTTGCATGAACATACATAAACACAGACACGAACTTAGATGCATATATAAATATCTAGCCTATCCGAATTTCATTTATTAGATTGTTGCTCTATGCCATGTAAAAATAATGATCATTTCTAGCGCCTGCCCCTGACTTCCAAGCGAATTGTCCTTGGCACACCGCGATTGATGTATGCCTGCTAGAGATCACACTGTTTTTGACTACACGTCACTATATCACGTTGAACTTCCACCTAAAGAGAGCATACCTTCAATAATGCCTTTCACACCATCTGTCTCTGGACGCCATGCGTGACATTTTTATGCTATCTTTTTGAGTCAACAAGGGTTTTACCGAAACCCGACCCGATGCTGTATCTCATCGGACAAATTTTTCTGCCTGCAGCTAAGGTGCGTCAACCCTATTTTAGGTACCGTGGGGCACCCGTGGGACCGACTGAGCAAAATATCAATTAAGTTCGATAAGCAATTAATTGATTGTATGGAGGCTGTACATGGAGGTGCGATATGCTTTCACGGCCGTTTGAGCATCTTCATTTATAATTCTTGGCGGCGATCAGCAGTGCCGCCTACTGGGTCAGCTTGGCTGGTAGTCCTCCACTGATTACCTGACAGCGGATTTCGGAAAAACGTGAACTACATTACTTTTTCTGACACCCGGCTAGATTGTTGATGAAAATTCTTGTTCAAAATGGAATTGGTAAGGGGTAATTCATAGAACTCTACAAATTAGCTCAACCCTCGGAACGGCCAAGATGTTTATTCTGAAAAGACGAGTTAGAGGCTAGTGCGGTCCGTTTTGCTTGGCATTGGGGCTGGAGCTGTTCGTAAAAGCTGAAGATACCCAGATGTTCCATTGGTGCCGTGCTTTGATAGAAGCGCAGATCATTTAGGCAATCACCCCCGTTCAGTAAGGGGACGGGGACCACAAAAAATCAGCTGCCGTGGGCCGTGATCTGGCATATTTTTCACTACCCCCGCATCGCTTGATAGCAGCCTAACTTGTTTAGTACTAGTGCTGATTAGAAGCTACTGCTGCTGTCGGAAGTTTTGCCTGAACAGGTCTCTATATTATAATTATCTGCGCGGATCCTACCGTAGCCGCCAGCCCCTCTTTCCCACATGAGATGCACGACACCCTGTTCGGCATCTCAGCTAGAGATTCCAATGCAACCTTTTCTTTTTGCCGCAGTTGACAGTTCCAAATTGGACATTAAGGCCCGCTCACGAAAAATTTCATATAGAGGTCTGATAAGCAACCTTTTCTCCTGATAAGTGGCAACTTCAGTTTAAGATTCATAGAATCTGGATATATCTATCAGACATTCAACCGTAAAAAGCTAGATAAAAAAATCCTCATATATCATTATATATCAGCATAGGAGAGATGAGCAGCGAAGAAATATCTGTTCATCCCTCGGATAACAACGAGAAACATGCTCCGTTGAAAAATGACCTGGTTACTGAGGAAGTCAGAAGTGAGAGTGTTCACCACCATTCAGCGGTTGCTGGTATAACGAGGTTGTTCCGAAAGAATCTGAAACATATCTGTTCAGTTTTCTTTGGTGCTCTCTTTACTGCGTGGTGGTTGTCTATTATTATCCAGAAAAAGACCAGGCACAAGTGGTTGATTCCCACGCTTTTGTGGATGGCAATTATGGCTCGAATCATCACCCTTTATGTCCCAACTCGACCAATTCTTGTAGTTGCTGATTACATTTGGCAGCGAACTGCTGTTCGTATTGGTAACTTCATTCCAGAGGGATATAGGGATTTGGCCGGTGGTGTTTTGACCGTGGCCGTTATTCTGATCGGTACATTTGCAAGTCCGGAAGTCGAGGGTTCTAAGCGAGCTGATCGTGCTATCTCTTTTTTCGGTTGCGTTGTAGCAATTTTCGGCCTATGGCTTACTTCTGCCCATCGAAGTAGGATCGTATGGCGAACCGTCTCTACTGGAATGCTTAGTCAGTTCATCATTGCTCTGTTTGTGCTACGAACTAAAGCTGGTTATGATATTTTTAATTTCATTTCATTTTTGGCAAGAGAGTTGCTAGGATTCGCCGGAGACGGTGTTGCATTCTTGACATCTACTGAAATTTCTCAGCTTGGTTTCTTCTTGGTGACGGTTTTGCCAGCCATTATCTTCTTCATTGCTTTTCTGCATTTGTTCTTCTACTGGGGTATCATGCAGTGGATTATCGTCAAATTCGCTGCATTTTTCTTCTGGATGATGAAGGTTTCAGGTTCGGAAGCTGTGGTCGCAGCTGCATCCCCTTTTATTGGACAGGGAGAATCTGCTGTCCTGATAAAAGCATTTATTCCTTATCTCACCACCGCAGAGATTCACC
Source organism: Sugiyamaella chiloensis (assembly GCA_030578775.1). NCBI lineage: Eukaryota > Fungi > Ascomycota > Dipodascomycetes > Dipodascales > Trichomonascaceae > Sugiyamaella > Sugiyamaella chiloensis. The sequence goes on from JAKTZE010000012.1 coordinate 445,579, forward strand.
AAGTCATGGCTTCAGGATTTGCTACTATTTCTGGATCCGTATTGGTAGCTTATATTGGAATGGGTATTAATCCTCAAGCACTTATCTCTGCCTGTGTTATGTCTATTCCTGCATCTCTGGCAACTTCAAAGCTTCGAATGCCTGAAGTTGAAGAGTCTGTTACCTCTGGAAGTGTATCAATTCCTGATGACGAGAAAGAATATTCTAACGTTTTGCATGCTTTCTCCAATGGAGCGTGGCTCGGTCTTATCGTTGCTGGTGCCATTCTTGCCAACATTCTGTGTATTATTGCCGTTGTTTCTCTCATCAATGCCTTGCTTACGTGGTTTGGTGGGTTCTGGGGTATTCCAAATTTGACCCTTGAGCAAATATGTGGTTATATTTTCTATCCTGTAGCCTTCCTTTTGGGAACTCCTCGACCAGAGATTTACAAAGTTGCTAAACTCATTGGAACCAAGGTTATTCAGAACGAGTTTGTTGCATACTCTATGCTGAGTACCACTGACGAATATAAGGATTTGTCAGAACGAGGAACTCTTCTTGCAACCTATGCTCTTTGTGGTTTTGCTAACTTGGGTTCTGTTGCAACGCAAATCTCTGTGCTTGGTCAAATTGCCCCTGATAGAAAGGGTGAAGTCTCGAGACTTGCCATCTCATCGCTTATTACTGGATGTATCTCTACTTTGCTTTCGGCTGCTGTTGCCGGTATGACTCTGTCGAACTTTAGGGGATATTAATTTGTTTATAGCAATCTGCCAACCGTTTGGAAAATATATTTTGCATTTTCGCTCAACTGTTCTGTATATATAATATGCAAAAGTTTCGTAGAGCAGTATTTCTACTACATGGGCCTTTCCTGAAGCACTTAATTTGATATACAGTACCTTGCAGTTAAGAAACGTATTCCATGCAGGGAACAAATATGCCACTGATTCCCTGTGCAGTATCTCTTGCAATGTCTCGCTCATGCATTCGCGACAGGACTTTATTATCTCCAAATCAACCAGAGATAACTTCAAGCTGATTGAAATACAATGAAGCGCTGCATGTAGGTATTTCATTACATGAACTTCTTCAAATCCTCCTCCGTGTAAAGGCCAGGCACCTCACCGTCATCACCCAAGAAAAGAGTGAGCTTTTGGCCAGGATAGCCCGTTCGCTTAGGCTTGGTGACAGCATAACCAGAAAGTTTATCAACCTCCTCAGAAGTGAGCTTTATCGTCCTAATGTTGGACTCAATTCGCTCTGGAGTAACACTTCTAGGAAGTGCAGAGTATCCTCGAGCCATATCCCAAGAAAGCACTACCTGAGCAGGCGCAACATTGTATTTCTTTGCCAATTCCCCTACATAAGGATCTTCCACAATTTTGCTGTACTTGCATAGAGGAGAATAAGCCACAAGGACAATATTCTTCTCTTTGCAATACTTGGTAAGCTTTTCTTGGGCCAATTGAGGATGTAGCTCCACTTGATTACATACAGGTGGAGACTTGGTAGTAGGGGCTGCTAATAATTCATCTAACAGTCCCGTAGTGAAGTTGGAAACACCAATGGACCTGGTCTTAGACTTTGGAAGCTTCTGCATAAGTTCCCAAGTCTTGACTGGAGTCCAATCAAGATCCAGGTCTTCTTTACCATTTGCATCAGCCGGCTTTAATGGAAGAGGCCAATGGATCAGATATAAGTCCACATAATCTAATCCCAATTGCTTCAAACTTTCATCCAAAGCCTTCTCCGGGTTTCGATGATCAGTACCATGCACCTTAGTTACTACAAAGATCTCCTCTCGTGGAATTCCACTGTCTCGAATAGCCTTCCCCACTATTTCCTCTGTGTCGTACACTGTCGCGGTGTCCAAGTGTCTGTATCCAGCCTTAAGAGCAGCCAATGTTGACTCGTAAGTAATTCCATAGCATCCATAGCCAATAGCGGGTAGTTTATTACCATCGCTGAGAAGGATCTTATCGGTATTAATGGCGGCGCACATTCTATTTTTCGTTAGATAATGCAGCGTCGCATTGGCCCTATTTATAGTTAGCGAGGATTACAACCGGCGCCGTGGGGTGTGCGTGGGGTGGTACAGTAGGCGAAATGTCAATGCAACTTTAAATGATGAAGCCCGTCAATGTTACGGTTTACTAAATCCTGCGAAACAACGCACAACAATGGGTAAAAAGCCTGCTTTAAAAGCCTTTATAGACTAATAAGTCATAAATATTATACTATATTAAATGAAATCCAAAAAAAACAGCCAATTCCCATTAGTAATCGTCGACACGACATGCATATGATTATGCACCAGCTGAGTCACACTTCTAAAAGTAGATAGCCAAAGATACGATAAACGTCAATTGTCGTGAACAGCTGCAGGTCGATGCCATGAAAGTTTGTCAAAATGGAAAAGATGGTGCCGTTCAGTAAACACGTAACGAGCATATACTGTCGCTGCAGCTGAAACTGCAACAACACTCACAATCGACGGGTACCGGAACTGATCTGGAGTCGACCAGATGATAGTGGTTATATATGAAAGCAAATCGAATATATGTTGTAATGATGACTCCATAGCAGAGAATCTGGCTCGATCCTGTGAGTTGACACCCTGCTGAATTTGAATTTGAACCGAAAGGTCGAACCCCCACAATCCTAGTCTAGACGCTATGACGCCTGCAAGCAAGATTGAAGTACCAGTCATCTCTGGATATGTGATGAATCCGTACAACGCCAACAATAAACAGATTGCTTGATAATTAATAAACCACAGACCCGACCTGATGGATCCAATACGAGCAATGACTTGTTTTGTAAACACAGTAGCTGATAGTTCGACAATGACAGCCAATCCTCGGGACAGACCAATGACACTAGCATTGAATCCATCAAATAACAAGAATGCCACCATCTGAGGACCAAAAGACAATACGGTGAAATATAAAAGGCTGATACTTAATGATGCCAGGAACAGCCTGTGCCCGGTGTATAGATGTATCTGGTCAACTAGTGACATTTTACGTAGCGAACTGGTACTCTCATCACCATTCACACCATTTGGTGATCCTCCGAGCTCTGGCTCAGTTTGCACATCTTCCGAATGACTCACTCCTCTCAGCACTTTGGGTATACTTAAAGCAGGAACTGAACGGTATACTCGAGCAATACACCCGTATTCGATCAATACAGATATTATGTTCAGAATGAGAACAAATAGCACCGAATACAGAACTCCAAGTCCGTCATCTACAAACGACATTGCCAATGGACCTAGAAGTTTGCAAAGTAGGTCAATTCGTCTCATACTAGAGTTTAAACTGGTTAAGAAGCTGTCCCTATCGCTGTCTCCGTCACCAGATACACTCTCAGCAATAACGACCACCCAATCCCGCTCCACAATCAGTAGGTTCATAACGGCACAGAGCTTCTCCACACACGCAAAACTAATTAACAGAACTAGCAAACCATACATCACTAAAAGCTTGATGTGTTGTGTCAATTGAAACTTGTCATTCTGGACCAAGATCATCACTACAAATGCAATACAAGAGAATATCACCGCCAACCGCTGATATACAATCGAAAATCGAGCTGCCTGCAGTCTCTCATTTTTCTCCACAAATGAGCCAACACGATGAGATAAAAAGATCCCTGACAATGACCGACACAAAGCATAGGCAGACAAGGGAACAAAATTGTCAGTAAATATATGGGCTAGAAAAAGTGTAGCTCCAAATTCAAACATCCTGGTGTTCCATGTTGAAAACGAATGGGAGATGTATAGGTTTCGCCTGATTTGCGACTCATTGACACCATCACTAAGTAGTGGAGTATTTTCAGAGTTCCTTATATTGGCGTCCATAGATTATTGTTGGTAATGGGAGAATAGGCCATTAAGGTGTCAAAGGACATGCAGTAACTTCTGCGAGGGACGGGTTACTGTCATGCACTGTCTGTTATTTTTTTTGTTTGTTTTCTTGTATCAGGTGTAATTTCAGTTTAATAAATGATATATTTATATCAAAAGTACACATTTGAGAATATTATTAGTTGATAAGTTGAACTGAAATAGATGAATTGACAGCATACAATAACTACATATGGTCACAATCCAGAGCTTAAATGCTTTGTATGCATGGACTCATGCAGATCCCCTAAAGTGCATTATCCATATGGTTGCATAAGAAAGAGGTCATGTCCAGAGATTATATAATAATAAATACGAAATACCTATACCTAGTTATAGAGTTTCCATGTCAATTCTGTATTGAATACATTTTTGTCCAACCACAAGAAGTAAACATCTGACACTTTACTGATCTGCTGATAACTAATGTACTTTTGTAATAACTTGGTTCTAAATTCCGAACTTTTGTTCTACTTGAGGATTTTTATTTCAATTCAACTAGATGATATAATTACTTTTCTTTCGACGCGTCTTCATCTAGTTGCTTTTCAAAATCCTCTAACGAGACATCCTTCTTCCATCTGAATTTGAAAGCAGGATGGGTCTCTTCCACAAATGCATCTTTAACACCTGTAAGATTCTCTCGCAAAGTACCACCTGGAAATTTGTAGTCATCCCAGAACAGACCACGCTTCTTTAATTCCGGAAGGAGTAATTCAACAATATCCTCAAATGTCTCTGGCACCACCGAATATGTAAAATTGAAGCCGTCGACGTCGGCCTCATCGATCCACTTCTCGAGCTCATCGGCAACTTGAACTGGTGTTCCATATATAGTGGGACCCAGCCCACCTATACAAATATGTTTTGCAACTGTCTGCTTGGTCCATCTTTTCTCACCAGGAACCTGTCGTGACCAATCTGCAACAGCTGATTTGATCGCATTCGACTCAACTTCTCTGAGTTCTTCATCGGGACCATAGGTTGACAAATCAATTCCAGTCCAACCTCCAAACAGTGCAAGCGCTCCTTCTTCATCTCCATACTGTGAATAGTCTTCAAATTTAGCCTTGGCCTTCTCTTCAGTCTCCGCTACCACCACAGTCAGCATTGTTACGAATTTGATATCGTTGCCATTTCGACCGTATTTCTCTGCAGCAAGTTTTCTAATCTGAGAAATCTTAGGAGCAATTGTTCGAGGAGCAAAAGTCGATACAAAAACAACTTCTGCATGTTGAGCTGCGAAATTTTGGCCTGCCGAAGAGGTACCAGCCTGCAATAACACTGGAATTCTCTGAGGTGTTGGCTCAGTGACTGCAATTCCTGGCACTTTGAAGAACTTTCCATCATGGTGAATTTCTCTTATTCTATCTGGTTCAGTGAATATACCCTTTTGCTTATCATGGACAACAGCATCATCTCGCCACGAGGATAGAAGCAATTTGTAAACCACATTGACATATTCTTCAGCTTGGAGATATCGCTCATCATGAGGGTACTGCTCACCTGATGGAATAATGTTCCTTGCAGCACTGTCAAGATAGCCAGTGACAATGTTCCATCCAAGTCGGCCCTTTGTCAAGTGATCTAGAGTAGCAATTCGTCTAGCAAGGTGGTACGGGTGTTCATACGAGGTACTAAGGGTTATACCAAAACCAATTGACTTTGTAACCGCTGCCATGGCAGGAATTACCAGACTGGGATCTATCAAAGGCAATTGAGCACCAGAGACAGCAGCAGGACCTGAATTTCTAGGGCCTCTATAAACATCATACACCCCAAGAACATCCGCAATGAAAAATGAGTGAATTTTGCCCTTTTCAAGGATTTTGGCTAACTTGATCCAGTAGTCCAAATCCTTGTACTCTGCTGAATGATCCCTAGGATGTTTCCATAATCCAGGTGCTTGGTGACCACTACATCCCATAACAAATGCATTGATAATAAGCTGCTTCTTCTGCTTGTGTTCAGCCATTTTAATCAGTTACTGAAAAAGTCAATTGACAGAAAAATATAAACGGCAAGCAACTATATATTTATATACACTCAGCTTAAGCCGAATTCGGGACATCTAATAGGAAGATCCCACTTTGTAGTGCAACTGGAGCCCGAGGAGCGACCGTTCGTGCTAATCAGGCCATATCACGACATTGCCAATTGAGATGAGATGCTGGGGTAACTAGTAATTCAGCCGCGTGTCTAATGATCTCAGTCGGTCCATTTCGGGTACAGAATATGCATAGGTGATCATATCTGCAATTAATTCTTGTCACCATAGCTCAGTTGACATTGTAAATCTGAAAACCTTTTTGATTTTGAACTGCGGTGACGTTTTGGATGGTCAGTGAACTGTCGTCCTCTGTTTCTTGCAGCAGCAATATTGCTGGCCAATTTTATGCAAAAGCATATCAAAGTCGGCCGGAGAAATTAGCCAAGCAGCTATTCCATGACTTCTCATGATAGCAGATAACCATGAGATCTCGGTAATGTGCTTCTTAATCCTTTTCTTGATATTAGTGGCAGTTTGGATAACACGCACCAGGCTACTTTAGCCACATCTTTAGTTCCTTGCCCTGTTTATTGAAACCGTGAAACCTTGAAGTAAAACAAGCCTAGCAGGCCTTCGTGTTCTCATCTTAGGACTTGTCAGAATGCGTGACTACTCATCTCCATTGTACCTTACATCTTTAGCTGCAGAAGTTTAGCGACTTGCTGACGAAGGCTGAGAAAAAGGGCTGGTTTATTATCATTTGGTGTTGAAGTTTGCTATTCTCAAAGAGAAGATTTGCTCCAACAAGTCGCTGAGATGTTGTTAACCAAATCAAAAAATTAGATCTGATTGGTTCTGATATTTTAGTCGATTCGGGTAGAGAGTGACTGCGTTTGAGAATATGGAATACAAAGCGAGATAAATCCAAAATTAGTATTACAGCTAATATGGCTTTATGCTTCCTCTGTGGCTTATTTTTTGGTATCATATCCGCTGAACAGAATGGCCTCAATTTCAGTCCTGATTTCATTTCAAGGCTATCAGAAATATTGGGACACGCATTCTGACTGCTACCGACGGAATAGTTGTGACAGGCAATGATGTTACTTATCATATTGGCTCGAGGTGACCACGTTATGTTTTGTCCGTGTGTTCGTAATAATAGTTCAGGATCTTAGGAATCTTTTTAGAGCGATCGAAGATGTCACAGTGTTACGGCAACATGGGGATGACAAAAGGTGGAAATGTAAACACTCGAGAACGATCATTAACTCTTTTTACGGAAACATGCCCTGTCGATCACATATGATCACCTACCAGCAGATCTAGATCTACAATCAGTGGCTGATCTTGAATACGCGCCAGACAGTGCACTTAGCTGAGGTTGTTCTCTTGCCATCAATAATAAACTACTTTTGCAATTACTCCAAATTGGATGGACAATTACTTTTAATTGGAAGGATAAAATTGCTGTTATATGGTATTGGTGAGCTGCAAATAGCTGCATCGATAAACCTGATAAGTCTCAGTCATGTGATCTGCTCCTTGTTAAGGGAAAAGCTGGGGCAAATCACTTTGTTTGATAAGCGCTGTGATCTGCATCAGAGTCGGTTGCCCTGGCGATACTGCAAAAGTTTCTATGAGATCTTATAATGATAGGCAGTGTTAACGGATCTGAAAGATGGCTGTGCACAAATTTCGTTTGACGATCACATGATATCAGTGAATCGCTCGTACGACCAAAGTTCGCTGTCCTGGTTCAAGCATTGTCAGAATCTTGAGAACCTGCATTCTCCACTTTAAGTAGTCTAGGGGTGCTTTGTTCGGCACGTGCATGTATGCAGGTATCCAGATAAGGATAGCTTGAGGAATAGCGGGTACTTTATTTTAGACTTAGAATTTAGGCAAACAGACTGTGCTTACGGTGAATGCGTGTGCTCGGACCTCATGGATGATCTGTATTAATTGCGATTGTCATATCCAAGTTAAGAAATGATCCGCAGACTCTTGTCGCCCATATTTTGAAGCTTCAAATATCGTCGATATTTTGAATGTTGAATGTAGCTACTTTCTCTTTGTTGTCACCTGTCTTGAGTGACATTTTAAGCCACGCTAGTCCCAATTAAGTAGCTCTTGTCCAAAAACAAAATGATCGTGCAGTCAAACTTGGGGGCATCGACCGATCGATTCTAATCAGGCATTTATATATAATTCCGAGGAACTTGCTTCTGCCAGAAGCACATTTGTTCAAGCCTCCGTTTATGACCCGATATTTATAAAGTTGCATAGCGATACGATATGGGTCGGTTATCAAACTTTGAGCTAGTCCGTGTGATTAGTATGGTGTTTATAGTATATCACCACTTTGCAGCACTCACTCCATGGAATTTCAAAGACAAACCCAAGAAGGACAGGGAGGGAAACATCCTGCCAGGCCAAGAAATATACTTTATGACTCTTCGTCATTTCACAGTGGTTTTCACGAAAAGCACTGGTAAGATCGGCGTTAATCTATTTATAATGTTATCAGGGTACTTTCTAAGCTCTCGACGGGTCGAGTTGTCCACTATTATTAGGACATGGTTTAGAGTAGTCAATTGGTCATGGATTATGTTCATAGCTATATACTTTTGTGGGCGACCAATGTCGTATCAGGACTTAGTACGTGCTACTTTCCCCGTCTCGTGTGGGGAATATTGGTTTGTGACTACATATATGATGACAATGCTTCTAAATCCTATGCTGGCAAAGGTTGTGAATCACTTATCTTCCCGAGAGTATGTTGGAACTTTGGCAATATTATTCTTCACTATGTCTGTTACACGATATGTCAAGATGTGGCACAGGATACATGAATATGCCTATTCCAGAGTAATGTGGTTTGCATTTCTATATTTATTGGGGGCCTTTTTCAGAGTGCATCCAAAATTGGTGCCCAAATTTAGAACCAGGACACTTTCCATCTTTTTGATTCTATTTTTCATGCTTGATGGCTATACACTAGTATATTTTTACACTGAGGAGCTGCAATGGGTTAAGGATAGCGGGGGTGTGATGAGTCTAATGATTTCAGATTTTTCCATTCTAGCGTTCTTTATCGCACTTAATATATTTATGCTTTGCGGGAATCTTGAGTTCGAGAGTCCGGCTATCAATAATATAGCAGGGTTGACGTTTGGAGTGTATCTGATTCATGAGAACGTTCTCCTCAGGCCATATATCTGGCACAAATGGTTGCAAGGCAAGCAAAGTTACGAGAAGGATGATTTCTATTTTTACTTTTTCACCGCACCTTTATTTGTTTACTTCTGCTGCTCTTTCATGGAAGCGGTTCGTCAGAAACTGTTCAACCGGTTTGAGACGACATTGACAAAATGGCTGACTCCAAAGATCTCTGATTTTGGTGATCATGTCTGCTCTCTAATAGGGTTAGAGGACTATCATCCAAATGAAAGATCACATTTAACATATGTATGATGATATGACTGTTGCAGATTTCGGGATCATTTTCGGGGGCGAGCCGGGATAATTTAGTCATAAAATCTAGAAAGCATCAATACAACTAATGAACTATTTTTGATTTATATAATTAACTAACTGTATCAAAATTAAACACTGCGTTCTCCATCACTAGTGGAAATAATTTGAGATGTTTTATGATCAAGAGCCTCTTGGCGATGGAAATCAATCAGGCTCACGTCCAGAATCGGACCTTTGTAAGAATTTCGGAGACCTCCAAACCATAACATCAAAAATATCGCCCATAGAGAAACCAATGAAACAGACACCCAGTTCATATTCTGCAGAGTTATAGCTCTAAACTCAGGAAAGCAGAACAATACTAAATACAGGCCTGAGAACATACTAGACACAATGTTGATGAAATATCCAAAGCGACCTAAATCAAAATATCTTTCAGGCAATATCGACCTCCCACGCAATGCAACTATCGCCTGTGGAAATGAGTATGTGAAAATGAAAAACATGCTTTGGCTACTAGTGGCAGCAGTAAATGCTACCGATGATCCCAGCATGACAAGACCATAGCATACAACGAAAATTCCTTCTGCTAATAATGCATTCACAGGAACCATGAACTTAGAGTGAATGGCACCGAAGAATTTTGAAAATGGCATTCCCCCGTCATTTGCAAAAGCACATGTAACTCTTGATGCGGATTGAAGGCCACTGGTAAGACCTCCAAACATGGTTCCAAACACAAAAAATACCAGCAACACAGTAACATGTTTGTTGTGGGTGGACGCCATGTATATTTCAGATATCGCACTTGGGGCATCAATGACATCTTGGATGTTGTCGATAACATATGTGAATGCAAGAGTGAATGGCCATGCGGTTATGAATCCCATGAAACTGGGAATAACCATTGCTATAGATACATACTTTGCGGGGAGCACAATTTCATCAACCAAGTGAGACGCTCCATCAGCACCGAGAAGCGAAAATACAGAATTACCGATCGCTAGCATGAATGTGAACCCATCACTATCCCATCCAGTAGAATTAATGTAATCTGTCCAAACAAAAGAATTCTCTCTGAATCCTGAAGCGTGCATGGCCAGCATGATAACGAATGTAACAAAGAAGCCAATCAATGAAAACACCATAATAAAATTATTCATTTGCGAAAGATACTTTGAACCAAAAATGTTCAAAGCTGCAGCAATGATATAGTATGCGATATAAATCAGCCAGTTCTGATATGTCGAAAACACATAGTCGGGGTTCAAGATGTTTACCATACTCATGGTAAATGTAGCACAAACCTGAGACAGCGAGCTTCCTGCAAAGAACCATGATAGAACACACATCCACCCACACAAGTAGCTCAGGAATACCCTAGACTTCTCGGGAGCTACCATGTATACCCAATGATATTGACCACCAGTAGACGGATATGCACTTGACAGTTCAGCCATTCCAAAGGCAACGAATGTCATGAAAAGTGCACCAATAGGTAGTGTCCACACGACTGAAGGACCACCACCATAGATGAACGAAGTACTAACCGAGCTTGCATAGCCAGCCCATGTACAAGCAATATTATACCCAAGTCCTATCAAGGACAGAGTTGTATACTGAACTCGGAGTTTTCCTTGCCTAACACCGCTAACAACCTCAGTATTGGCGACAAAATCCACAATATCCTTATTATCCATCTTCAACAATCATCTGTAATTAGGTCGCTTTTACCATTTATAAAGTATCGGGGCCTGGTCCAGCACACTAATGGATCTTTATCTTTCAAATGGCCATCCAAATGAATGGTAAGGGAATCTCGTAAACTGTGATAATGAAGTCTTTCCTAATCCGGCAAGTGTGGAAACGCACCCGTCACCAGCGGTATGCAAGATGGAGCATCCGTGCATATGGTGAGGGGCAAGTTGAAGATTCGAATGAATTCCTATTAGAGAAATTCTCAAAACTTGCATTTCTAAGCATGATAGTTAATCAACCAACTATATTAAAAGTATTCTGCCATTTGCTTATCTACCTCAGCAAAACATATTCCGATCTAGCTCAAGATGGTCGACTTCAAATACATTCAGCCCGATGGTCCTGTAGGACAATCTTGTTACACTCATGGGTTTTCAAATGCAATTGTCTTGCCCAAAAATTCTCAGCTGGTGATAGTCGCAGGACAAGCAGGCATAGATCTCAAGACTGGTTCATTAGTTACAAGCTCTACAAAAGCGCAATTTGAGGCTGCATTCGATTGTATCGAAGCCAGTCTTCTGAAAGCTGGTGTAAAGGAAGGATTGAGGGGAGTCTACAAATTTGTGACTTTCCTATTTGATCCTAGATTTGAACCGCTTATGATGGAAATTTGGAGACAAAGGGTTCCCGAACACCGGCCTGTCTGGATGTGCATTGGCTGTCCTTCGTTCTGTCTGGAAGGCATGATCTGTGAGTTTCAAGCGGAAGCAGTTCTCTCGGAGTAGGAAGATTGGCAGTCTAGTCGATAAGCACAAAGAGCGACCAGCCAACCACTCACCTGGCAAATGCTTATCGTTGCTTACTATAAAACTAGATAGACTAGATAGCTAACCGTAACTTCAATATACATACAACTGAGATCGACATCACATATAACATCCTTCCCGATTAGGTAGTATTGAGACTAGTACTGTTATCGCAGCTCACCACCAACTCTATCTTCTTACTACGAACTACTACTGTAGAACACAGATCTGTTCTGTGCGATAGCATGGATCAAGAAAGTTAGTATGGCAGTTATACTTCGTTGGCCTAAGGAGAACTCTTCTAGGAGTAAGATTACATCCACTCCTTCCAGACCACTACGTATTCCAAAGACCAGAAAAGGAAGCCAGTTAAAGTTCATGGAACCTCCAAAATCTCGAGAAAAGTCCTCAAATACATCTACTGTTCCTATACATGACTTTGCCACTATTGGTTCTCCTGAAACAGCCTGGATTGACAAGTTCCTCAGCTGCAATGAGTTTGAACAGTCGATTTCGTTTGACGAATATAGTCCCCTAGATGGTAACCGTTCTTTGCCAGAACAAGGCAATGATACCATTATCGAAGCTGACTATCAGCGTGATGAATCACCAGATTCTCTAGGGCAATTAGCTGTGATATCACCGGCACGATTTGAAATTTTCGATGTAACGAACTCTCAACTCTGCCAATTCTCGCATTGCTTGAAGGTATATTTTGGCACTAATGGAGGTACCACTTGCTTCAAGATGTTCCAGAGTATTGCTCAGTCTTGTTATGCTGAAACTACACTACTTCAGCCTGTTTCTATTGTCACAGATATTTTAGTAAGTCGAACTGCGTCATGGGGAGGAGTGACGAAAAGAGCTAAAGTGGCTTCAGACCATACAGCTATAGTCCGTAGCGAAACACCCATGGAAGTGGTACTGTGTTTTGGATTCCTAAAATATTATCTGCTTCTGATTGCTGATTCGTATCAACAAGTTGGCTATCATTTTGCATCTCTGAAGCAACTGGTTAACCGACTTGGAGGAGTTAAGATAGTCAAAAATAACAAGATTGCAGCGTTCTGGATGCGTGTTTACATATGGCAAGATGCCATTGCTGGTATGATGGTATTCAGGGAAATGACTTTTGAAAAGTCCTTCAAAGACCTGGTGTTCGATAAAGAATTGTTAGATTCAGACCCGGATTCAAATATGTACAGCGTGATTGGCTGTCCAGACGACTTAGCATCGATTCTTATTGATGTTGCTTATCTCGCTGGAAAGTTCGGTACAGACGCTTTCGAAACTGCTTCTAAAATCCCACAGGAGGCATTATCCCAGATACAAAGCATCATGTTTGAGCTGTGCATGTGGGAACCGCGTGTAGACAGTGAAGGATCAGAACAAGCTGCCTCCATCCGACATTATCTCGGTACTTGCTGGAAGAGCGGTATCCTTATTTATATTTATTCGGCATTTTACAGGCAAAGTTTGGATAGTCCACAGCTTGAGATTCTTCGAGAACGAATTCTGGGTCCTATCCTTGACTTTCCGCCTGAGGTCACTAAACAGATTCTATGGCCCTTTGTTGTAGCCGTGGCCGATTATGACCCGTATGATGTGACAGCTCATGCCAATGCAATATCCGTTCTAGAGATCTGGTTTGATGCCACTGGCGGTACTGGTATGTTTAAAACGATAATGGAGTTATTATTGGATATCTGGCAAGTCAGGAAGCACAACCAGTCTCGGCGATGGTGGCATATTATTCGAGAGAGATTTGTGGAGAAAGGCGAGTGTTTATACACCTAGCAATCATTTATTTTGCACGCTATATATATTTATCTAGAAAATAGATTCCGTCTATTTGCTGTCTTCAATTTCATTTTCATAGCTCACCTCTCCCAAGCCATCTCCAAGATCATCCATGTTTGTGTCCTTTATATAGTAGTACGTCAAGGGATACAAACACATTGTGCCAAAAACTATAAAGGCCCAAGATGTTCCAAACATGAATCTAATAGAGTAGTTCTGCAGATCCAGGGAGAAAGCACACACCATACATGCTGCGGAGAAAAGTCGATAATAAGCTGCATATACTGACAGTGGACCAGGATCATTAGACATTGCTCCCATGAAATAGTAAGCGAAGCATTGCAGGCACGAATCCATGAATCCATACATTGTATATAGGAAACAGTACCATCCAAATCCAGAATCAAAAACGTCCATTCTCTCTGACTCTGGAAGACCTCTTACGGTTTTCACCATTGCAAAATAACCACCAATCCATACTGCAGAAAATATGATGAGAATATAACTTATTCCTGAATAAACTCTTTTCCGTCTAGTCATAGGAAGTTTGTCACAAATAAGATGTAATACCCACGATGCAGGTATTTCAGCCAACGAGAATGTCAGCGCGTTGAGTGATCGTGCTCTCGTAGTAAACATGAGTCCATTGAAATCATTTGATTGATAAACTGAATAATAATTGGTTGCCCAGCAGTAAGGCCAGAAAAGTAGAACTTGGGGCTGGTCTCTTGTAACTGTCCAAATGATTTTCATCTCCTCCCAGAGATTTTTCTGCTTCTCGATTTCAACCTTGGATCCATCTTCTCGGATCATCTTTGGTATGGGATAGATTGTCAATCCCCACGCAGCACCCATCAACATGAGAACTAAAAGACCAATATATGTTCCATCTGAAACAGTAGAAGTGGAATTATTCCAATTCTGCGCTACTGGGATGCATGATCCAACTACTGCTCCCATCTCGTAAACGCTCCAAAATATTGCAACATAGAGAGCTTTCTTGTCCTCTGAAGCATAACTCATGATTGCTACACCTTCTGCTACCCATAGGAATGCAGCACTTACTCCACACCATGCTCCTCCAAATATCACAAATCCAGTGTTGTGAGTGTGATTATAACACCAAAGTGAAGCTGCATAAGCTGCATATCCAATGGATCCAAATACCAACGAAGTTCGAACACCAAAATAAGAAAGGCACCCGGGTGCTGCGATACACAGTACTAAAAATACTGCGTAGAGGGCGATATTCGACTGGTCAGAAAGAGTGGCTGTAGCTTGCCCAGCTCCACCTATGGATAACAATACGTTGTACATCCCAACGGTGCTAAATAAACACATTCCTAGAAGACCTGCCTGGAGTCTCGGGTGACTCCATGGTGGAATTGAAAATGGACCAATCTTAGTCCATTTGGGAAGTTCATAAATATTCGCAACATTTACCACAGGATCTGCTTTGCTTTCCATGAGATCCATTGTGCGGGTAATACAGCCAGCTAGCAGATATCTGTACCATATTTATTGTTTCAGTCGAACTGTAAAATAGTCTCCAATACTGTTATCTCACTGCCTTATCGTTGAGCTTCTGTTTCCCGAATTGGAAATTTTTGATTTGTATGGTTTTATCTCTGCCGTCACTGCTCGAAAGGTCCTTCGGCCAAAAGGATAGACAAAGGTTCCTAGATAGGAAATAGAATGATTAATCGAGCGATACGACGCATGTAGTAATCGATAAGAAAGCGGTGATAACCGATCCGATGATCAGTGCGTGGACTATAAGATAAGCACAAGATTTGAAGTATTGGAGCAATCTGACTTCCGACTTCTGAAATGACATCAGAAATAATTGGATATGTTGAACCCTGGGTAGCATTTGCTGGCTCATCAATTGATGTAAAAGTCTCAACTACTACTAGCACGTATAAACACAGTTTGGTGAAGCTATTTCAGGGCTATGAACACGAGGGAGGAGCTCCAATTAAAATTACGCCTGTAGAATCGGTGGAAAGCGCTGAGCATCAAGGTCATCATCAGGTTTGCAATAGTGGTTCATATGGATATGTTGAAAGGATTGATATTCCCAAATGGTCAAAATCATTCCAGTTGTCGGTTTGGGTTTACCCGACATATCTAAAATCTGAAGATCCTCAAACCATAGTATCTTGTACTAACCTCAATGTCTCTATCGCAGCCGAAGGCAATTTCCAAATTTCCTTGGGTTCCCAAGAAATTTCCACTAAAGGAAAATTGTCGCTCAATTTATGGCAGAAATTAACTGTCAAAATCACAGCGGCAGGTGTCAAGATAGCTGTTTCTCGAAAGGCTACTGGAGTGGCTGTTGCTGGCAAGGGCTTTGAAGAGTTTCAGTCTATTAGCCTGAGAGAATTCAGCCCTATTGGACCACTTTACTTTGCTGCCACTCCTTACAAGACATGGCCAATCCATTTCTTCAATGGGAAATTAGATAGCCCAACTATTTATGTTGATGATTCTGTCGTAGCACAATATGACTTTTCAAAAGGAATTGAATCCAACATCATACTTGATCAGGTGAATGGCATGCATGGCGTTGTTGTCAATTCACCGATCAGAGGTACTACTGGATTTGATTGGGATGCGCGATGCCTCGATTGGAAGCAAGCCAAGTATGGATATGGTGCAATTTATTTCCATCAAGATGACTTGGATGACGCTGGGTGGAATACAGATTTCACTATTTCGCTCCCAACAGATTTGAAGTCTGGTCCGTACGCTGTACTAGTAACTGCAGAGGGAGGACTTGAAGATTATATTACCTTTTTTGTTCGACCAGATCCTAAGAACCATGCAAGAATTGGCTATATCATGTCGACGTTCACTATAATGGCATATGCAAATGAGCATCTATATGAGAGTTTCGGATCCCGTGAATCGGTATCTGTCGCCATTCACAGGGACAAATCATATCATATTCTTGCAAATAGACCGGATCTTGGCCCTGCCTTATATGACAGACATATCGATGGATCAGGTACCGTATATGCCACATCAAGGAAACCCATGGTCAATATGCGACCCAAAGAAAAGCATTGGGGATTTGGTGGGCCACGAGCCTTCGGTGCTGATCTACTGGGTGTGGGGTTCATGGACTCTTTAGGAATAGATTACGAAGTTCTGACTGATCATGACGTTCATGAATTTGGGCTTGGTGGTTATGATGTTGTGTTAACTGGGAGTCATCCAGAGTATCCTACTAGACAAATGATGGATGCATATTATGATCTCACCAAAAATGGTGGCAGATTCATGTATCTGGGCGGTAATGGTTTTTATTGGGTCACTACCTATACAGAAGGACGCATTGAGGTTCGCAGGGCTGGCCACGGTTGTAGGGAGTTCGAACTGCCGCCGGGCGATGGGTTTCATTCGATGACCGGCGAACAGGGTGGCTTGTGGAGATATGTTGGGTGGCCATCAAATCAATTAGTGGGAGTTAGTAGTAGTGCTTGTGGTCTTGGTCCTGGTTGCGGATATAGTCGATCCAGCAACAGCTATGATCCAAAGTTCGCTCCATTTTTTGAAAACATCTCAGAAAATATTATTGGTGACTTTGGTTTGATAGGTGGCGCTTGTGGTGATGAAATTGACAGATACGCTCCTGAGTTTGGGTCTCCAGATAGCTGTGTTGTGTTAGCCAGTTCTACGGGACTTGGAGATCACTACTCAATTTTCAATGAAGAGTGTATGTTTCCTATTGGTGATACAGTTGGATCGAGGAATCCAAAGATCAGATCCGATATTGTATATCTTGAGACCGAGGGTGGTGGTGCTGTCTTTTCTGTTGGATCTATTAATTGGTTAACTGCAGTAGTGTGGAACAATTACAACAACAATATTGCCAAGCTTACTGCTAATGTTTTGAAATACTTTAGTACGACAGTCAACAAAAGATAATTCATTTTCCCTAAATATCCTAATTTCAATAAAAATTTACTTGGCTTCTTAAAAGATCACATCAAGATCACAAAAAGATATTATGTCACTAACATGGGAAGTCGTGGCATGATGGGGGTATATGAGAGTTGATGGCATCATAAAAGTGTCATATAGAGATCTCCGTGTACTCACGTTAAAAATAAAGAGGCCCATGAGAGCAGGTCTGCGTTGATACTCGTTGATCGTTGATCGGTACCGCATGGGTGATGATTCAGTAATGATTCAGTAATGATTCAGTAATGATTCAGTAATGATTCAGTAATGATTCAGTAATGATTCATTTGCATATTAACTCAATAACTCAGACACTGCCAGGGATCATGTCCTTGGAAGTGTCTACGCTTCTTGAAAGGAGGATTGCCGGTGGGAAAACTACAAGGAGGATTGCTGGTAGTTTCCCTCCTTTTGCGGTTTCTGGAAAATAGGGTTAGGGTAATACATAGTTTTCGCTGTAAGCTATTACATGAAGTATTAGTAAATTATTATTTGTCTCACAGCTTCGTTACAGTTTGGACATATATAAGTACGAAAAAGTAGCCAGAGTCATTAATAATTCTTATTATCTTTTGATTTCTCCCTGTTGATTCAAAATCTTGAGGATATTTCATGCCCAGAACCCCAGACCATGCATGCACCCCTGAAAGAGGTCTAGTGTCAGAGTTGGTGGCAAACACCACTAATTCGGATGTGATCTTCGCATAATCTTCAAACAGAAGCCCCATTCCATAATATTTCATGCCAACTTCTCAGTACAGCGCCAACTGGAAAAGATATAAATTGAGGCCAATTCCCACTTTTGATGATTAGATTTCTTCCTCCTCCCTTCCACATAAAGCAAAACGGAAATAAATCTCTTAGCATGAGTCTAATTTAAATTGATACTGAGTGGAAGTGGTGTCGAATAGGATGATAATCTTTAGGCACTTGTGGAGATCTTGTGTCTGTGGAGGCCACATCAAAAGACAGACCTTGTGTTGACTGACTTGGGCCCTATGAGGTCTCTGTTTCGATACACAGGTGAGTCTGCCTCCCGTTTATGATGAGCTTCTAGCTGGCCCCCTTGCCTTCAGTAGTGATAGTAGTGGCCCTACTGTTGTTGAAGAAGGGTCGGTGATGACGAACCTCCATCAGATTGCCATTACCTACTTGTGTACTTGTGGGGATCTCGTGCACCTGTTGATCTACCAGTTGATATGCAGTGATTCTGTGCTGTGGATATGCAGTGAGTCTACCTGTTGATATGCAGTGAGTCCATCTCCTGTTGATGAACTTCCACCTCAGTGAGTCTAACGCCTGTTGACCATGAATTTCTACCTGTTGATATACAGTAAGTCTACGTCCTGTTTATGATGAACTTCTAGCTGACCCCTTACATAGTAGAGCACTTGTGGAGATCTTGTGCAACTTTTGATCTACCTGTTGATATGCAGTGAGTCTACGCTGTGGATATGCAGCGGGTCTACCTGTTGATATGCAGTGAGTCCACCCCTGTTGATGATGAACTTCTACCTGTTGATATGCAGTAAGTCTACCTCCGGTTTATTATGACTTCTAGCTGACCCCTTACATAATTGTGCACTTGTTGTAGATCTTGTCCACTTGTCAATCTACCTGTTGATATGCAGTGAGTCTACGCTGTGGATATGCAATGAGTCTACGCTGTGGATATGCATTGAGTCCACCCCCTGTTGAGAACCTCTAGCTGACCCCGTGACCTTCAGAAGGAGGGTGTGATGACATCTATCTGACCCCCGTCAGGACACTCTTTTGAAATGCCTTTTTGAGGTTATAACACAATCTTGGGACTCTATCCATCCGGCGAATCCTTCCGCGGTGTTGAAAGATATTGATTCCTGGAAAACAAGGAATCCTCTTGTTTTGCTTACCACGAAGTTTGTAACACTGCCCATCCGGCAAATTAATCCGCAGTATTGGAAGGTTGAGGCTCCTGGACACTGATAATCCTCTCTTTTTTGTGGTTCCATTACTTCAATATGAGTTCTATTCGCTCTGCGAGTGCAACAACTGCAACATCTACTAGCCGTTGTCACAGAGGTCTAAATTTCCTTTTTAGGAAAGAGTCTCTTATCAGCAATGTGTTCCCTGCACCTGTTGCAGATTTCCAAATGGGGCTAGTAGCTCAGATGAGCCGATATCACAGGCACATATCATACACTTGCCGGAAAAAGGAAAGCAAATATATGCAACTGCATAGGAGGGATATTATATATAGATTTAGTCAAGGTGTCAGAAGCAGTATCAACCCACACAATGACCGCACAGCTACCTCTACGAACTGCCGACATCGACCCCCAATCATTGCCAAAGGTGCAAAGATTCAAGTCTGACGCACCATTGAAGGACATTGTTAAAGCACTCGCCGATGCTGGAGGTGTGATAATTGAATCGCTTCATACACAAGAAATGATGAAAAAGTTGGAAAGTGAGATCAGATCAGTCCTGCAGCAGGATGTCTCCTGGAATGGCAATTTCTTCCCAGCTGAGACAAGACGATGTGAGCTAGTTGTGGGTCAATCTCGAACTGCCGCAGACTGTGTTCTTGGAAATGAGCTGTTTTGGAAACTCAGTCAAGCTTTTCTCGAAGAAGTTAATTGGTACTGGTATGGCCAGGAGAAGCAGTGGTGTCGGGCAGCCCCCCAATTGAATACATCTATCGCATTCTCTGTGGGGCCGGGCGCAGCCAACCAACCTTTGCACCGAGACGACCATTGTCACCATAACAATATGACTGAGATTGATAGCTATCCTCTTGACCAGCTTCAAAGGCGCGAGACTCTGCTTGGATACTTTTTTGCTGTCAAGCAGACTACAAAAGCAAACGGAGCTACTCGATTTATTCCCGGCTCGCATCTGTGGGGTAAAGACAGGGAGCCATCTGACCATCTGTCATTCTACGCTGAGATGAATCCTGGCGATGCACTAATGATGCTGGGATCCTGTTACCATGGTGGTAGTGCTAACACCACTGCTGGTGAAGAAAGACTCGTTGTGGGTGCATTTTCCACCAAAGGATATTTCCGACAGGAAGAGAATCAATATGTTGGAATTGACCCAGACACTGTCAGATCTTGGCCACTTGCCTACCAAAAGCGGGTTGGATATTACGTTTCTGAACCTTGGTGTGGCCACGTTAATAGCCGAGATCCCATTTTAAAGCTCAACCCCAATATGAACAGTAAAGATGCTGCGTCCGATCTTTTCGGGAAAATACCCATCGAGGCCTATCAGCTCGAAGTTTAAATACGATTTCTAGATCTAACTCATTCTTTTAATACCATTATATCTTTTAAAAATGTTCTTGTAATTAAATAGGCCCTAGGCCCAACCAGCTTATCTGGATCTCGTCTCCAACATTGATAAACCCTCTACAATTTCTATCACCTTACGGACCTGGCAGCTTGTCATGTTGGGGAGACAGTGATCCCATATATCTTGCTCTGAAACACTTCCAGTATCAGTTAATACAAATAGTTGACTGAAACACCAATACCGTCAGCAGTTCGAACCACCGAGTGAAACAAAAACTCTTCCTCAATTTCGAATGCGCTTTTTCTGAAACTGTCTAAGGAAGAAACTCCACATGAAAGGGGAAGTGCTAGCATGGAACGGGAAATCTGTAGCCGAATGTTCCGCTATTGTGATTAACCAAGCTTCTCAGATAAAGTGGCGCAACTAGACTATGATATCTTGCAACGCTGAGTCAGTCATTATGAACCTCCAATCTACCGAAACTTGGCCAGGAACACCAGATAACAGCCTGATTTTCCACACATCTTTTACTATTTCCATCAATCTTCGTGTATTAGAAGTTCCTGTCGCAGTTGCAACTAAATTCAAATATTCTTCAACAAGTTGCTGATGCCTCTGGTCGCACGATTCGATCGCAACGATAAACAACGGCCATATGTTGATGCTTCGTCCTCCCAAGCTGAAATACTTCTCCGTATATATCAAAGCCTCTTCAACCAATAAAATCAAATCTGATGGTACAGCATAGAGTAGAACACATCTGTAGAAAATATCCACTGCACAGCGGCAAAGGAGTTGATGGTACATCATCCGTTCCTCCGACTTGGAGTCTGGTAAGTTGTAAGGTACTGGTTCAAAGGACTTCAAATCATCCTCAATATTACACACTCGCATGAAGTAGTCTTCTCTAGGCTCTTCAACCTCTAGTTCATAGATACGACAAAGTATACTAAGTAGATAATGAGGGACTCCTCCGGTAAACCCATATGTAATTGTTGTTTTGCCTTGGGAACCTTTTTCTAATGCATATTGGATGGTCCTGATGCCCCCCACTGTTTTCAACAGCTCAGATGTGGATTCAGGAAACGATAAGCAAGAGACAATACACATGCTCTGTAAGATGTCACCTAATATAGGCGACTTTAACCATTGTTCGTCTTTGTCACCGGTCACCATCTGCCATGCGCTAGACATTAGTACCTGCCAGCGCCCTGACCGAGGTGAATAACGCTCCAAAATACATAGGTACACAATCGTTGCTAAGCAAATAACTTTTGACCGATGATCGTTTATATCCTTCATAAGGTTTTCTAATGCTCTATAACTTCTGTTGTAATATTTCACGCCAATATTATGCATCTCTGGTTCACCTTGGTGGATATTGGCAAAATGAAAAGCTGCAGTCGCAACAATAGCTGACATTAACGGATCTCCTTCCATCGTAGCAATAAGTGGATATCTGAACTTATATGGGTTCACCGAACTGTCAACTGGAACAAACCGCGATGCCATAGAATCAACAAAATGCATGAAAAGTCGTTTTTCCTCCTCGGACCGAAAAGTAGTAATATTCGGACTCGTTACTAATCTATCTTGCCATACAAATGCTGGATCAAATGCATCTTGAAGCGCTTTAACACCTGTCTGGGCGGGCGACAGTCTACTTTCCACCGGCAAAAACAGGACTCCAAAAGGTCCGTAAATCCCATTAACCGTCATTTCCATGTGCTTCGAGACGTCATTGTAATATAAATCGAGGTCTTCAGTAGTTGATATATGAGCTAAACCGTTCCATTTATTAATATTAATAATTTGCCTTCGCTCCGAGTGGGCGTAAGTCTTATCATCGCTGACCCAAACCAGTTTTATGGAGTAGTCACAGGCCCTGCCTCTTTTGACACAAAATCCACAAGATGGTCTGCCTTCGTCACATTTGACTTTCCTTGAACGACATATCCAGCATCCACTATATGTCTTTCTAGCCATTCGTGCTCATAATAGATCACGTTCAAAATCGCCTGGCATGAACGGTCATACCAAACAGCGAAATAGGAAGCCAACTGCGACGCATTATCCTTTTTGGGCAATGGGTAAGGCCTGATAAGAAAAAGAAAATATTGCCAGTTCTTATTCAAGAATTCTCTGAATACAAAAGATAATCTATCTATTGAACAGAATTATTTCTATACTAAATGTATCAAGTTGTTAAAGTTTGTAGGACTGTGAATTTTGACAATGCCTGCGTTTCTGTATCGAACAATTGCGTAGCGTAGTCAAAAATCACGGAATTCCTTAGAGATTATTAAAAGAGGGATGAATTTAAAGTAATAATATATATAGCTCATAAAAACCTGAAATGTTTATGCGTTGGGTATATATTTGATGGGCAAATTGGGGGAAATAGATGTAGTAGCCATTACAGAAGGCAACATGCGAGAACGAAGCGGGAAATGAACCACGAGAGTGGAGCTTTGCGGGTGAAGTCTTTCTATCAATATTTTGGACCTGCATCACTTTTATCGCAGATTAGCACAGCACATAGCTTTTCAACTTGGGAGCGAAGCATAACAGGTCAAATTTGCCAGCCAATGAAATATATACATGCAGATCATATCCCGCCAAAAAATGGATATCAATAATGTATGGACTTTTCGGTATGGTGGAGCAAGCGCAATTAGTGGTCAGTATGATTATTTTAGGAGTTAAACGAATATTCTTAAGAAATTCGACGATCTACAGGAAGCTTGTAGATTTTGTTAATCTAAACTAACTAAAGTCCCCTTGCCCTTATCGATAAGAAAGTTAGTCAGGCATAATTTGGATGACAGATTTGATATCAAAGAAAAGCTATTAGTCGGATATTCTTTCGCATTTAATGCGCTTCTTTAAAGATATTAGCTATCTGATAGGACTGGCTGAGTTAGTTAGTTAGTAGTTCGTTTATTGTCACACTTTGTAACCACACAGAGTTGACAAGGTGTTACCGAGGTATTAATTATATGATACATAAGTAAGATCCCCATCAGGTTGACATGAACTAAAACTAGCACTAATTACATTTAGAGGCACCATTTCCATTATATTTATGTACATTTCTGAATCAATACTGAAGTAACAGAAATAATTTAAAAAGACAGACAAAAATTTGAATCCCAGTACGAAGTTCAATTCCCTTTGTAGCAGTAACCATCCCAAGTTAAGTGAGCGGGATTAACCATTCCGAATGGACCAGGTAGCACTTAGTAATAGTTATTTATTATTTAAGCCCCGTCAAAATTCCGTTACAATTCCGTCTCTATACGCCCACGCTACGAGCAAAAAGTCTATTTCCGTCTCCGCACGGGAAACTGCACGGAACCCCCGCCTGTTGGCCCCCGCAGCTTATCAGATGCACGAGGTATGTGGGATAGCAAACCCCCACTCTACACAAGACTAAACCGCATTAAGTAACAGGCGGGGGCCAAGTATTAGGTATATATGGGCCCAATGTGGTTAAACAAAAGTTAGCTTGTTTATTCACTCAGAACTAGCTATGACGGTTGATGAGAACAAAAAGTACGGTGATTTCCGAGACGACCTGTTCGAAAATGGCTATGCGGTCGTCAAGGGAGTGATGTCGGCTGAAAAGGCCAAGGAATACCAGCAAAGAGCCATCGACTGGCTGTCTTCGTTCTCTCCGAATTTCGATATTAATAACCCGGAAACGTGGGTCAAGGAAAATATGCCAGTTATCAGCCATATAAACACTTTCAGCAAGTATGGTGTATCGCATGAGAAGTTCATTTGGGACGCTAGACAGGAGAAGGGTGTTCTTGATACATTTGCTACTTTGTGGGGTACGCGCGACCTATTAGTATCGTTTGATGCTCTAAACATCACTCTTCCAAACCGCAAAGACAAGTCTGCCAAGGGTCCATGGCCTCATATTGATCAAAGCCCTATGAGACGTGGCCTATCGTGCGTACAGGGCATTATCAACTTATCTCATGCCGGTCCTGAGGACGGAAGTCTTGTGGTTATGCCCAAATCCCACAAGATGGTTGAAAAGTTCTTTGATGAGCATACTGACCCCGCCACATGGGACAAGACTGATCAGTATCTGTTTACCGTAGAGGAAATTGAGAAGTTCAAGGAGGAAGGATATGTTCCCATCCGAGTCCAATGTGAGCCTGGAGATCTGCTGCTATGGGATTCCCGAACTATTCATTATGGAGGAGAGCCTACTGAGAAGAGTAATGTAATCCGAACAGTCATTTATGCGTGCTTCACTCCTGCTAAGTGGGCTACAGAAGAGGCTATCGGTTTGCGACAGAAATGCATGGAAATGTGGTCAGGCACTTCTCACTGGCCCCATGACAACATCAAACCCCGAGAGAATATCGCACTGCTGGATGATGGCACTGAATGCCCTTATAACAGGTTAGAGCCCAAGGAAAAGCCTGAATTCACCAGTCAGTTTAAGAAATTGGTGGGCTTGGAGGCATACTAAGTAATTTTTCAAAGTTAATAATAGATTCAATGGTGACAATTCTAATTTGGGATTCCAGTGGCTATTATCAAGGTACACACAACTATATCATAGTTTATATGATACAACTGTCATCAGGATGTATGATAAAAATTCCTGGATGGACGCTATGATCTGCAAGATCAAATTAGACGTCACGAGAGGGCTGAAACATAATATCTTTGATAGACACTATGACTACCGAGAGAAGTTAGATGTCACGCGAGCACTGAAACATAACATCTTTAATATCTTTTGGGTTACATCGCTGTACTGCTAGTGTAACATGATATAAGATATTGGTGGTACCCTGCACTGGTGCCGGCATGCATGATTGCAATCATGTAATGCTAATCCGACACACCCGCGGCCAGATAAGAACCATTTTGCATATAGAGGGCTACTGCTGTCAGCTGCCAAGATCCAATAACCAGTCGTAAGAACCAGATAAGCATGTACGTCGCTTGATATATGAGCGGGGGATCTGCTTCAAGCGCTGTAACCGGTGGGGGAGATATTATTGTTTAGTGGCTATAAATATAATGCGTTGTCGTAATATCACAGCCAGGCCTTACGCTTTTAAAGTATTTACATAATGTCTGTGGAGGACGTGGGTGCAATTGATTTTTCTTATCGACTTTTTGGAGTCAGAATCCCCAACTACCGGCGGCCAATGGCCCAAGTGGCTGTGATGGGATTTATGGCATTTATGACAGTAGGAATGTCCAGTGCACTTGGTGGTGCTGGTGGAGGAGGACAGGAGAATACTTTCCAAAGCACAAATGCAAATGTTGCTATTTATTCAACTTTTGCAGCTTTAGCATTTTTTGCTGGTACTCTCTACAATAAGCTCGGAGCTAGATTTTGTTTGATTTTTGGTGGCTTTGGCTATGCTTTGATGTCTTCAGCATACTTGGCCGTTTCTTATCTCCATGACCGAGCAACCCCATATATTGTTCTCGCAGGTGCTATCGAGGGTCTCTCCGCAGCAATGCTGTGGACGACTCAGGGTGCAATCACCATGGGATATCCTTCTGAAAGTCAGAAAGGAAGAGCATTTTCTCTTTTCTGGTGCTTATTTCAGGCAGGGGGTGTAATTGGATCAATTATCCCTGTCGCTGCTAATTGGCACAATACTGCTGGAACCCTTACGACCGCTACTTATGCTATCTTTATTGTCCTTATGTTAGTTGGATGTTTGACACCACTTTTCTTAATCCCAGCATCAGAAGTGATTCGTGAAGATGGTAGCCGTGTTGTCATCCCTGAAATGCCTACATGGAAATCCGAACTTGTTGGCTTGTTCGAATGCTTGATGGAGAATAAATTTATCTTAACGCTTTTCCCCCTGTTTGCTGCATCCAACTGGTTTTATACCTACCAGCAGAACGATTTCAATGCACCCAACTTCACAATTCGAACAAGATCATTTAATGGTCTCTGGTCCAACCTATTTAACTGTGTTGGTGTTATTATCGGTGGAGTTATATTTGATTTGAAATATTTTAGTCGAAAAACCAGAGCTAGATATGGATTGGTGATTTTGTTCGCTCTTACGATGGTAATCTGGGGTGGAGGATGGGCATTTGCCAAAGACAATATCAGGGGCCATCCTCCAGCCGAGCTTTACGATGTCACTCAGAGCAAGAGATACAGCCCATTGTTGATCGAATATGTATTCATGTCATTCTATGATGGATTTTTCCAAGCGTACTGTTATTGGCTAATGGGTACTCTCTCCAACAATTCAAGGAGATTGGCACACTATTCTGGTTGGTACAAGTCTATCCAAAGTGCTGCTGCAGCAGTAGTATGGAGACTAGATGGAATCAAAATCAGCTACAGGTCCATGTATATTTCTACATGGGTTATTATGGCTGGATCTGTGTTGACTACTATATACGTGTCTTTCTTCTTGGTTCCTGAGCATGTTGATGATGAAATGGAGGCTCTTTCCAATGCTAAAGTAATCTCTTCTGATGACAGCAGTGATATTCAGAAGGATATCGTTGTCGTTGAAGAGAAGCAAGTAGTGTAGATCTGTGATTTATAATCTATGATTTATATGTACAAGATATCCTTCAATCTGGCACTTATTAGGTTTTGTTAAACATATTAATAAATGAATATCGTGAATAATTCAAGAAAAAATGAGGAAGAATATGCCCTTGGTATTTCATGGGCACCATGATAATTATCTCAGGACTTTCATACAAACGTTAATTCAATAATAGCTTCTTTACATGACAAGGAATAATCATACTTCTTCAGCTTGAAAAACTGTGGGTCGTTTACCGCTGGTAATATCCTCAACATGTTCAACGTCGTTGTCGGTCTTACCAACGAATTCAGCCTGGGCAGCGGCTTGGTGTCCCTGAGCCACTTGGCCATCAAAGATAAGAGATATCTCTTCCAATGTCAGTCCACGAGTCTCTGGGAAGGACAAGATAATGATCGCAAGCCAAACAGCATCTAAACAGCAATAAACAATATAATACTTCCAGCTGATGTGTTGTAATGCAACCGGATTCGCAAAACTATTAAAAACTGATGCCGATGTAGTGGCTACCTGATAGAAAATATTGGCCTTCGATCTCAACTCGAATGTTGAACATTCCTGAACGTACACAGGGGCGATCGGCCCAGCAATATGATAGAATCCTTGGAAGACGAAAATCATAGCCACCACACCATAACTCAGACTTTGGTTCTTATAGTCACCCTGTGCAGCCAGTGCAGACAAGATAGTCCAAATGACATACGACAATATAACACCAGACAAGGCAATAATAAACAGCTTTCGACGTCCTGCGTACTCAATGAATTGGGCGGCTGTTAATGCACTAACGAATGACCAAATTTGTGTACCACCATTAATCTCCAGCTGTGTCTTGCTGTTAGTAATGCCTACACTCTTAAGAACCAGACTGAGGTAGTAGCTGACAAGTCCATTTCCTTGCCATTGCATAATAAAGCCAAGAATGAATACAATAAAAAATCGTCTTCTATTGCCTGGTGTTCGGAATGGAGCTAGCCACGAAGAAGCCTTTTGAATATTATCAATCTCAATAGCGGCTTCAATTTCGGCCATTTCAAACTTCACAAGAGGAGAGTCCCTATCGCTTGCACCATGGTACTCTATGATGATATCAAGCGCCTCTTGCCGACGTCCCTGTCCAACCAGCCATCGAGGTGACTCAGGACAGAATAAACTGAGAATTAGTTGGATCACCGAAAAAGCTCCTTGCAAAATGGTCGGAATTCTCCAAGCCCATGTACTATTGATAGAAAATGTACCAAATGTGATCCACGCGGCAGCTAGTGATCCGAGAGACCATGTGGGTTCGTAAATGGCAGCCACTCGAGCACGCTGAGAGGGGTGACCCAATTCTGCAATGAGCATCGGTGAAGCAATCTGGCACAATACAAGGCCAATTCCAATGAGAATTCGGCCCAACAAAAACATATTGAAGTTACGGGCACCTCCACCTAGACCGGCTCCGAAAATAATAAGCGCAGATCCGATTGTAATTGGTCTTCTTCGGCCTAGAGTATCACAAAGCCAATTGGCAATCAACAAGCCTCCTAGACTTCCAATAAAAGTGGCTGATGAAAGAACCCCAAGTCTTGATCCCTGAGGATGGTCAAAGAACGTGGTCCACTGGTCCAAACTCTGCAATCCGTTAAGCATACTACCATCATAACCATTGGTGGTTTCAGACAGAATACCTGCCATCAATAGGAAGTTAAGTTTCCACAAATATTTGTAGTGCCACCAACCTTTACGAGGAGGCAGCACATCCCGCATAAGCAGGCCGTCGAATTCGACGTTACTGATATCATTCACAACCATCAAAGCAATAAATTCAGGTTAAGAGAATTCGAGGAAGATCTCAGATCTTATATCTTAGAGATGGCACTGCGGGCGGTGCAATGAGATGGGACCGCATCTCTCAGTCGTGTGGCTTCGTGCGTGCGGGGAAGTGCGGGGATTTTGTGGGGGAACATGCAGGGGGCCAACCGTGGGGTACTTGCCGAGAGGCAAACTCTACGCCTGCCTACGTTCCAACTTATCTTCGAACTTAAATCACTTAACAAAGGGTTGAGCTGATAAGCGATCACTACTACAATTTATTTGCGTTTTCTGAATCTGAATATTTTCTTGACCGTCTGTTCAATGGAAAATTATGATAGATCAACGGTCCGATATAGTACTATAATATAATATTATTGAGACCAAACTACCGTTAAGATGCCCCCCCACCAAGCCCATACTTTGATCCGGCGCTATCCCCCACATCGTTTGACCCCAATATTTTGACCGTTTAAGCATGTGCGTTGGGGTGTGGGGTGTTGCTGCCAAGCCACTAACGGAATTTTAGTGCGGAAATACCAATTTCTTACATTAGTAATTTATATTTAACTGTGTCATTATAGGACCGTCAAAATCTTAATTCAACCCATAATGGTTTCCCCCGATTGGCAAAACTTGGACGTACTACACAGGAACCGACTTCCGGCAAGAGCATACTCTATTCCAGAGGAACATATTCTGCTTAATGGGCAATGGCACTTTAATTATGCCAGCTGCCCTGAGTCATCTCCTGAAATCACTAATATTAATGCTGATACTTCTTCTTGGCCTCTGATTAGTGTGCCCGGGAATTGGCAATTGCAAGGCTATGGAATTCCGCAGTACACAAATACGATGTACCCTTTTCCGGTAAATCCACCATTTGTACCTTCTCAGAATCCAACTGGCACATATTTCCGACATTTTGTTATTCCTCCAGAATGGCGAAAAGATTATCAAATTCGATTAAGATTTGATGGCGTCGAGAGTGCGTATCATGTTTTTTTGAACGGTCAAAATATTGGTTATAGCGAGGGCAGCAGAAATTCCGCTGAGTTTGACATCTCTAACTACGTGAAGAATTATGATAAACCTCAACACTTGACCGTTAAGGTTTATCAGTGGTCGAAGGGAAGCTACTTGGAAGACCAAGATCATTGGTGGTTGTCTGGAATTTTCCGAGATGTCACTCTGCTAGCGTTCTCTCGCAAAGGTCACGTCGAAGACTTTAAAATCAATACTGATTTTGATTCAAGATATCAAGACGGTGTGCTTTCTCTCAATGCGGCAATTCAATGCAAAGAAGATGTGAAGCTCGTCGCAGAGTTGCTGGATAACTCGAAAATTATTGCCGAATGGGACACTAAAGTATCTCAAGACACTGAGCTATCCCATGCTTGGCAATTGACGAAGCCAAAACATTGGACGGCCGAGAATCCGTACTTGTATACTTTGCGTCTAACTTTGCTAAGTGGAACGACGAAACTCCATTCGATTGAGTCTTCAGTTGGATTTAGAAAGGTAGAGATTTTAGCGGGAAACTTGACTGTAAATGGACGTCAGATATTCTTTCGAGGAGTCAATAGACATGATCACCATCCGGAATTCGGCAGATATGTACCGATAGATTTTATGGAGAAAGATCTGCTTCTAATGAAGCGTCTCAATATCAACAGTATCCGGTGTAGTCATTATCCAAACGATCCTAGATTTTACTCCCTTTGTGACAAATTAGGATTTTGGGTAATGGACGAAGCTGATGTTGAGTGCCATGGATTCTACGACGTGGTAGCCAGGGCACTTGAAATGCCGATATTTCCACGAGCACCAGGAGTTTGGGAGAAACAAAAATCTATTGTGTATCCGCAAGCTGCAAAGTTCACTAGCGACAATCCCGAGTGGCAGCGATCGTATTTAGACAGAGCCGAACAAATGGTTAATAGAGATTACAATCACCCATCAGTCATCATATGGTCACTCGGCAATGAATCATTTTATGGCCAGAATCACCAGGCCATGTATAAATTCATCAAAAAGTTGGATTCATCACGCCCTATTCACTACGAGGGGGATATTGAAGCAGAAACTGCTGATATGTACAGCTTCATGTATCCCTCATTGGCCTTTCTAAAAGACTTTGTCGAGAGCCACAAACATTACGATAAACCTCTTATTCTGTGCGAATATGCACATTCCATGGGAAATGGCCCTGGAAGAGCGATGGCGTATAGAGACTTGTTCATGGAACATGGTATACTGCAAGGCGGATTCCTATGGGAATGGAATAGTCATGGGTTAGCAACCAAAAGCAATGAAGGTATATCTTTTATGGCATATGGTGGAGATTTTGGTGATACTCCTAACAATGGTCCGTATTGTATGGATGGCATTGTCGATTCGAACCACCAAGAGACACCAGGGGCCGAGGTTTTCAGAAAAGTATTTGAACCAGTTCTTGTTTCTTTTTCTGGAGGAAAGATGATGACTGTAAAGAATCTTCAAGATTTTGAGTCTTTAGACAACTTTCGAGCGGTTTGGAAGGTAGAGCAGTTCCCAGAAGGGTATGTATACATGATCAACTGTTACTAACATTAGACATCGTGAAAGCGCATCACAGCTGGCATCTGGTGGTTTGAATATTACTGATATTGGAGCAGGATGTAGCAAGGTATTAGACATACCTGCTACCAGTTACAGTAATGTGAACAACGAAGTTTGGTTTACTGTTGAGTTCCAACTGATCGAAAAGACTCCGTGGGCCGATTGCGATTATGTAGTTGCATGGGCTCAATATCCATTGAATTCTCACTCCATAGCACCATCTTCTGCCATCAAGCTGGATTCCGTTGCTAATGCGGTCACTCAAGATGCGCGGTATATTTACTTAAGTGGAAACTCTCGGCTAGTTTTTGACAAGTCTCTAGGGTGTATTTCAAGTTGGTCAATTGGAGGAAAAGATATTATCGTTCCAGGCCAAAACAACCTCTCTTTCTGGAGAGCGCCTACCACTCGAGGAGATCGTGATAATGCTGGGTATTGGGAGAATTTTGGTGTCAACGATATGATAGCCAATGTGAATTCAGTTCGGGTCATGCCATCAGATACCTCCGTCAATATCATATGCGATATTGATTTTGCGCCCAAGGTTTTGAATTGGAGGTTGTCAGCTATTATTGAATATAGAGTATATGCTGACAGTATAGAAATTGTTTCGAACATTTCCCCAAAAGCTGAATATGAGAAGGCGTTACCAAAACATATACCTAGAGTCGGCTGGGAGTTCTCCATTCCAGAAGGGTTTGATAAATGTTCTTGGTTTGGATTGGGACCTGGCGAATCCTACATGGACAAACGCGACGCATCGAGGGTTGGTTACTATACACTTCCAGTTTCTGACTTGGATTATCAATACGAAGTGCCTCAAGAGAATGGTAACAGATTTGATACAAGATGGTTATGGACTGGAAATCATGAATGTGGGGTCCAAGTGCAGGCCCAAGATATTAATTTCAATTTCAAGATATCAAACGAGGTCAACGTCGAAAGGGCCCATCACCCATACGAGGTTCAACGCGGAAAGAAATATATGAGAATTGACTACAGGCATCATGGAGTTGGTGAAATCCCTGCTTCTGATATAACAGACGGATCGGTGATACTCTCGGTAGAGAATATGCGTTTTGGTATATCACTGAAGGCTGTTTTCGATTCCTAGAAGTATTATATACTTAGACATCTAGAGAAAAACAATTCAAGAAATATGTGTCCCAGATCTGGCCAGTTGAACCGCAGACAATAGCCTTGGCTAGCTGCTGTCAAATTACATATGATATAATAGATAAAGTCTTAACATTTTGTGCGGAGGTCCCATCCCTTGATCATGTATCGAGAAGTAAACATCAGAACAGAAGATATCGCCAACACGATCCCAGCAAATAATTGAGCATAAAAGTAATGACCATCATCGCGAGAGACAAGAGCACCACCTATTGGACCTCCTCCCAGCGTACCAAAGGAAGAGATAAAGAAACTCATACCCATACGAACACCTATAAGCGATAAGTTGGGGGTCATTAGAGCAACGCATGAAGGAGGCAATGAGACAAAGGAACCTGAGAAGAACCCAAAAAACACACAAAATGCAATGGCCCCTGCCAAAGTTTTGACACTCATCCATGAAAACACCAGGATCATGGTGACCAAAGTGGCAGGAGCCAGTGTTGTTAATGGCCCTATACGGTCAGCAATAATATTGGGAAGAATTCGGCCAAGAATTGAACCTGCATTGATGATAGATGACAAATAAAAACTTGTTTGTTCGCCAAAGCCCATATAAATACCCCAGGACGGAACGTAAAATAGCGGCACGTAAATACCCATGAACCCGAATAGCTCACCCAATGAGAACACTAAAAATGGCCAATCCTTAAAAGAAGCCTTATCCAACAATGGCCCAGACTTACGCGGAGGTAGCCGTGGCCTGCAAAAAATACAACAGGTGAGATTTGTTCCAGCAACCATAAATCCTAGGATTCGCGCAGTCCATGGAAACCCCACAGCGTCTATCAATCGACGGACCATAATAGGGTATATCACACCACCCAGTGAAGAACCACTTGCAGCAATTCCAATGGCTGTTGACCTTCGAGTCGTGAAATACTGCGAAACTACGGCCATAGTCGCCATGAAAAGAAGATTACATCCAATGCCAACGCAGAATCCCTGAGCAAGAAGTACCTGATAGAAAGTAGTAGCAAGGCTGGTCATCATAAGACCAAAAGATATCATAAACGTTCCTACCCAGATAAGCTGCCGCGAATACCCAGCATCTACCAATCTACCTGTGAACAACCCCGCCATGACAATCGTATAACCCTGAATTGAACCAATCCATGAAATTGTAGATTCTGTCTCATTACTTAGCAGCACTTGGCTGTAATATGCCTGGAATGCGCCGAACGCATTCACTATTCCCCAAGAATTGAAGAATGCAAAAAAGGCACCCAGCACCTGTAGCCAAGCAACTGTTCCTCCGTTTGGGGGTGGACCAACACCACCAGCAGGTACGGCGCTCACAACCTGCTCCCCTGGTTGTGATTTTTCATTGAATGGCCCAGAGCCCTTCACAATGTCTTCTTCATTAATAATCTGATTGTTCTCTACATCAATGTGTGACAGATCACCCTCCGACGAGTTGATTGCCGTTGGGTCTATACCCATTGTGATTATACGACGAAAACACAAGCTCGGCACCCAACAGCTGCCAAGTTCAATGCGACTGCCCTTTCAGACTCTTTCGCGATGCTCAATACCTAACCGAAGCAATAGCAAGTACAACTACTATTGGTGCCTTCACCGCAAACGGGTCTTTCCTTGTGATCTTGAAATAAGAGTAGAGAAGAGATGACTAGCTTCTCCGGTTATATTTCAAATCACTGTCGATCTATTTCCGTTATGGACTATATGCATATGCGTGCTAACTTAACTATAACCGTTATCGAACATGTAATTTGAAGACGAGACTGATATATGATTACGACTGAAGATTCTGTGCATTTTAAAAGGAAGTCCATATCTTGAATTTTGAGATCCAGTTAATGAGCTTCTCAATTTTCATTTATTTGGTTCCCGTCGATATACAATTTGGTTTAAAGTTCAGGCATTCGATCCGAGATCGGCTAGAGATCCGGGGTCAAAAAATGGGGCTGAGAATCGGCCAAAAATGGGGTCTTCTTGAGTGAAATTTCATAATTAAATTACCAATCGGAAATGAAAAGGTTGATATCTAAATTCTGAGCATTTTTTTATTAACTTTAGTTCATGGATAGATACTATAGCTGTCAGTGCTTCTTACAGAAACTTAGGGCTTAATCTCGGTAATTTCATTTCTGCTTGGGCTGCTATTCATAACCTTTAATGGGGTCATAAGTGGAGCAGGATCATCCTGATTATCATAACCCTGCTTACCTACGTTAAGAAATGGTGATAGCAAAAGTCCGAAACCAGCAAATCCAACCGCCAACCACGCCCCAGTGTGATATCCGTGTAAGAGCTCTACAGGTGAAGCAGAAGCCTGGTTCTTGACAACAGAGGATACCAGAGCAGAAGATGCTGCGACACCAATAGAAATAGATAATTGAAGGTTGGTGTTAAACAAACCTCCTGCAACAGATTGCATTTTTGGCGACACTGAGCTGAGAACGTGCATATTTCCAACATTGTATCCTAGATCAGCACCAATAACACCCGCTATCATCGAAGGAAAGGGCCATGCCCAGAAATTGGCATTTAAAGGAATCAGAGCCCATATTAAAGCGTTAACCGTGTAACCCGTAAATGCTAGTATCAGCAATATTCGTCCTGGGATTAAGTGGAGTGTGAATGCTGCAAATATGTTAACAAGGACTCCAAAAATGGAAAGAGGTGTCAAATATGCAGCAGTGAGAATCGGAGTAGCTTTCCTAACATTCTGAAAATACAAAGCCGAGTAATATACTGTGATGCCAGTGAATGCTGCCCACCCACATGAGTTCATCAACATGCACAGCGCGAAACCTGGATACTTCCAGATGCTCATGGGAACGAGTGGGTTGGCAGGAACATGAGACTCATAGACGCAGAAAGCTCCAAGCAAGGTAAAGCTGATTACCAGGAGTGCAATTATATATGGAGTTTTCCAGCCTTTTGATGCTGTTCCTGCCTCTGAAAGACAAAAGATTAACATAATCAGGCCTAAAGTAGCCAGAACTATTCCTCCGTAATCAAGAGATTTGAGCCTATCTTTAACAGATCTATGATCTCGTACATCATCATCGGGAACAAAGAACCATACCCCAACTGCTGCTACTCCGTATATGATAGCAAGGAAATAAACAATTGCCCGCCATGAAAACAATTGGCAACAGATACCACCAGCGAGAATTCCAAGAGTATAGCCAATAGGTGCACCACCTGCAAAGGTAGCCATAACTCTGTTTTTGCGGACACTCGGAGAGTATGCAGCGCCAAGAATTCCAACTGCTGCCGGAGGAGCTGCTGCTGCGAAGATCCCTTGAAATGCTCTAAGCACACAGAGAGTCGTGAAAGATTTTGAAAATCCGCTTGCAAGCGAAAAAACTGCATATCCAGCATAACTTGCCAATAACATTCGTTTCCGACCGAAATTGTCGGCGATTGTCCCCATGAAGAGTAAAAATGCTCCACAAGCAAGACTGAATGCTGATAAAGTCCAACTTAGGATTCCCGAGGTGATGTTAAAGTCGTTTGCGACATGAGGAAGGGCTAACTGAAAGGCTCCTGTACTAGCATTCCCCAAAGCTGTAGAAAGAGTTAACAATAATACACATATAAGCTCCTCAATAGTATTTTTGAAGATTGCGGGTCGAGTAGATCGTTTCTCGGTATTCTCAATAGGATCCACAGATGGTGAGCCTGTCTCGGATACCATTACTTGCGAAATATTAAAGCTATTGATTCAGCCGCTATTCTCTTTTTATACCTTTGTGCTTATTAATATCAGCTAGTTATCTCTGGACATCAATTTGTTCTACTCTAGTCACATCTCAGTTTGAGATGAGGTAACATTTCCTAATAGGGAAATCCGAGATAGCAAGAGTGCTAACCGATTCTCCGCGATGGCCCCACAGCAAGATATCATGGGCGATGCCGACACTCCGCCTAATTTGAGTTATGTTTCTGTGTGAGCTAAACATAACAAAATTGAAATCAATGAAGCCGGGGATAGTTTTCTAGAAATATATAAGTGGTTTCACGTAACTCGTGTTTTAGTCGATATTGATCCTAATGGTGAGTCTATCAGAACTGTGCCCACTATCGAAGCAGAAAGGAAGGCGCCTAAAATAATCTTTGGTGCTGCACAAGTCCTCGTCACCCGTCGGACAGCAGCCTCCAATGAAGTCTATAATCTTGAATACATCATTTCTATATTGCTCATGAGAAGAATTAGTAATTTATCGTAACAGCCGGTGGTCAAATTGAAATCCTTTGAAATGGTAATCACCATCTATATACACGTGCAATTGGAAATTAAATATTTCAAATTTATCAGCTCTGCTCGTGGTCTGTATATGAATACCTAAACAGATATAAGGAGAGCATTAGTACATCTACTTGGATTTTTCTATGTTGTCTTTTCTCAGAACTCTGGATTTCGTGATTTATTTTTAGAATTTATATCTGGAGAAGTGTACGACCAAGGCCATATGAACACCCAGCATCAATATAGTTATTTCTTGGAAAAAAACAATAGAGTGGAATTATGAAGCATGAAATAAACTTAGTCATCGCACACAGTGTTAGAATCTCCAGACCCATTGACACCAACAGATAAATGTTCATTATATCCAGATCCAGCAAAGGGGCGATTTGAGAATATGACAAAGAGTCCTAGACTAAGTATAATGGTAATACTTGCTCTGATATCTCGTCAAAACTATCTATATTTGCGCCATCCAATTCAAGAATTGTATTTTGTGGATCGAGAAAACAGTTTGTCTGGTAGATCATACCTATCCAGCAACTCTTGAGAGTTACCTTGATATAATTGGTTTATAGTTCCCTCTGTTACAACACTTTCGGCTAATGAAAGGCTTGTTGTTACACTGTGAACAGACGAACTAGATACTCTATTTTGACGTACTGGACTGATACTTCTTTCGGAATCGAACTTTATCGATGTTAGACTGATAGATTCTCTGATTCCAAGACTCAACGTTCGTCTATTCAGGCTCTCAAATTTGTTATTCAATAGGTTGTATACCCTCTCAGCAGTCACACTCGATTTTGTCAAAGCTCGAAGTGCCTCAGCTCCAGTGGCCGCGTCACTGTACATTGTAAATCGATCAGGGGCCCCAGGATTGCTTTGAACATAAAATAATAAGTTTGAAATGGCAAAAGATATCGAATAAATAGGACACCAGCATTCTCCAACAAAATGCTTTCTCGGAATAGTCTCATTAGCTATCTGTATGGTGAACCTTGAAGCATTCAAGCACTTGCGTGCATAGTATCGTTCTTCTGCTCCAAATGCTGGTGGCTTGTTTTCATAGCCTGATGGGCTTAGGAATTGTATAAATGGCCTGTATAGTTGCATTTGAACATAGGTATAGGGAAGATACAAGAGCGTTCTGTATTTTGGACTATCATTTTCAGGTCGGTGGCATTTCAGAGTCATGCTATTTCACATTTGTAAAGTATAATATAATTTCTCTAGCAAACGCCATCTTGTCTCTTGTTTTCGCATTCTTTTTTTTTTGTTTTTTCTGATAGATCATCTCGATCGTGTGGGTTTCTCGTAACTCCTTTCGGCCGCGCACGAGAGGAGCCGCGGCCCGGAGATAACCGCGTCTCAGATTATCGGCTTGGAATCTACCAAGACTCATTGAAATTAATAAATCAACGAGGAATGAAAGCTACCTGGATATTGCTATGACTGTCTATGTTACATTCCCGGCATAGAGACGTCCGCACATGAGATGGAACGACTGGTAGCTCAGCACTATATAAGGAACATAGGGCAACTTTATGTATCTCGATATTGGAGTTTAAAAAGTGGTGTTGAAAATTCTATAGAATAGAAATTAGTTCATATCAGTGCGAAATATTCTCACTGCGGAACTTGGACAATTCTTAGAAGTTATATGAGTTTCGTACA
Organism: Sugiyamaella chiloensis; assembly: GCA_030578775.1. NCBI lineage: Eukaryota > Fungi > Ascomycota > Dipodascomycetes > Dipodascales > Trichomonascaceae > Sugiyamaella > Sugiyamaella chiloensis. The sequence continues at coordinate 484,529 of JAKTZE010000012.1, forward strand.
ATTTGTTAATATGTTTCAATGACTGGTCATTTAATGTAACAAGCGGCAGTTTCCACCAAAAGAACATCCAAGAGACTGAAACAGTGGATATCCATTACTGAGATGATTATTAAGTATGCTGTAAGGCTTTCTATATCTGCTAAAGCCTGGTTGGATGTTTCTCTCTCTTGTACCACTTTTGCTGATCTATATCAATCATCTTTACTTCTGTAAGGTATAACTGCCACATATATTATGAATTCTCAACAAACATGGATTATAACTAATCCCAGAGTATTTGATACGCAGGCTTATTAAACCAAGCTCAGGATTCACTTGAAAATAACACGGATAAGCGGAATATGCTTCTTCAACAATTCGGATGCATAATCACTAAGACCTTTAGAAGTGAAATCAAATTAGGGGATCGTGACTGGTTTGCCTTTAGCCCTCTGGTCATGCTATGCTGGGTAGTCACTTGCTGTAACACAATAGATTGATACGCCAAGGTTCCTATATGGAGAACGCTGGTCCAGCAGCGGGGGTAATAATATCTGATTCCTAACATATAACAGTTATCTTGATGTCTTGTTGCTATTTTAAGAATTCTCTTCGAAATTCGGAAACATTCAGCAAAAAGAGGTACATGGTATTATGCTCACATACCAGCACTCTGGAGTGAATCACAAATGACATGCAAATAACTACTAAACAACAGCAAATATCTTCAAGGTCAGTATTACAGGAGCCTATATATTTTTGATTCATGTTAAACTCTCCTGTCACTGTTGTTTCTACCAGATCGGCCAGTTTGTCAATTACCTCCACTAGATTTACATCTTGGTCACCAGATTTGAAACAATAACGAAGACAGTTATTGGCAACTCCATTTATACGGATAAGTACATCACAGGTAGTTATTACCAAATTGATAAAATACCCAAAGAGAAATTGCTCACTCAGAGCGAGCAGTAAGATGAGAGGTATGAAGGGGCTTTTGAAAAATTATGAGTGAACAATTTAACAAGTATTGACCCGTCCCTTTGTAAAGATAGTAATAAAATCGTTGAAATCAATTGGACTTTCTTCTATTACTGCAACTGAATACTTTGCCAGTAAATATGATAAGAGAACCTATGTTTGGGAAGCTCTTGAGATCTTTGTACAACTTAATAACATTCACATCGAAAGGAACATTCTCTGAAACAGTTCCATGAGCACGATATCAATCGGAAAATAAGAGACTTAGCCATTGGACCAACTCCACGCAATTTGATCTTCAATTGACCCAATATGTAGTTCCTAAGTTAAGCCCTGTACTGGCTCTATTTCTCCTATTTTCCTTTCTAGAACAATTATCACTTCAGTGGTTGATAAGTATTGGCCCCTATCTCAACGGAAGTTTTTAAAACTATGACCATCTATAATCACAACGCTTAGGTATTTATTTAAGTATCTTAACCCCGAGGTCTCGAACTGGATCGTAACGAATCCAGTAGTGACATAAGGGTTCTTATCCTTATGAGGAAATACTTAGGAGCAATCCTACAGATGAGCTCTGCTGAGTCACTTTAGTGTATAATCAATATGACACGTTTTAGACCTCACTAGTTAAATTCACTCAGAAACTGGAGATAGTTTGTAAATGCCACGCTACGGCAGGTTCGAGAAAAACGATTTGCCATCGCATCTTAGGCTGCAATGCATCATCTACGCTAACTCTACATAGTACAGGTAGATAGCTTTCCTTGTAAGTAAATGAATGAGAATAGCTTCCGATGAAAGTGAAAGCACCGATATACGTTTCGCTGATTGCAGTTAACCCCGATAAACAGCGACTCTATGACTCGGTTATGACGAAATTGTCGGTGAGTTTCACGGAGGTTACGGAGTTAGTCGTGCATATCGGAGATACCTGTCGGTTGTCGGAAATAAGACTGAATCTGGATTCCATATAAGTATGAAGTAAAAGAACAAAGCATGACAGCAAAATGCCATCCAACCAAGCTGCATGGCTCACAGCAGTCGGGGTTAAACCTCTAGTTGTCAGAGATGCTCCTTATGTATCACCTGGAGAAGGCGAAGTTCTCATAGAAGTACATTCGATCGCTCTCAATCCCGTAGATTACTACCGACAAGATATTGAACTGCCTTATCCTACGACTTATCCTGCTATTATTGGATGTGACGTGGCAGGCAAAGTGGTAGAAGTTGGAAGTGCAGTATCGAATTTAAAGGTCGGCGACCGCGTGATTGGACTTTCATCCGAGCTGTATTCCAACCGAAGGGAAAATGGAGGCTTTCAAAAGTACTGCGTCCTTTTACCTAACTACGTTTCAAAAATTCCAGATTCCTTAAGCTATGAAGATGCGTCTGTCTTGCCATTGGGAGTTGCTACAGCCTCTAGTGGACTTTTCAAAGAAGATCAATTGGGACTACGGTTTCCAGGAGTCCCCGCCGAACCTAAAACAGGCGAGTTCCTCGTAGTTTGGGGTGCATCAACTTCTGTGGGGTCCAATGCTGTCCAGCTAGCTGTCGCTGCGGGGTATGAAGTGGTGGCAACAGCTTCTCCAAAGAATTTTCAGTACGTTAAAAAGCTGGGAGCAATTGCTGTGTTTGATTACAACAGCGAAACTGCCGCTTCAGAAATCATTGATTACCTCGGCGGCAAAATTGTAGCTGGTGCATTCGCTATTGGTATCGGATCGGCAGAAGCCTGTATCAAGATAGTACAAAGCTGTACTGGTAAAAAAATTGTCGCTCTTGCGGGTCACCCACCTTCAGACATTCCCCAGGATGTCAAAGCCAAATTCATCATAGCCGGTGAAATTGGCGAACCAAAGATTAGTACAGAAATCAATAACAAATTCTTACCCGCTGCTTTGGCCAATGGTTCATACATCATAGCACCAACTCCAGAAGTTGTGGGACATGGTTTGGAATCGTTGCAAAGCGGGCTGGATACACTCAAGAAAGGTGTATCAGCAAGGAAGCTAGTAGTAAATCTTTGATGGAATCATAATTTGCCAGGAACAATATAAACTTCTCTCTACGGTGTCACATATTCATATATTCAATTAACAACTGATTTAGTTTTCGATATATGCAGACTACAGCCGAGCCAGCATTTCCTAATATGGACTAGTAGCTGCATGTAACTTTGTTTTAGATGGACCCCGCACTTTAGCCGCAATCTGGCTCGCTAGTAGTTTTAGTTAACTTTTGCACTGCATCATATACTCTCTAGTCTCTGACCTACTGTACATAAAATTTGTCCGAATCATGGCAAACAGTTGGACTAATTGGGCTATCTTGAAAAAGCAGGAGGTTCATGAAGCTCCACCTGCTATATACAACTATTATATTTACTTTGCAGCCATCGTTTCGTCGTTTGCAGCTGTCATCATCGGTTATGATGCGGGGTTCATAGGTGGAACAATTGTTTTGCCTTCTTTTACAAAAGAGTTCGGTCTTGATAACGTTTCTCAATCAAAACTGAGCACTGTTTCCGGAAATATCGTTTCAGTTTTCCAAGCTGGAGCATACTTCGGGTGTCTGTTCATCTATCCAGTGGGCCAGAAATTTGGCCGTAAAACGGGACTAATTATTTCTGCAGTTATTTTGTTCTTGGGAGGTGCTATAAGTCTTGCAGCAAATAGTGATAGAGGTCTTGGTGCAATATATGCTGGTAGGGTCATTAGCGATCTTGGCGTTGGTGGAGTGTCTGCGCTTACTCCAATCTATATTTCAGAAATAGCACCAGCTGGTATTCGAGGCCAACTAGTGGGATTCTACGAATTATCTTGGCAGATAGGGGGTATTGTAGGCTATTGGATCAATTATGGAGTGACAGAGCATCTTCCACCAACAAGGCCTCAGTGGCTTATCCCGTTTGCGATCCAGTTGATCCCAAGCGGACTTTTCTTAGTGGGCACATTCTTTCTGCCAGAATCTCCTAGATGGCTCATTTCAGCAGATAATATAGAGAAGGCTTCGCGTGAGCTATCGCGCATTAGAAACCTTCCTGTTGAAGATGACTATATTAGATACGAATTGTCACAAATAACCAGTGCTGTGGATGACCAAACCGCCAAAATTGGCAAAGGCTTCTGGGCGCCATTCAAGGCTCTTATATCTTCAAGAAAGCTGATATATCGGCTTGTTCTTTCCATGTCTTTATTCCCCATGCAAAACGGTAGCGGTATTAATGCCGTTACCTATTACTCACCAACAGTATTTAAATCTCTAGGAATAACTGGTACGTCCACAGGACTTCTATCTACAGGAATATTTGGGATTATTAAGGCAGTTTCAAGCATCGTTTGGCTGTTGTTCATTGTCGATTCCATTGGTCGTCGTCCCTCTTTGATTTGGGGCTCTGTCCCCTGCGCTATTTGCATGTGGTATATAGGAGCATATGTAAAGGTTGTTGATCCTGCTAGTAAGATCAGTCAAGGAGACTCTGTCCTTAATTCATCAGGTAAAGGTGCGTTGGCAATGTTTTATGTCTGGACATTTTTTTACGGTATATCTTGGAACGGAAACTGCTGGGTGTACAACTCGGAGATCTTTGATGAAAGTATCAGGCAGTTAGCGCAATCCTTCAATTCGTCGTCTAATTGGTTTTGGGCATTTATCATGGGACGATTTACCGGAAACATGTTTGACGCAATAGGATATGGAGCATACTTCCTTTTTGCATCATGTATGACCGTTTTCCCAGTTGTGATATACCTATTCTATCCGGAAACTTCTGGAATTCCTCTGGAATCAGTCGATCGTCTATTCGACAGTGGAGTCCCGGCTTGGAAAGCCCATTCTCGCGTATTATCTCTACTAAGGGCCGAAGAGGAGTTCAATCACACAAATGAAAAAGAAGATATGTAGCATAGAGGTCTTGTAACTTATTAATATTAACTTGTTTCATTTGGCTTTCCCTCTAGTGTCAGCTTAATTTGTTGTCTAGCGGCGTCTACAAGGCGAATTGGTACTTCTGCTTCGTTCCAAAGCTGCTGCTGTGCAATGCCCTGGAAAATCATTGCTTCGGTTCCAGGGATTACTGACCAGCCCAAGCTAGTTGCCAATTCAAATAGGTGTGTACAAGGACCCGGATGATAACACATTTCAAGCATATAGCCTCCAGATTTGGGCTTGGATAGCATTTCGATGGTGATATTGTGTGCCAAAATTTCTTCTATAGTTTTCGGTTCAATGTCTGGAATTGCACCAATTATAATTTCAGGGGCGCTGAGCTCATTCACCTGAATTAATGATGTGACAGGTGTAAGCTTAGCTTTGAGAGACTGTGGTCCGGAAAAGTATTCCAAGAGACTATCTGTTTCCTCTATTGACCGGTTAACCACATAGATCTCGTTGACACCAAACCATCTCGATAAGGTATAACATGCAGTTCTCGCAGTACCTCCCCCACCAATGATCATTCCCGTTCTCCCGAGATTTGTGTTATTAATTTCGGGGAAATTGGATTCCAATGCCATTTTAATTCCATAGCAATCCGTATTAGTACCAATATTGACTATCTTATCTCCCTTCCTCCTTTTGTATACAGTATTTATAGCACCAATCGCTTTTCCCTCTTCAGACACTTGATCGACATGTTCCATAAACATGATTTTATATGGCATGGTCACTCCCAATCCAATTGTGGACTCATTGTTTAAGATTTGTAGAGCTTCCCGGTATGACTCTTTTAATTCCCTCTCAAGTAGGCCATAGTTCCAACAAATGGATTGCTCTTTCCACAGAAAATTCTGGAGCAGAGGCGAAAGTGAATGTTCTATAGGATACCCGAAAAGTTTGACTTCGAGTCGAGTCTTGTAAGAGCTATCAGAGACAATCCCCTCGATGCTTCCGCCATTCACTGACATGTCAAAACTCGCCGTGTGCGGGGAAGGGGGGGCAGAAATAGATATCTTTGCCTTGTTTTGTCGGCAAGCATTGCAACTGACAAAAACACAATTGCTCCGCAGATGTATACAGGGATTGTCATATATTGCGTAGACAGACTAGTGTAT